>OX352482.1:3010000-3454694 GCA_947093115.1 Brenthis daphne
TACTATTATATGTTACATTTTATTGTATGTATAAATTAACTGCAAATATGTACAAATAAGCATGTAATGTATATAAATCCGTGAAAGCTAAACATTGTTTAATTTATGTAGATATAAATATATTTTTTATTGTTTTCTTTAATTAAATAAATAACTTACTATGAAAGCATATACCTATAGCGGCAGCGCCACTTAGCAAATTTGATTATTATCAGTAACAATCAGTCAAAATAGATACATAATTTTATTTAAAGGAACATTACATGTTAATTCGATCTGAACTAAATAATTCACAAATTAATTCGATCATAACATAATATCGAGAACGAAATCGATATCAATAAGTAAAATCTTGTACAACACTATTGCAATCAACTTTAACGAACCAACAGGCATTCTTCAGCCAATGCTTAACTTTTATGAACGTGCATATTTCGAATGAAGCTCAACAATGCCTAATAACATAGAATTTGCCTTTTATATGTTACCTTACATCTATATAATAGGCTATTAGTGTTACTGACTTTTGTTGCTATTTTATATGATTTTGTTATGGTTCTGGTTATGGTATGTTCTTTTTAGGGTTCCGTAGGTGTCCGAAGGGTGCCAACGGAACCCTATTACCCACTAAGCCTTCGCTATGCGGCCGTTAGTCTATCAGAAGGCTGTATCTCATGAACCGTAATAGTTAATGAGTTGAAATTTTGACACAGTATATATTTCTATTGCTGCTATAACACCAAATAATAAAAATAAATAAAAATTGAAAAATTAAAATTCAAGAAACAATATTTTAACGTTCGAAATCGATCATCGAAGTTAATATATTACATACATAGAGTAAAAGTCATATTAATAAAAAGTACATGTACGATGGTACGGAACCCTTCGTGTGCGAATTTTACTCGCACTTGTTCTTTAAGTAATAATATAATTAAACCATGAATTAAATTGACTAGAATTATGTTAGTAGTCGAGGTTCCATTCATTGTATGAATATTTATGTATAGTTTATATGGCCACATACTCGTATGTATTATTTTGTAATGGCTACTTAAATAATCATAAAATAAATTGTCGGTAATTTTGTTTGTTTTTATATCCGGAACAGCTTAACTGATTTTAGAAGTTTAAATAACACAGGAGTAGCACAAGAAAGAATACAATTTACTTTTTAACTAATGAACTTGCACTGACTTTAAAATTATACCTTAGGAGGTGGATTTTTATTATATTCTTAAATATCCTAAAATTAATCATTTTTCAAGCTATTTATGTACACTTTACAATTTTGGTATCTGTATTTAAATAAATAAAGAATGAGATTTCTCTTAAACTATAAATAAATTATTCATTCATATTTATAACAATTCTGCTTTCTTTTAAATCCATGCCAAAATTTTTCTATCCAATTCAAGTTTTTTTTAGGACGACTTGATGTTCGCTTTTTGTTATGCGAACAAGTCCTTCAAATAAAGATAAAAAAAAACAAGTTTTTGTAGTAAAAACCTATATGTCACTACTATATAATAAACATTTTCCCATTCGAGTCTCGAGATTTTAAGCTGTACAACGAGGCGAAGTTCAGTTCCGCGCAGCCATAAAGTTTTTAAGTTTTTCTCCAGGTTTCATTCACTAGCAATCTCTAGAAACTACAGTTTTAGATTCCTATAACTTTGCTTACACGTTTAACTTTAAAATGGTATAACACCTCCAGGTAAATTTCTAAGAAATCGATAAAATTTCTAAGATATCTATTGTTAACTGTAACGCCGGCGTGTCCGCGGTCGTAGATGGATTAAATATGTGGGCTCTATTGAATAAATCCACTGGAAATGCAAAATATGAAATGACTTATTACTCGGTTCTATTGTGTACATAAAATGATTTAACTGCCGTCAGACCAAACCGTAGAATTTGGAATAATGCACGTATCGCTTGTAAATGTTCGGCATTAAAGAAGCTTTTTATCAAAAGCTTTAAGTTTTTTATTTTAATAAAAAGCTCAATTTTGACAAATTGTAAATCTTAATTTAGAACTTGTTTAACTCAACAGATTTTTTTTTTTTTTTTTTTTTTTTTTTTTTTTTTTTAAATTTTATTTTTTAATACGCACTAAGCACAGTTTAGTATTTTAAGTAAACTATTAAGAGAAAGGTCACGAGTCGATTTTTTTTTCTTTTTTTTAATACTCGCTATCGTTACGCACTCTATTCCTTTTGCTCTCAAAGTCCAGTGAGACGACAATTTGACACAACCGTTGAGTGATAAGACGCAGGATGACTTTGAGTGCTCTGCACACAGCCCACTGTAAACTCTGGTTTGTTACAGTTAATTTGTAGACAAAAAAAAACAATAATTATACTTGGCACGACCCGGGATTCGAACGCATTATCTAAATTTTTAGCCGTACACATTACATACATAGATCAATCAAGTAAGATTATATGATATAGTTAATAGAATAATGAAATAGTCTAAAAATAGTGATAATGGACTATACATATACTACATTGCGAATATCAAACTCAAATGAAATTATCAATACAAATACACACATAATTATAGTCCTACAGCAGAACCCGCGGCTTCGCTCGCGCTAAAACTACAAAAAAAATCTCTAAAAAGGTAGTTTCATACAAACTTTCATCCCTTATTTACACCTTTATAGGATGAATTTCGAAAAATCCTAAAACACGTATATAACTTTAAATACATACAAATATAGCGAGATTCAAACCCGCGACCGCTGGCACACTAAGCAGGGTCACTACAAACTGAGCCAAACGTGTCGTCAAAAATGTAATAATGTAATAACAAAAGTACTATGCAAATGATGACAATAACACAAATCTGTTGACACCGCATCCGACGTCACAATTTGTTTACGTGACGTTTCGTATGTTTGGAAATACTGCGCATATTTTAATTCTGTTTTGAGCAATAAAAAAAAGTTATATAAGATAATCATGAAATAGAAAATCGATAAGCATTGAAATTGAAAAAAAAATTTAAATCAAATATAAGGATTATATGTATGTATGTATATACCTATTAATTTTTAACAAAAAAACATTTACCGACATCGAAATCCTTTAAAAGTACTTAGTATTCCACTGTTACTCTGGATTTCTTTTTAGGGCTCCGTACCCGAACGGTACGAACGGAACCCTATTACTAAGCCTCCGCTGTCTGTCCGTCCGTCTGTCAGAGGGTTGTATCTCATGAACCGTAATAGGTAGAGAGTTGAAATTTTCACAGAGTATGTATTTCTATTGCCGTTATAACAACAAATAAAAAAAATAAAAATACAAGAAACATTTTTTAACATTGGTAATCGATCATAGAAGTTAATATACTACATACATAGAATAAAAGTCTAATTAATAAAAAGTACATGTACGATGGTAAGGAACCCTTCCTGTGCGAATTCGACTCGCACTTCACCGATTTTTTAAATTAATATGCTGTTACCCTTGAGTTTAGTCTATTAATGAATGAATAAAGCATAAAAAATCAATTCATATTTTTTCGTGAATGGCTTCAAAACATGCCAGTTAAGATACAAATCTACGAGTATTTACAATTAGACTAGCGACTCACCCTCGCTCCGCTCGGGTTCGTCCCTGGGGTGGGGTCTGGGAGGACCACCCTTATCCTTATCACTTAGGGGTATGAAAAATAGATAGTAGCCGATTCTCAGACCTACTGAATACGCATATAAAATTTGGTAAAAATCGGTAAAGCCGTTTCGGAGGAGTACGGTAACTAACATTGTGACATGGAAATTTTATATATAAGATAATATATCGCGTGACCTACCCTCAACAAAATGAGATCACTATCTTAAAACAAAAAAAGCAGCAGCCATATTTAGTGGAACTGAGAAATACATATTTGAACAAAGTTGCTAGTGGATATCTAGTACTACTATACTAGCCTTTCCTCGCGGATTCGCTTGTGTAATTTAGCGTTCAAACAAATAAAAAACAAGCTCTGCAGCTTTATATATTAGTACACATTTTTAAGGAAACGTGTCCATGTTTCCTTAATGAATTATTCCTCATTAAAATTTTAGAAAATCATTCCTCAATAAGGATACGAGTATATTTAACTATGACTCATCAACGCCTATTTTAATTAGAATAAGTTAGTTTTTGTTATTTTAATACACCGTTTTAAGTGTTGTAAAAAATTGTATAATTAAACTAAAAACTTAATCAACCCTATTCCACCACTTAGGTAGAAAACTAGCAGTAAAAAGCAGACAGACAAACAAACAAAGCTACATTCATAATAATAATAGATAAAAATTCAAGTATTTAGCTAAACTGATACGAGTCATAATATGTACTAAGGCACACGGCACTAGTTGTTCCGCGATATCATTTGCACACGGGAACATACGATTCATATATAAAAGCATTGTTATCAGTATATTACTATATAGTACGTGACTCAGTGTTGACAGTGAATACGCGTTTGGAGTAAGTGTTAATTTTATTATCTTGTTTATTTACATCGTATAGTTTTAAATTTTTAGACCATTTTATAATAGCACTAGCACTTTCTCGCGGCTCTGCGCGCGTTTTATTTTTGTAGAATTACTACGCTCTCGTAGGTCGTATTGTGATGTAAGATAGCCTATAATTACCTTCCTAAATTAAATACGTAGCTATAAAAAGCAAAACGAATTTTTCAAATTTTGTAAAAAAAATTTACTTAAAAAAATTTTTGTACATATACAACAATTGTCCCATGGCTTTAACCATGTTTAATTAATGAAAGTTAGATTTAATAACCTTTAATATATTATTCAATTTTTTTTTATATTTACGTGGATATTTGACGATACCTACATATTACCAAAATTATTTCTTCTAAGTTTTACTCCGTTGTGGTTTAAGTTCTAAAAATGGTGGTCATTATATAATAATTACAAATATAATAAAAGCAACGCAAATGAAATAATTTCTAATTGTAAACGTACAGAAACTCTAATTAGAATTATTTATTATTAGGTATTTTTTTTAAATTGTACTTTATCGTATTGTATTGTACATCGGTGCCCAGGTGCATATTTTGTTCCAAATTAAAGCACAATTTTTGCGAGTTGATCATTTGAATTTTTAACATGATTAAAACTTATCGTACGGTGAAGGATAACACCGTGAGGAAACCTGCATGTCTGTTTTCGAAATAAGTAAAAAAACTATAACTTTTAAACCTCAAAAACAGTAAAGCATTCGAAGCATCGGGAACAAAAATCTAAATAATTTAAAGCAATATGTCATTGATACAATATATATATATATATATATATATATATATATATATATATATATATATATATATATATTGACGCTAAATAAATATATGTAGTTGAAATGGAAATATTTCAATTTCATAAACGTTACTTGTATTTATTAAACGTAAAAGACTACAATACACCTGGCAATTAAAATACTATGTTGATTTTATTATTTTTAACTGTACTACATTTTTGTTATATTTGTTTTGCGTTTCGTTGTGAAAAACAGCAGTTCCGCCTTCGCAGGGTTGATTGATAAATAAAATATTTATTAAAATATATTACTTTGTTTCTATTTCCTAGCGTTAAGCTCAATTATTTGATTAATTGTCTCATTACTCACTTTATCCAATTAATGTACTTAGATATTATGTACATTGACTAGATAATACGTAAATATCTAGCCTAATCATTTGTTCGTTAATTTTTTTTTGTTGGTACATGGTTTTTCCTTAATTACTTTATCGAAATTAATAAGTGAAGCATCGTTTCTGCTGTGCATATTACGCGATACTTTCGCCAATGGACAAGTTTCATGATGTTGATAATATCATATTTAAGGCAATAGAATTATAATATAGATCAAAACTAATAAATTAGTGAAAAAAAATATTCGAAATCCATCAATAAATGACTGAGAAATTAATTTGAATTCCGGCCGTTCAGGTCGTGTGACGTCACTAAATTATTCTTACAAGCGCAACTTTAAACGTTTCATAACATTTTCATTTGTTGAGATATTTTAATAATTCATTCATATTTTTGTTATATTTTTTTATAATTTAAACAAAAAAACGGGAAACTTCTCCATTATGAACAGATTATCATAAAACTTTTTTAATTAATAGTTTATAACTAAAGAACTCTCCCAAATAAATTAAAAAAACAATCCTCCACTTAATTCCTGTTATTATTCCTTTTAGTTTTAAGCTAAATTGAAGTCATTGAAGTCGGTGTATCTTTTCAAATCAAACCAAAATATATTTTATTCAAATAGACTTTTACAAGCTCTTTTGAATCGTCAATTTTACATTTTAAATTTAAATTAAATGTCAGGGTAGTGAGTCCGTAAGGAATCTAACACCGGCTAGAAATTCAGTGCTGCTGAGAACAACCGGCGTGAAACTCAACAGTTGCTCTTTAAAAATAATATTTGTGTACAATATTGTAATACAATAATTATCTATTTATCCTACGTGAGACCCAACCAGTCATTAGTTCCACACATTAATATCTATTTTATTTTAATAAGTAGCTCAAAAATTATGTTCCTCGAATGAAACGTAACCAAATAGCTTAAAATTAATATTTTCGTTGAAATGTTTTGAAAACTATATACATAATTTGTTTTTGCACAAAAAATTTAGTAGGCGCCATCTGTTCAAGAATCGACAATTTTATTTTACATGAATATTAAAATTATTGCTATCATTATTAACTCCACTAGTTCTCAATAAGCGATTTTATTTAAAAAAAAAAAAACACTTTTTTCATTACAGGTTCATCAAAAATCATATAAGAATCGAAATGTCTTGCTGTTACACCAACAAGAATCGTTGCTCCGGTATGAATTGCGACAAAGATGGTTGTATTTGCATTCCGACGGACGGCAAATCTTGTATTTGTGTTTGTTTGGACAACAAGGGGAACATTGTACGGTGTGACGATTGCGAGTGCAAAGATTCTACTTGCAAATGCAAGAAAGACGGCTGTGTTTGCATCCCTACTCAAGGCGCGTCTTGCATCTGTGTTTGCCGTGACGGAAAGGGAGGATTTAAACAATGCACCGATTGCAACTGTATCCCTGAAGCATCTAAGAAAAAATGTGACAAGAATGGATGTTGCTGCATCGAAACCGATGGAAAGCCTTGTGTGTGCGTCTGTCTTGATAAGAAAGGTGACATAATACGTTGCGATGATTGTGAATGCGAGGGTTCTATCTGCAAATGCAAGAAAGGCGGCTGTGTTTGCATCCCTACTCAAGGCGCGTCTTGCATCTGTGTTTGCCGTGACGGAAAGGGAGGATTTAAACAATGCACCGATTGCAACTGTATCCCTGAAGCATCTAAGAAGAAATGTGACAAGAATGGATGTTGCTGCATCGAAACCGATGGAAAGCCTTGTGTCTGCGTCTGTCTTGATAAGAAAGGTGACATAATACGTTGCGATGATTGTGAATGCGAGGGTTCTATCTGCAAATGCAAGAAAGACGGATGTGTTTGCATCCCTACTCAAGGCGCGTCTTGTATCTGCGTTTGCCGTGACGGAAAGGGAGGATTTAAAAGATGTGACGATTGTAAATGTGTCAATAAGGAAGGTTCTGAGGAAGCAAAACGTAGTGGGTGTTGCTAAAATGTTTTTATGCAATATATTCTGCCAGTTCTTTTTTCCTGTTAAGTAATATATAAAATATATATTGTGATTATTGAATTTTATAATATTTACTACGTTGTTTTCAAATATTAGTTACACTAAATAGTAGCCTTATTCTAAAATATCTATCACTACCATTGTATTTCTTTAAATAAATAAAATTTATCTAAATAATATTTCTTTATTTTATTCTAACAATTTTTGTTCAAAATTACAATTCTGATGACACTGGTTCTAAAATAGCCAAGCTTTCGTCGCAATTGCAAACATAACATTATCATGAATATTAGCCCGTTGAAAGCGTCACGGCTGTGAAGTGGACGTGATATTTGTTTTAATTACCTCAATTAATTTGGGGCAAAAGGTTTGTACTGGGATCTAAATTTAAACTGCTTAAATATGGAATATCATATATAATAATATTTTTATAAAGAAATTTCATAGTAATATATGATTCTTTATGTTTAACGTCCCACTTTTGGGCGTGGGCATTCTTTAAGTGTTGGGGATCAAACCTTCGTCCACCAAGTTGACTAAGTACGGGTTAGCGGGCTTCACATATCGAATAGTTAGGTTCTCTCATACAGGTTTCTTCATTATGTTTTTTTCTTCACCATAAAGCTAGGGGTAATTGTACTAAAAATGTGTTAAATAAATAAATATGTAATTTACATAACTTACCATTAACATAGCATATTTTTTCCTTTTACGATGGATAGACAGTACATACAAATAAGCTTTTTTTAACAATTCATTATGTTAAGTCAATTAATAGTTTCTTTAACAGAAAGACTCAATAATAAAGTTAAGCCCCACCCAGGACTCGAACCCTAGACTTTCGGATTAATATTAAGTCCTATTCTCTTGGATCATAATTATCGCAAGCAGTGAGACGTTTAAAAGAGCTGAGTACATACTATTAAGTCCAAGGTGAGTATTTTGTATGAAATACTACTTACGAATCATAGAAACGCGTAGTGCACTTCAACGAACTTTAAGATTAAGAAGAAAAGTGTAAAACGGGTTAAGAAAGTCTATGCCTGCAATAAACAGACGAATTTTCAGGATTGATGAAACAAATTAATATAATGTGGTAATATAATTTATCTAGTGTGTTTGTTTGGTTGTCCTTCTTTCACTTCGAAACAGAGTGACAGATTGGCGTGATTTTCTGTGTGAAGATAGTAAAAGAAGGAGGGCTGGAAAGTGACATAGGCTACATTTAACCGAGGGAGATTATCTCATTCCCGCGGGAAATCACGTTATAATATAACCCACAACAAATCATACCTATGTATATAATGTAAAATATAATAAAGTCTATTTATTATATACGTTTATATATAGTAACGGTTACGTTATAAAAACTTAATAGTAACGGTTACGTTAAAAAAACCGACTTCCCGGCACTAAAATGTAAAAAATAACTAAACGGGGGTTTTCATTTAGAATAGATACTTAATCAGATATTTTCGAAGTCGGTGCCAACCGATGCAGAGCAAATCTAATATATTTCGATAGGTAAAATACATCACAAATTGATGTATAATATTTTAACCATATTAGAGTTCAAACCTAATCATATTTACCTATTAGATATACCTTTACCTACGTTATATTATTTACATTTTATTGCCTGGAAGTGGTATTTTTTTAAGTTTTTCATTTTCCATTTTTAGTGTAGACGTAATAAGGGAAATATATATACACTTCGAAACAAAAAAAAAACCAAATCGATCCAGGCATCTTCAGTAATCGGTGAACATACATAATAAAAAAGATTCCGACGAATTGAGAACCTCCTCCTTTTTGAAAGTCGGTTAAAACGTACCTACAGACGAACCCAAGCGAAGCGAGGGCGAGTCGCTAGTAGGTAAGAATTCAAGAATTCTGTGACAAAGATTACAATTTTCATAACAATACAATTTTTATATTTCTATTCCTTAATTCCTTAACAATTATAGAATGGCATCTTGTCCCCTAGCCCTTTATTTAGTTATAGCCTAAAGGCCCTTCATTTAATTTCATGATATTATTATTTGTTTCTCTTTTTTCCATTGTGTTTCGGTCCATGAAGGTTAATTTTTAAAATTAAAATGACCTATTTTCCTCCGCAAGATTTAATATATACCCAAAATTGATGAAAATCGGTTCAGACGTTTAACCGTGATGTCTGCTTTTAGACAGAGTTACATTTTCGCATTTGAAATATTAGTAGGTATATCACACTAATATTAGAATTACGACAGTTTGTCTGTAAAGATGTATCATGATTCATAGCGTGAAGATTAGACTTAGTTAAAGTTGTTCACGTCTTCAACTTTTCACGCTGTAATCTCCACGGATATAAGTGAAATTTAGAATGTTAATAGATATATATCCTGCAAAAACACATAGGCTATTATTTATTGAAGTAATTACATTAAAGTTAGTAAATAATAAAATAATACGTACATGATTCTTCAATAAGGACTTCTTGTTGACTTCTTACACAGCACAAAAAACAGATGACTAATTTTAACAAATCTAATATTAAAAACATTTTAAACCACTCTTTTTATCTACATTTATAAAAAGATACACATTTCAAAACACAGCACTAATTCTTACTTAGAATTTATTAAAACATGAGAATCGATTTTGTCCTTATATCGATATCTTAATTCACATCACTATAACAATGTTCCGATGAACAGCTGATGATATCTGTAACAAAAAAAATAAACGTCAAATTAGTGCAGAGTATAAGCTATCGAGAATTTATTGTTATAGATTTATTTGTTAGTAAGTACTTAAATAAAACTTTATGTATACAGGATGGAACAAACGTATTTCACACAAAGGAAACACTCCGTTATTTAAAAAAATATTAAAAGCTAAACTTAAATATTTAAAAAAAATCTTACCAGAGCCGGTAATCGAACCGGCTAAAATTGCAAAAAGGTACGTCACTATTTTATCAAACTGATCGACAGAGTAAATAGTTATTAATATTTTTAAAATAAAGTAATGTTTGCTTTGAGCAAAACTTGATATCTTCAATATTTAAGATAGGTACTTTTCTACCAATTACCTTCCGTTCATTTGGTTCACCTATATAATATATTATTATTATTATATATATATATATATATATATATATATATATATATATATATATATATATTGTATTTAGTGTATAGTAAAGCGCAAAGTAGGATAAGCTTACATTTTTTAAACAATTTTTTACGATGCGCGCGCACACCGACAGCTAAAAAGCGACATGATGAAGTTAGGAGCATTCCTTTTACAAACAGAGAGTTATGACATACGGGATGCAATCTTGTGCTATTTTTGTTCTGTTACGCCAAAGAAGTATAACTTCTAACGTGCGTACATAAGTACACACACACGTTTTTTTTTCAATCCTCCTCGTCCTAGAAAGATGAGATGATTTTTAATTAAAAATAGCCTAGAGCTAATTTTTCGTGACAACCCACCCCGTGGGTCGTCTTTTTTAATATTATGTTTTGTTGTTTAATAAATATATTTCTAAAGGGGAGGGGTCAACTACATACATCGGGATCTCCTACTTTTTATTATGTGGTTTTTTCTACAAATAATATTCTACTTGACACTAATTTGAAATGTTATTTAAATGAAATGTCACTGTTCCTAAATCCTAAGCACACATATATTGTGTAGTAAAAACGCCATTCGCAATATTATATTAGCTGACAAAAGTTTTTCATTAAAAAACCTTTCTGATAATTTTTGTTTGTTGAATAATTCAACTTTCCACGTGCAAAACGTGTTTAACATAAAAAGGTACTTTTATTTACTTTGATCGAAACTTTTCATCTTCCGATTTTTCACTTCAGCTTTACAAGCTTAGGCCAAAGAATCAAAAGATGGGTTATTGTATTACTAGCGACTTGCCTCGCTCTGGTGCCTATTTTTTTATGTTAGGAAATTCATTTACGCATACCACCTGCATAAATACAGGTTTGTGGGACTCATCGGCTAGAAAAGCCAATAGGTACTATCCACTAAAACCCAACAGAACCTCCTCCGTTTTAATGGCACGTTGCAGGATCGCTTACGCACTCAACCACGACGCCCTGACGATAGGTCTGCCGAAGCAGACCATAAGACCAAGAGTTTGCTCCCACGGTCTACACTGCTATCAGAGGAGTAGCAGGAGCAACCCGCATGTCACACCGCCCATCGAGGTGGGCCGCCTCCCAGCACATGTGTTGACTTCACGTCCAACTGGATTGCCGGATGCTAATGATACCTCGTTCCCTCCAACACCACGACAAGGTGAACGCACGTTGGTGCGTCTGGTGTCCAAATTAGCTAAGTAACCTAAGTAACATAGACTATCCGTGTACTAAATTTCATCAAAATCCGTTCAGTCGTTTCTATCGCATTTTTTATTATCGCATTTTGTCCATAAAGTACGTATACTCGTATGTACGTATCATATATTTCTATATTTTTCGTTTAATGCGAAAGTTTTTTAATTTACTGGACAATATACACCAAGTTTAATTAGTTCGAGGGAAACATGAGGCTTACGTTTCACTTTTTAAAACTTTCCTTTTTCCCTTCGATTGATAATTAATTAACGATCGGAAATCCGTAATTTTGTTTTTTCTTATTATTTTTAATACCAAAAAATACTTTTGAAATGTCTCACATATAAGTAGTTTAAATATTTTCTTATGTATTAAATGGTACGGAACTTGAAATAATCTAAAACAAAATCGGTCAAGTGCGAGTCGGACTCGCATACGAAGGATTGTGGTTTTTTGTGGTTGATAGTCTTACCATAATTGATTTTTTTTTAATTTGCATTGCAGCCTTTTTGAAATTCGCCATCAGGGTGTTTTTAGGTATTTGTTGTTATAGCGGCAATAGAAATACAAACTGTGAAAATTTCTACTCTCTACCTATTGCGGTTCATGAGATACAGCCCTCTGACAGACGGACGGACGGATAGCGTAGGCTTAGTAATAGGGTTCCGTTGGCCCGCTTCGGGCATGGAACCCTAAAAAGTATAACTAACAATAATTACCTACCTATCGAGCTAGTTTGAAACAGACAAACAAACAAACATAATTAGTCATTTATTCTATTATTAAAGATGGCCATATTATTTTAACACTGCGTTTCAATAATAGTTCAGACTGAAGATCTTTGACCAGAAAGCGTAAACGTGACTTCTAAGAAAAGCTCCTTTATGTAAATAGATATTGTTGTAACATATTCTTTTAATATATTATTTTAGGACAAAATCTTGGCACTTAAATAGTAAATACCCTATCTATATAAGTACTGATAGTTTTGTTATAAAACTATGTATTGTGAATTATTTAAATATTAACTCTGCAGTATCTATACAGATAAATAAAATTGAAGTGTCTGTTTGTAATGTCAAAATAACAGCTTTTTACTTAATGCATTAACTATGAAGAATTTAGGTAGGTACTTACTTGTATAAGAAAAACACAATTTTTAAAATCAATCAAATCAAAAAAAGATTAAAACGTACTGAAGGACGTACCCGAGCGAAGCAAGGGTATGTCGCTTGTATTATATATATATATATATATATATATATATATATATATGTATATATATATATATATATATATATATAAAAAGAAAATTACATACGTCATCACTACAATAAAGCCTTTTTGGTCAAGTCTAGAACTATGTAGTTAATAATAGACTAACAGAAAAAAAAACAGTATTCGTAGATTATTTCCTATTTTGTATAATAGGTACAATAGCAGTGCATTTCAGCCTGAAATTGCTCTATTGTAGTCTAAGATGTATGAGTCAAATTGAGCTCTGCGAAAGAAGAGTCGTGTGAATTGAGGGCAAATAAAGTGTATTAATAAAATAAACTAGCGACTTACACATGCTTCGCTCGGGTGCGTACCTAGGCACGTGGATTTTGGTCACAATTCCAAAGGTTGTTTTTACGCGGAACCCTAATTTATTTCTAAAATAAAAATAACCTGAGTTACTCCTTATAACATTAGCTATCTGCCAGTGAAAGTCTTGTCAAAATCGCTCCAGCCGTTTCGAAGATTAGCCGGAACAAACAGACAGACTATTCTAGTATAAGATCCGAAGTAGATCGTCCTTCATCCAACTGCTTAAGGCAACTCTTAATTCACTAAAAAATAAAATTTATATAATTTAATATTTCACACTTGTTTATGAAACAAAATAATATTAATTACGGTTGCCTGGATTTCCATAAAAATCAATATATGTATATGTAAGACTTCCTTTGTCACTTGATTTTTTTCTCGTTTTGACATTTGGCGTGAAAGTCTCAGTGAAATAGCAGACGGATAATACGTACCTACTTAAACTAAAATAAAAACGTGTGTGTATACTTATGTATGCACATAAGAATTTATTAGTTATTACGTTATACTTCTTTGGCGTAACAGAACAAAAATAGCTAAAGATTCCATCCCGTATGTCACAATTCTCTGTTTTAAACGAAAGCAGCTAACTTCATCACGTTGCTTTTTGGCTGTCGGTGTGCGCGCGCATCCTAAAAATTTTACTCTCCTAGTTTTTTCTTGAAATATACCTCTTAACCACATTTTATTAGGCATCACAAATGTGACATATCTGTAAATATATGTAATTGTTTAATTCAAAGTACTTTACACGCAAAATGCAAAAGAAAAATCGACTTCAGATCCTAGACTCTTTCTTAAATTATAAAGTAGGTGTTTAGAAATGATTTTACCCATACAACTACTTTAGAAGTGACATAGGATAAGATTGTATGTAATACAATATTTTTCTAATAAAAATGGACAAAGCCGCTGCGCCTTGCTAGTATTGTGTATAAGTATATCGACCTAACCTTCCTCGTTCCTGTCACATAATGTAAAAGGTTTTTTAAGGGCACATAATCGACCTCTAAACATCCCTAGAGGGCCTAAGTAAACTTATTTAGGCCGCTCATCGTAGTATACAAGGGAGTTATTTAATTTTGTTAGATAATATATTATGATTGACAAATATTTTTATAAAATTATAAGTTTTAGGCGTAAAATTGATATTTAAAATGAAATTATTATCTATACATATAATAAAATTGTAACTAAGCCGAATCTGTACATTAAATATTTTTTGGAAAATTTTATTGAAATAGATAGACATTATTATCGATAGAGAGGCCGAATCTATAGTTTTTAGTCTGCCTGTCTGTTACCGCATCACGAAAAAACCACTGAACGGATTTTGATGAAATTGGCATGATGATAGATGATGTTATCCGGGTCAACATATAGGATACTTTTTACCGCGGGAAAATATCTCATTTTTCAGAAAAATACAAAAACTGCAATGTAAGAGTATACTAATATGTAAAACCTAAGAATTTGGTTTTTGGTCATCTGAACGCGGGCGGAACCGCGGGCAATGCTAGTTTATTATGATATGTTTTAAAACGGATTTTCAAAAGTAATATTTTGCGACTTCATTTTATTACGAAGGAGTGTTCTTAAATTAGCTTGCGCTTAATCGAAATTTAATATTATTTTTAATTTATTTCATTATCTCTTAAACTGTACTCTAACAAAATGACATAGCCAAGAGAGAAAATTTTGTTTCTAATCTCTTCTCTAATCTATAATAACATTGAAAAGGTGCAGAGTTTGCTTGTTTGACCGCGCTAATCTCAGGAACTACTAATGCGATTTGAAAAATTATTTTTGCATTAGATAGCACGTTTATTGAGAAAGGCTATATATAGGCTATATCTCATAATGCGACTAACCAAGGGAAATGAGTAGTAATCATAAATTTTAACAAATCGAGGAGTCTTCCATACATTATTTTAATACTACATAGGTATATTAATTATATAATATTATATACATAGGGACGAACCCGAGAAAGGCGAGAGTGAGTCGCTAGTTTTGACTCTATTAAATTATTACGACATAATTTCTTTTTAAGGATAAAAATTTAGTGGTTCGAATAATCACCTAGCATTACATTTGAAATTAAAAAAATATTTAAAATATTCATAAAGCTACTGTGTCTGCTAAAACATAAGAGCAAAAATTATTATATGCGGACTTTTTTGTACAGCTGTTAGGGCCTATACACACGGTGACATCTTAACGCGCTACATAACACGGAAATTATTATTAGTTATTATTATGAACGCAACTCGCGAGTAATCATAAAAACTAATTTGTAACAGTCTCTCTTGACCGTCCGTCCGTCGATTGCTGTAAAGCATTCGATACGTCGGGACTCAAAATCAAAATAAATCTGCGACAAAATGTAAATTGTACTTAAACAAAAAATTATTGAGTAAGTAGGTAGGTATTACCTGTATAATATAAAAAAAAACGTGTGTGTGTAATTATGTACGCACGTAAGAAGTTATACATAAGTACTTCTATGGCGTTAACATACAACAAAACAAAAATAGCTAAAGATTTCATCCCGTATGTCACAACTCTTTGTAAAAGGAATGCAGCTAACTTCATCATGTCGCTTTCAGCTAACTTCATTATGTCGCTTTTTGGCCATCGGTGTGCGTGCGCATCGTAAAAATGTTTCTCTCATAATTTTTTCCAACGATGCCATAAAAAATACAACTTCAAAAAAGAATAAAACAAAAGCAGCACAGCCGCAGACAAAAAATAGTATATATAATACTGAAAATAAATAATACATATAAAATAAATAAAAAGGAGCAGGCCATTGCAGATTTTTCAGAAAGGTACGATCTATAAATTATGTCAGACTCGTGCGTTAAAAGAGAAGGGGTCGGTGTGACAAGTGAGGTGAAACCCTCTCTTTGTGATGCTAATCTATGTGACGACGTGTAGCAGTGTTCAAAATCCGTGTTGAATAAAAGAAAAACATTTAAGGGATGCAGCACCATGTATATGAATAGAAATATTTTTGTTTGAAATCTAAATCTTCATTTATGATAAAATTACTTAAATAAATACTTATGATATCAATACAAATAAATAAAATTGAAGCGTCTGTTTGTAATGTCAAAATAATAGCTTTTTATTAAATGCATATGAAATTATAAACAAAAACCTAATTTTTAATTTTTTGTCTGTCGGTCTGCCCGTCTTTTTGTGGCGGCTAATCACCGAAACGGCTGGACTAATTTTTTTTGTATTTTTGTCTGTCTGTTCGTTCCGGCTAATTTCCGTAATGGCTGGACTTACTTTGACAGGACTTTCACTGGCCAATAGCTGATTTTATAAGGAATAACTTAGGCTACTTTTATTTTAAAATAAGAATTAGGGTTCATAACATACACACAATGTGAAACACAACAAATTGAGAAATTCTTCTTTTATTGAAACCGGTTAAAACACCTTCAAAACAAACATTAAGCCTTTAACCTTTTATTCACTAACTAGGATCAAAAAGTTAGGTCTTGATACAATTTGTTGTTTACCAAACTAAGTAAAACACTTCCTACGGGAATGAAACAAATTCGTCTAGAACTAGAACGCGGCTAAGTGAACTTCACCGACTGTGACCGACTTTTGTAGTAAGTGGGTGCATTCTTATTGTCAAGATATCCTTCTAACTACGAATGAGGAAGTTACATCACTATGTGTGTTGGGTGTCAGTCTCTAACTGTACATTTCAGGTGTACCAACGTATCAGGTGACTGCCACTGGGACTATGATAAGCAATCAACCTATTCTAATAGTTTTTAGTAATCTAATAGTATTAGTAGAGTTTTTGCCGTTGTAGGGGGTAATCTCTGGATCTACTGAACTGATTTAGATGAAATTTTGTAAGAAAATAGTTTGAGACCCTGTGAAGGACATAGGATACGTTTTATCCCGGAAATCATCCCTAAAGGGGGTGAAAATGGGGTTAAAAGTTTGTATGGAGAAGCAAGCTAAGGACGTACTCGAGCAAAGCGAGACTGAGTCGCTAGTAATATAATAAAAACGAAGATTTTTTTTTATTTGGACGGGAATAAATTATTACAATTTTTAACTGAACGTCATAAGTCTGTCTACCAACAGTTCGGAAATAAGAAGCGTCAGACCTGAGAAGAATTTTGAAAGAATCACAGCGGGACTAAATGTTAGCCAATAGACTAACGAACATTTAACGTAGAGGTTATGTGTATTGTGTAGGTATTGTTTATGTATTGGATACAATAAAAAACTATTTATATACGTCCTGGCGATACCATATAATGTTACTGCAAACAAAAACTTACAGACATACCAAAAATTATGTATAAAGAAAATAGTTTTTATTATAATATTTAACATGCAACCGTTAGTCACGGCACGGGAAAAGTATTTAATGTTCTATACTTAACAAAGTGGTATTAAGAAATTGTGTAATCTTTGTTTTTCTGAGCCATTACATAAATGTATAAAAGCTAGAAAGAAACAAGATAAATTGTATGAAAAAATATATCGTATTCGATAAAATGGGTTACTGAAAGAAAAATAACATTTTATTAGACGATTAATATATTTAATTTATATCTTTAGGTATAGAAATTATTTATTTTCGTATTTTACAAGTATATTTCTTAAAAAATATATATATTCGGTCTGTTATAAAGTAATGGGCGTCTAATACTATGGTCCAGTTGCTTCAAAATTCATCTTAATTTTATTCAAATGTTTTAAACTGTTTCATCAAAGTCCCACTGCTGGACACGGGCTTCCTGTCAAGCGAGGGGTATCAGGTCATATTTCATCATATGTACTGACCGCCGGGTTGGCGGATTGTGAGTGCAAGAAATGCTACTAGCCATTCCGTAATACTAACCGATGATCAAAGGAATACGCGTGCACAAAACCGCAAACTTTATTTGAATATTAATCCCACGGGAACCGTATATTTTTCCGGGATAAAAGTCGCCTGTGTACTATTCCAAACTATATCTATCTCTGTGCCAAATTTTAAATCCGTTCATTTGTTCTGACGTTATTTAGTAATAAACAACCAAACATCCAAACATACATCTAAACTTTCACATTTATAATAATAGTAACATACCTATTCGGCACTACTTTTAAGTAAGTACATATATTATAGACTTTATTTCCCTTTTAAATGTTCACCAATCATTATCCATGCAACCCTACGAGTTCCTTTCTAATAAAGGTTGCCTGGAACAGGTAGATCACTTTAGGTGATATGGCCGCCCTTACACCGATATACTTACTTTTATATATATTTTTTACATTGTTATTCTTTTTTTTGTGTAATAAAAGATTAAATAAATAAATATATGATCTTATTTAACCAATCGCACCAACTATACCATTTTAGTAATTCGCATCTTATCATACTTAATAGCAGCTTTAATTAATTGCTATTGTCTTTTGTAACCGGATCGAGTTCCGAATATGCAATAGAATGTACACAGCGACATGATTTATGTAAGAGGCTGATAATTTATTGCAACACCTAAATAGCTAGTTTAGTGAATAGCTTCCTTGGGTTTATTTATTTATCAGCGGCTCACCCTTGCTTCGCTCAGATTCGTCTTATATATAAACATTATTTTCATATAAGTACAGGCAACGATTTGGCCAAATTAGGTCGGTAAAGCGGTTATTTAGCGCATTTTACTCTAACCTGATTTCCAAAAATTTTAAGATTTAAAACTGAAAACTTTTTAAATAAAAAAAAAATATATATAGCCTATATCCATCAGGGATAGTGTAGCTTTTTATTAGGGAACTAATCGCTAAAACCGCTCGGGCTCGTCCCTACTTAGGTTTTAACGTTTAGTATAGATTTCTCAGATACGAGATATTTTACCGCAGTAAAAAGTAGGTATCCTATATGTTGACCCGGATAACCAGCTATCATCATACCAAATTTCATCAAAATTCCTCCAGTAGTTTTTCCGTGGTTCGGTAACAGACAGACAGACAGATAGACAAAAATTCTAAAAACTATAGATTCGGCCTCTATGTATAGACTTACAACTTTAATATCTAGAATTCTAGATATTGATTTCCTCAATAGTAACTCTCGATCTGTCTGTTACTATAGTTACAGACAGATCGAGTTAGGTACTATATTAAAGAAATCAATGCAAAGCAAAACAAATCTATTTCGATACATTACAAATTGATGTATATATATATATATATATATATATATATATATATTATATATATATATATATATATTAACTGTAATTAGAGTTCATATCTAATCATATTTACCTATTAGATATTCTGGCACTGACTTCGAAAATATCTAATTAGGTATCTATATTAAATGAAAACCCCTGTTCCGTTATTTTTCACTTTTTAGTGCCTGAAAGTAGTTTTTTTTATTGACTTTAACATTTAGCGGTCTATATAATTCTTTAGTCTGAGAGATGTAATTATACATTCATTTTTTATGCATATAAATAAATGGAGATAAAATAATTCTACTGCTTATAGTTACTATTATAAATGCAAAAGTTTGTATTGATGGGTGTTTGTTACTCAATCACGCTAGAACTTCTGAATGGGTATAGAATAAGTATAATAGTACATAGGTTAATTTTTATCCCGGAAAAATGTACGGTTCCCGTGGGGTCGATTTGTTTTTGTTTTTCACAGCGTAAGGGATCGACTATCTATTCCAAACTAACCGTTGAAACGTACCCAGGAACGAACCCGAGCGAAGCTAGGGTGAGCTGCTAGTTTAAGATATATATATATATATATATATATATATATCAATATTTTTCAAATCGATTTGACTTTTAAAAACTAAAATTTACTTATTTAGTTAATTAAAATAGTAAATATAGTTATCACTATAAAATCAAATCATGTTTAATGGTTTGGATAGATATTTATTTAGAATTTAAAGCAATGTAAGCGGATACAGCAGGTGTGATAGTGAGTAACGTTTATCTGTTAGCATTTTGTATGCGGAACAAATATTGCTATTAGATTCTCGACAGATACTCGGGGTTAAATCCTTAAGTGTAATATATCTTTGATCATATATTTTTTTTAACTAAACGGTTTATATATTCTTATTTTCAATCATTAACTAGCTTTTGTCGGCGGCTTTGCTTGCCTAGTTAATGTATAATACTTTCTTAGATTTATGCGAATATTTAACATTTTAAACAAAACTATCTTTTCGGATTTTATTTTTATTTTGTTTTTTGGATCCCGCCGTTTCGAATGCTTTACACTACAGCAATCATGGTCGCGGGAGAGTTTATTTATCTATTATTCCACCTCTCCTAAGTAGTCCAAGCGTGATACTAGATAGCCTATTCCCTATATAAATAAATATGTTGCAACATTAACACACAGCACCGTCTAGTTCCATTGTAAGCTACGAGGCGTGTGTTATGGAAACCAGATAGTTGGTGTAGAACACCCATGACTGGAGCACAAATGTTTGTACATTTGTGCTCATCACACAAATGAATGCCCCCAGCGGGAATCGAACCTGCGACCGTTGGTACGGCAAGTAAGGTCACTACAAACTGAGCCAAACGTAAAGCTTCTTTAATAGGCTATAAAATATAAAACTTGGCTCAATCTACTAAGAAACAAAAATAAATGAATATGAAGAGTTTATTTGTTATCTATACCTACCTATATAAATAAAATTAAAGTGTTTGTTTATAATCTTAAAACAGCTTTTTATTGAATGCGTGTGAAGGAAATACGGTAGGTACTAAGAAATGTACAATTTTTATTTTTTTTGTCTGTCTGTCTGTCTGTAATCTCCGAAACGGCTGGACCGATTTTGACAGAACTTTCACTAGCAGATAGCTGATGTTGTAAAGAGTAACTTAGGCTACTTTTATTATGGAAAAAGAATCAGGGTTCCGCACAAAAACCCATGAAATTGGGACCGTAATCCACGTATCTAAGGGACGCTCACGAGCTAAGCGAGAGCAAGTCGAATTTCATCATAATCATTATGAAAAAAATTGAGGATAACACATAAAATAGAATTTACCTATCTAGATATTAAAAAAAAACTAACTGTTCAAAAATTCTTTGTTGACAAAACTAAAGCTCGTCAATAGACAGTAAACAAAAAAAAACAACTTCCAGGCACTAAAATATAAAAAATAACTAAACGGAGGTTTTCATTTAGAATAGATACCTAATCAGATATTTTCGAAGTCGGTGCCAGCCGATCACTCTCCAGCACTCCAACTATCTCCAAACAAAAAATCACGTCAATCCGTCACTCCATTTAGACGTAAAAGGAGGACAAGCAAACAAACAAACAATATTAAGTATGGATTGTCATACAATAAACAGAAATAGGTACATTAAATAATAATACGCGTTCGCGTAGTGGTCGAAATATATCAATTACAACCACGATCATATTTCAAAATTTGAAGAATACAATTTATATGGACGGAATTTATCTATACATAATAAAATACTGAGTCGAATCTGTACTTACATTAAATATTTTTTAGAAAATACAGATGCCGAATCTATAGTTTTAAAATTTTTGTTTGTCTGTCTGTCTGTTACCGCATCACGTAAAAACAACTGGACAGATTTTGATGAAATTTTGTATTATGAAAGCTTGTTATCCGGGTCAACACATAGAATACTTTTTGCTACGAGAAAAAATATTTATTAATAATTATTTTATATTAAAAATTAACTTGTTTCCATTTTCTATTATTGATAACATTGCTCGTCAATAGTTGCGAAACAAAAAATAAAATGAGTTGAAAGCGGAGAAAAAGTTACTGAAATATTTTATTTTTGCGTGGGTATATAATTATACATAATATAGGTACATAGGTTTACTAGCGACTCACTCTCGCTTCGCTGGGGTTCGTCCTTTGTGAAAAACAAAAACAAATCTATCCCGCGGGTACCGTGCATTTTTCCGGAATAAAAAGTAGCCATGTGCATTTCACATAATCTATCTCTGTGCTCTTCGTTCAGCAGTTCTATCGTGATTGAGCAACAAATATGAAATATCCTACCTACCCAGTAAGATTTAATATAAATTGTTAACGAGCGGACACAAAAAGAGGAAAAAAGCAGGAAAAAATAACCTTACCAAACAATACGAATTATTGACCTAAATGAATTTGTTATTATAATTTACAAGTACGTACATACTTAATACTTATACTTTATTTTTTTTAAACTACACTATACTTAATAAAAGTGTAACTGATCTATGTCTGTGTATGGAAGATATTCGAGAAAAACTATTATTGGGGTTCCTTATTAACGGGATAGAACCCAAAACAATATTTTAAATTTTTATCATTTTTGTCTGTTTGTCTGTGCATTTGTGCGCGCTAATCTCAGGAGCGGCTTAATCGATTTGGGTGCGGTTTTCGCTAATGTATTGTGATAAGCTTTACTTAACATTTAGTACTAATTTGTTTTATTTCAATTCGTTCATAAATAAAAAATATGTCAATTCAAAGAATCATAAATAACATATAATATATATACCTCGAGGTAAATTTCTAAGAAATTAATTAAATTTTAAGAAATCTATTGTTAACTGTAACGCCGGCGTGTCCGCGGTCGTGGAGGGACTAAATAAAAATAAAATTGCTAAAATGATATGAAAAAAATAAACAGCAAAGACAAAAGATCTTAATAGCGAGGATTTTAAGAACAATGTCTTAATTATTACACTGTCCGCAGTTGTATTACAGTTTGTTGCCAACATTTTTTGTTAAAAAAAATTATCCGTTAGAAATTTTCTCTAATAAAAGAATTTTGACAGTAATTATACTAGATAATATAATAAAAAACCCATTTCTTTATTCCTTTTCAACTGTAGGTATTACCAGTACAGTAGGTATTAGATCTAGGTTAGCCTTAATCCCAGTTACGTATCATCGATATTTTTTTAAATATCGATGATATATGATAATATATGTTTTAAAATGAAACAATTTTCGATTATAATAAAGCTTTTTTTTTCTATAAATAAACTATATACGATGGAAACATACCTTAAAATATTGCAATCCTAGTCACATCACTATTTATTCAAATACACATTACACGGATTAACACGTTTTATACCTATATGAATATTATTTATAAACCTAATACTAGCTAGATATAATTATTTTAATCTGCGTAAAAATGTGTTTTTTCGGAAATCTAATATTCCCTCACACACGAGTACTCGCGACGGACGCCGACGCGCAACTGTGAACTGACGTTTGCGGTCGAAAATTCAAAATTTAAATTTCGAATTATGACATAGACTTTCAATGATCAATCTATATTTATTTGATATCCTTTTTATCGCAGAATATTACATTATGCTAGAACATTCTTTACTAAAAAGTACGTGATAATATAATTATTATAATTTAAATTATAATAAAAGTATCATTCTTTATAATATTATGAAAACCTTTTATAATTGTTTTAATATTTAAACCTTAAAAAAATATTGAAATTGTGAATCTTTTTGATGTTTGTTTCTGTTTGTAAGGTTTATTTGCAAAACTGCGCGCACCAAACTTTTTTTTATTTACTTACCTTGCACTTCTGCTACTTTTCAGTGCCTGGAAGTCGATTTTTTTTTCTTTTTCTTTTTTTCTTTTTTATGATTAAAATTTATTATACAGATAATAAATAGTAAAAGTATAATTTAAACACAACTGTTGCCGCACACACAATATTATAGACATCTTGTTTATACCTACTGCTCTGCTCACGTGGTAAATACATAATACATTGATAAGAAATACCCGTTTTAATTCAAGATTTAGGTTTTAGTTTAGTATTTTATCCAAATTCGTTTCATCATTCCGTCACAAACAAATACAATAACTCAGGAACTTTCAGCTTTATAAAATTAGTACCTACCTATCAAAACAATGAATTTTATCAATAACATTGAGTGCGTATAAGTTGTATTGCCAAGTTAATCCAAGAAGGTATTAAAGTTACTTTATGGGTCATATTTTATTGAATAATAATAATAGACATCTTAGATTGCCTTTATAATATTGGATGACCTAAGTCCTTAGTGCTTGAAAATGAATAGCGAAATCCTATTAAAAATGTGAAGAGCAAGGACGTGTCAGTATTCTTATACTAGATCTATTTGTAAAGCTACTGAGTTAAGAAAAACTCATTCCAATATTCTAACCAGTTATAATAATTATTGGTATAATAAAAAAAATTGCTGTAGGTACATATTATAAAACTTGTTATTTAAACGAGCCTACTTTATTAAAGAAAGTAGCAATAAAATTATATATTTTACATAAATAACCTTTAAAGTTTTATCTTGGAATATTAATTGTTTGTTATAAAAGAAAGAATTTCGTAATTTTATACAGAAGCCGACATGTAGATAGTAGATATTTTTTATTCTATAAGCGTATATAGATATTATAATAGATAAGTTTCTAGTTAGTTAAAAAAGAAGTTTTTAAAGAACTTGTCGAAGAAATACTTAGGTACCTACATAATGCTTATTAAAGACGTTCATAATTTACGTTTTAGCGTTTAGTCATCTCATTTAGTCTTCTCATTTCATTATCTCAGAGATGAGATATTTTCCCGCAATAAAAAGTAACCTATATCCGGAATACTCAGCTATCATCATACAAAATTTCATCAAAATCTGTCCAGTGCTTATCTGGTGCGTTCGTAAAATAAAAATAAATTAAGTAAATATGAGAAATAGTAAGTAGCCCATTGGACGTTGTTGCTTGGGAGACCTAGCAGTGCGGGTTCACGCTAGGGACTATCACTTGCCCCAGGTGACGGTCCGAAGTTTATCGGGAGGAAACTTGTATCTAATTTGTTCTTAAAAAATATCTGAATACCACCAACACGCACTTGGCCAGCGTGGTGGGCTATATATAATAAATAAATAGGTTGGGACATTAACACACAGCACCGTCTAGTTCCATAGTAAGCTACGAGGCTTGTGTTATGGATACCAGATAGTTGATACCCTACACATACAACTTTAAATACATACATATTATATAAACACCGATGACTGAAGTACAACCACTCGTGCTCATCATACAAATGAATATCCCCAGCGGGACTCAAACCCAGGACCACTGGCACAGCAAGTAGTGTCAAAACAAACTGAGCCGAACATGTCATCGTCTATGGCTTAATCCCCCTCGTATTGAGGACCCCAGCAGTAGGACGTAAAAAATAACTCAATAATTAATATTATTATCGATTAAATTAAAGGAGGTATAAATTCGTGCTTGTTAATTAGATTGTCTTAATATGTTTACAATACTGAGTCCGTACTTGCCGTGGGGCATCGGCAGAATAGAATAGTGCTCCCCTCGAGTGCCAGGTGTCGTAAGAGGCGACTGAGGTACTCGGAGTGGACCCCCGTAAGACACGAGTCAGGTCCTGCAACCGAACCAGCTCCACATGTAGCGACTCGTCGTTCCTGTGGGCCTCGCTGGCAAGGTCGAGAGGGTGGTGTAGGCAGTGGGAAAACCTGCATTTCCTAAATTAAATCCCAGGCACAGCAGTTAACATCTGTGGAGAGGACACTCCGCCATCGCAATCTCAAGAGCGATGAAACCAACACGGAGAATGGCAGTTACCAGTGATAAGTCTGCGCGAATAGGCGTAAGCGTGGGCGCTAGGGGTCATTCTTGACAGTGGGAGGGCCCATTGTAGGCCCACTGACCAGTTACCGCCCGCTCTAGCTGGGCAGCCCCCGGCCAATAAGGTACTGGTCCGTCTCAGCATTGACCTGTTTCCGTTGGGTGGAGGAAGCACTAGTTAAAACCTAGATAGTCAGTGCTGTAAATTTTGTCACCTGCGCAAAAACAGAAGAAAAGACTTCAAATTAACCAACCACACTTATACATGCGCTTAGCGACATGGAATGTCCGCACAATGAGGACAGGCCTCCCGGAGACCTGCGGAGGTTCAGGCTGCGCCCAAGACCTGCGCAAAACTTCTGTGATTGACACTGAGTTGACGAGACTTAACATCGCCGTTTCGGCTCTTCAGGAAACTAGACTTCCTGACACTGGATCCATCAAAGAAGCTCATTACACATTTTTCTGGGTAGGAAAAGGTCAACATGATAATCGTGAGCATGGTGTGGGCTTCGCCGTCCGTAACGATCTCCTTTCGTGTTTTGAGACTCCTCATGGAATATCAGAGCGCATAATGGTATTACGACTCTCTAATAACTGCGGTTTTATAACCTTGATTTCCGCATATGCACCTACATTAGTCTCAACACCTGAAGTTAAAGATCGTTTCTATGACCAACTTACACAAGCCATAAAAGCGGTACCTTCTAGCGATCACCTGCATATCATGGGTGATTTTAACGCCAGAGTAGGCCAGGATAACATCGCTTGGCCAGATTGCCTCGGTAACCATGGTGTTGGCAGAATAAACGAAAACGGTCAGCGTTTGCTCGAGTTCTGTTCCAACCACCAATTTTGTATTACCAATACATACTTCCGAGGCAAATCTACGCACAAAGTCTCGTGGAGGCACCCGCGTTCCGGACATTGGCATCAGCTGGACCTAATCCTGACTCGGAAAAAAGACCTTCGCTTTGTCCTCCATACACGTTCTTATCAAAGTGCTGATTGCGACACGGACCACTCGCTTGTAGTGACAAAATTGGCTATTATCCGCAAAAGGATTCACTCTTCGAAGCCTCCCGGGAGAAAGAAAATTGATCTCGCTCAGACCAGGATTAGTGAGAAAGTTGAGTCTTTTAAAGAGCAATTATGCTCGGAGATCTTATCTTGGGATCAAAGCGTGTCACTTCAAGAAGAGTGGGAACGAATCAAAAAATCCCTTTCAGAAACTGCAGGCAAAGCTTTCGGATATCAGAAAACGAAGACTGAGGACTGGTTCTTACAAAACATCGAGCATCTGTATCCTCTTATCAACTCAAAACGCCTTGCTGCTCTAAATAATCGTATGAACCCATCTCCTACAACTCGAAATGAACTCGCAAAAGCGAAGTCAGCACTGCAGCGGACTGCACGTTACTTTGCGAACGAGTACTGGCTTGACCTTTGCCAACACATGCAAAGGAGTGCGGATGTTGGCAACTTAGGGGGCGTCTACTCGAGTATCAAACGGGCACTTGGCCCAATTCCTAAAAAGACTGCCTTACTAAAAGAACCCGACGGTACGATTATCAGTGACAGTAGACGTCAGATGCAAAGATGGGTTGAGCACTACACAGGTCTTTACTCACAGCCCGTCAACATTCAGCCAGAAGCTGTGGATTTCATTCCTAGACTTGCGACTTGGCACGAGCTAGATAATGAACCCACAGAGGAAGAGCTTCAAAATGCCATAAAGCAAGTCAAGGTCGGCAAGAGTCCTGGTGGAGATGGCATATGCCCCGAGCTGCTAAAGTTCAACTTCGTTGCACCGCTCTTGCATAATCTCCTGGTAAAATGCTGGTCCGAGGGCACGGTGCCTCAGGACATGCGCGATGCCAATATTGTCACTCTTTACA
This sequence comes from Brenthis daphne, assembly GCA_947093115.1. Classification (NCBI taxonomy): domain Eukaryota; kingdom Metazoa; phylum Arthropoda; class Insecta; order Lepidoptera; family Nymphalidae; genus Brenthis; species Brenthis daphne. The sequence goes on from OX352482.1 coordinate 3,038,172, forward strand.
AAGGCAAAGGAGACCGCGGCGATTGCCACTCATATCGTGGTATATCTCTTCTAAGCGTGGTTGGTAAACTGATTAGTCGAGTAATTCTCAGCAAACTACAATATCTGGCCGATCGCATTTATCCTGAGGCTCAGTGCGGATTCCGGGCTGGGCGATCAACCATTGACATGATCTTTACATTACGCCAGATTCAGGAAAAGTGTCGAGAGCAGCAGACTCCTCTCTTCATAGCCTTTATAGATCTCAACAAGGCCTTTGATACTGTGAGCAGAGAGGGTCTCTATAGAGCACTCGAGATAGTGGGCTGTCCACCAAAACTCCTCAGTCTCATTATATCATTTCACAAGGACATGAAAGGGTCTGTAGTCTTTGATGGAAATTTATCCGATCCTTTTGATATGTGCAGAGGCGTGCGGCAGGGTTGCGTGTTGGCACCTACCTTGTTTGGGATTTTCTTTTCGTTGCTTTTAAAAGCTGCCTTTGGCGACGACCAACAAGGAGTCCACCTTCATACAAGAACTGATGGGAAGCTCTATAATATCTCCCTATTAAAATCTAAGCGCAATCGAAAAGACCTTTACATAGACAGTCTTTTATATGCTGATGACGCCGCCTTTGTCACAACGTCTTCCGATGAGCTTCAAATCATGATGGATAAGTTCTCTCATGCATGTTACCTATTCTCTATGTCGATTAACGCCAAAAAAACTGTGATACTATGCCAAGGATGCTCAGAAAAACCAGTAATATTACTGAATGGCACTGCATTAGACGTAGTTGACAAGTTTTGCTACCTTGGTTCAACCGTGACGAGCAATCTCTCGCGTAACGTAGAGATCGACACACGCATCGGCAAAGCGGCGACTATGTTTGGAAAGCTTCGTACAAGGGTGTGGGACAATAACCACCTCACAGCTCGAACCAAAATAATGGTATACCAAGCGAGCATCCTCAGCATACTCTTGTACGGAGCTGAGACCTGGACTACGTATGCAAAACAAGAACGTCGACTTAACGCTTTCCACATGCGTTGTTTACGCAGTATTTTGGGCATTACATGGAAGGATAGGATAACCAACGAAGAAGTCCTTGCAATAACGCAACTTCCCAGCCTCACTGCTTTGCTTAAACAACGAAGACTCCGGTGGCTGGGGCATGTACATCGCATGGACAGCACTAGACTACCTAGGCAGGTCATGCTAGGTGTTGTAGCGGATGCTAAGAGAAGTGTTGGGCGACCCTTGCTCCGCTTTAAAGATTGCGTCAAGCGTGATTTAGCCTCATTTAACATCGAAGAAAATGAATGGGAGAAGCTCGCGGAAAACAGGGACCAGTGGAGGCATAGAATCAGGAAAGGCACCAACTTCCATGATGGGTCATGGTTTGACAAACTTGCTGAAACTAGAGCCAAACGACACGAAAGCGACAATCGCTTATATCCACGTGTCGCGACGTACATCTGCTCTGGCTGCGGTCGGTCTTGTCGCTCTAGAATTGGATTGCACAGTCACCAACGGAAGTGCTTAAAGTAACCACCATACACTGCTTAGAACATCTGAAATAGATGGAAAGGCCATGGATGGACTGAGTCCGTATAATGACTTCAAGTTGTACCTCCGATGAATCTGACGTATTCAAACAAAGAGATAAAATCTTATATACACTGTCTAATAAAGTAACAATATTACGGTTAATGTTTAGGAAACTACACCTACGTCAAGAAGCTGTCATAAACAAGATTTTCTACTGTGAAAATCGATATTTGTTCAACTCTTCAGATTACAATAGAAGAGCTCTCTATCAAGGCTTTGCCCGGTTTCTATTAATACCCAGACACTTCCTATATCCGTTCGTAATTTCTAGAATTTATTAAAACTGTAAAACTTGTTTGGTTTTTTTTGTCAAATAGCAAAAATATTGAGTTTTAACTATAGGTCAGAAAAAACCATAGCCACCCTATTTTAGGGGATAAATTTCGTATTTATCAAAGGAATTACTGAAATTTTTAGTCTTTAAGCTCCACAGTTTGCTTCAGGTACAGCAATTACTTTTATATTTAGACCAACCCCTCAATATATCCAGCTTTTCAGTATCTGGAAATATAAATAAAGGACCCCACGGGCACTATTAAATGAGGATATAAATAAGGCCGAGGGTGTGCTTTCTCGTCACTAATGCTTAATGTGTAATAAAGTGTAGTCTCCCAGACTAGCTGCATCGACACGAACGAATGGCGGTCGAGAAGTGTGCGGTGTTTTAATTAATTAGAGTTATCAGTAAATTGTATAGCATTTTATATTTTACGAAATCTATATGAAAAACAATAACCAATCTATCCCTCGGAAACCTTATATTTTTCCGGTATAAAAAGTAGCCTATTTGTTATTGCAGACTATAATCTATCTATTGCAATAAGATTTTCCAAACAATATTTAATGTACGGATAGTCCGTTAGAATTTTATTATAATGTATAGATTATGTCCACTTTTGTGTCTCGCTATTTGTTACTAATTTTTTAAATCTCTGTCAAAATGTAATAATGGCTAAAAAAATAAAACTTATAATTGTGCCTACTTTGTACCGCTACCAATAGTGAACCACAGAAATCTATTTAGATTTGATGAAGATATCGGCATAAATTACCAAAAAATACCCAACAAAATTTTTTTGTTCTCGTCGTCTAATATATAACAGTGTATTATTTTCTCAGAAGCGCAGTAAATTTTTAGTGTAAAACTATTCGAATTTCAAGTTAGTTACAGATAACGCCAATTAGATGCGACATTTTCTCAGCCTTACAATGTGACATAATTCATATGCATTTGAATGCGAAAGCAGTAAAATGCCAGTAAACCATGACAAATTCAGATATTGTAGGTGAAATTGTTATATCGCTATTCTGTACAACGTAAGAATAGTGTGTAAGCGAAATATCTAATACTTGATTCCGCCTGCGGATCCACTCTGAGAATTAAAATAAATAAAAAAAACCCAATGAGTATCTATACTTGTTTGTTTGTTTGTTTGTTTGTTTGTTTGTTTGTTTGTTTGTTTGTTTGTTCGTTCGTTCGTTCGTTCGTTCGTTCGTTCGTTCGTTCGTTCGTTCGTTCGTTCGTTCGTTCGTTCGTTCGTTCGTTCGTTCGTTCGTTCGTTCGTTCGTTCGTTCGTTCGTTCGTTCGTTCGTTCGTTCGTTCGTTCGTTCGTTCGTTCGTTCGTTCGTTCGTTCGTTTGTTTGTTTGTTTGTATGTTTGTTTGTTTATCCTTCTTTCACGTTGAAACGGAATGACGAATTGGCGTGATTTTTTGTGTGGAGATAATTGGAGAGCTGGAGAGTGACATAGGCTACTTTTTATCGCGGAAGATTATCTCAGTCCCAAGGGAAAACACGTTATATTACAAGCCAAAAAAGTCTGTGATCAGATTTACTTGAAACTTGGTATTAATACTCTTCAATACAATGAACTAAATATGTGTTTTAGCATTTTTCGAAATTTATCCCATAAGAGGGTAAAAATAGGAGATGAAAGTTTGTATGAAACCTACCTTTTTAGAGCTTTTTTTGTAGTTTCAGCGCGGGCGAAGCCACGGGTTCTGCTAGTTATATATAATTATTAATTCTAATTATGTACATAGATAATAAAAAATACACTACAAGCTTTAATTTAAGTTTATAAATCGACATTGACAGCTGTGTTGTCTTGGAAGTTGGAAATAAGCTTTCTCCAGATTTATTTAGCCAATCTTCACTGATCAATCTTCTATAACACTTTGGTAAACTTTCTTCCCACCTTTTGCATTGTCCTGCTATCCGTATTTTGTTGTTACTGGAGTATCGATATACGTCTGGTCCATTTATCTTTGGTAGTTCTCATATAAACAATTCTGTGCCATATCCATAATTTTGTTTTGCATGTTATAGTAATTATTTTTATTGTATTCCTTATTTCAGAGAGTTGATACCAGTAAGAAAATAGTTATAATAATATTTTCTTAGACTTACGCGAATATATGACATTTTAAATAAAATTATTTTATTGGATCTTCGCGGTTTTTTTTTTGGTTCTTGACGTTTCACGGAAGAGACTCAATCGAAAAAATCCGATTTTATATTCCAATAAACTCAAAATTACCTTAAAATCAATTATTATTACACTATTACAGTATTTTTTTATTTTTCTTATCTATAGATATAATTTTTAAGAAAATTTTAAAATAGACGAAGATATCGCATATCATACAATTATGAGACTCTTTTTTTCGAAATAGGATAGAATACGCTAACGACAGTAGAAAAAATAATCTTGCAAAATAAAAAAAAACGTGTGTGTATGCACGTAAGAAGTTCCTTTGACGTAACAGAACAAAAATAGCTGAAGATTTCAACCCGTATGTCATAATCATGTCACATTTTGGCTGTCGGTGTGCGCGTGCATCGTAAAAATTTTACTCTCATAATCATTATCCAAAAGTGCCAAAAGAAGTATAACATCAAAAAACATGCAATTTTTATAAAATGATTTCAAATATTATCGATTATTGATTGATGGACACATCTATATTTTATGTTCTGTCTGCTCCATACGACTACCAAACAAGGAAAGACAAGTAAGAGAGACAGTAACAAGAGTTCTTACGTACACATAGTACATTGTACAATTTATTGTCACCATACAATTCAGACGTGACTAGATTGTAATAGGATTATTTTTTTATTTTTTAACTCTCACGATATTTCCCTAGAGGGAAAGCCAGCGCGAATATAATAAATACTGACATGACATTACTATTTTCGATTATATTCTAGTCTGACAGAATTTCATAATAAAAAACTTGCGCTACATGGGAATCGAATTTGCGACCATAAACTGTTAGTAGAAGTTCAAACGCGATATTATGCATAGACTTGTTATTTTGCATTGCGTTTGAAAGTGATATCACGCATGTCGTCGTTCTTCATACTATACCGCGAATGTGTAACATATTTTTTGTTATAATCTATACAGATAAATAAAATTGAAGTGTCTGTTTGTAATGCCAAAATAACAGCGTTTTACTAAATGCATATGAAATTATGTATGGTACTTATAACAAAAACAATTTTTTAAATTTTTGTCTGTCTGTCTGTCTGTCTGTCTGCTTGTTCCGGATAATCTCTGAAACGGCTGGACTGATTTTGACGGGACTTTCACTGGAAGATAGCTGATGTTATAGAGAGTAACATAGGCTACTTTTATTTTCTAAAAATAATAAGGGTTCCGCTCAAAAAAATAAAATGTTCCTAGTAGAATAAAATCGATTCGAAATTAAAAAAAAATAGTCTGAGAGATAAGAATTGTCTAACTTTCTTATGATGCAGAAACATTCCCCTAAACAAAATCATTTTTAGCTCCGGAGGTTATAAGCCCCAAGGAGGGTTATATGTTTGACCTGTATGTATGTTCGACCCTATCTATGTATCCTCGTAACTTCTAAATGATTTAACCTATTTTAATGGTGCGTGTGTTATTAGATTACGTGCGAGCGTGCGCGCGTGTATGTTTGTTACTCGCTCATTCTGAAACGGTGGACAGATTTAGATGAAATATAACGACTACGACCTGGAGTGGCACATATGCTACTGTTAGACACAAGACAGAACATCAATAAAGCCAGTTGCTAACTCCAAATATAAATATTAATACGATAATATAAAGACTTAATATATAGGATTTAATTAAGATATTTACTGTTTATTTTGCTTATTCCTGGACGATTTAAACTTATAGTACAGCACTTTACGCTCCAATTTGTGTGAAAGGCTGATGTGGTCATGTTCAATGGAGCTTTACAGTTTGTGTCGACTACTCGGTTACGTGACCTGCATAATATACGAGGGTTGATGAAAAAGTTATAATATTAGAAAGAGAAATGTTATTTGGAAATCAAAAGCTTCAAGCATAGAAAAAAAATATATCTTAAAATACGATAATATAGTCCTCGGGTTGCCTTGTTAGAAGTTCCGATAATTTAAAATATATGACAACAATACTTCTACAGATCATTTGATTTGGTACTTTATAAGTTTATTCATTACTCTTAATATAAGGCTTATTTAAAATATGTGGTCGTAGAATTTCAAAATTTGTTGAATTCAATAGTCCATTTACAGGGCTGTATAAAAGAATGGTTTCAGAGGTTTGGCCTTTTATTGTTATTTACCTTCAACACCTGAATGGTCCACGATTCCATAGTCCAAAAGACCGATTTCTACACTATATTAATATTTGTATTAATCATAAAAACCTATAAAGATTTAGATAAACAAAATGTTGATACTCAATTATTTATGTCTGGGTACCGATGAAAATCCCGTGCAAATTTTGAAACGATGTTCCTCTAGGGTTTTTCCCTGACTCGTGTCTCCTGGTCTTAAGGGACCGAGGATACGCCACGATAGGATAATACGATAGCCACGTGCTATCAGGTGGATCGTTTACTCGTTTGTCCCTTTTACTATAAAAATGTATTATAGATTTAATTTTTTGGAGTCATGCTATTTATCTAATCTAATTATTAACTCTAACTAATATTATTATTGTGAAAGTTAAGATGTTTGGATGGATGTTTGTTAGTAATAATCACGCCAGAACGGCTGAACGGATCTAGAGGAAATTTGGAACAGAGATAGATTATAGTATAGAATAGCACATAGGCAACTTTTTATTCCGGAAAAATGTACGGTTTCCGTGGGATAGGTTTGTTTTTGTCTTTCTAGAGTCTGTCGTTTGTAAGTTTATTTGTAGGGGATTATCTCTGGAACTATTGATCCGAATCTGGTTGTTTTCAATAATATTAAGCTATATTACCGCCGAGACTATTTTTTAATTCCTACAAAAAAATGTTTACTGTTAGAAATCATAACAAATTTTATTGAAGTGTAAAAAAGTTGCCATTGGATTATTATACCAGCTAGCTATTTTTAAACAACTAGGGACGTGAGTGAAGCGAAGGTATTTCGCTAGTTTTATTAAGTTATATTATAATTTTAACAAGAATTCGTAAAGGAAATGGTTTTCCGTCTTAAGAACTTGACTGTAGAGATTTTTAAACCTCACCTATTTAATATGAAGAGGGACAAGTTGAAATAGTTTCTTAGTACAAAGTTTATCTTATATAGGTACATATAATGAAATTGTAACTAAGCCGAATCTGTATATTAAATATTTTTTGGAAAATCTTATTGAAATAGACTGTTTGTCTGTCTGTGACCGCAACACGGAGAAACCACTGAAGGGATTTTGATAAAATTTGGTATGATAGCTGGTTATTTGAGTCAACATATAGGGTGCTTTTTACTGCGGGAAAATATCTCATCTCTGAGAAATCTATACTAAATCCGAGCGGAGCGAAGGTGAGTCGCCAGTCTAACATAATATTATAATACACTGTAAGAGTCTCTAAACATGTAAATAGACCTTTTGGAATAAAAACTACAAATTGTACGAAAATATATTTGACGAGTGACCCGTGAACGGTAAAAAATATGCTTGACAAGCGTCACTAAATAAATTCTGTATCAAACTTTGAAGGACTTATAATAAAAAATGCTCTCTGTCTGTATATTTTATTTTAAATGTAATATTGAAAACCGAATGGACAGACGTCCAAATCCAATTTGAATTTTATTTGTGATCTTCGATATTGTGATATTCAAAAGTTGCATTGAATAAGCTTATTCAGTTTTATCCGATTTAACCCATTTTTCGGTCAAATTTCCCAAATTTTTGCCTAAAAAAACTTTATTCAAACTACTGTGAACCTTTTAAAAAATAACCAATGCGGTCCAGCTCTCAGTAATGTGTTCACCAACGAAGAATATTTCATTTTTATTATACTATCTTCTTTATCTAAGTACACATATAATAAAATTCTAACTAAGTCGAATTTGTACATTTTTTTTAAAAATCTTATCGAAATAGTTATTGTTATCGATACAGAGGCCGAATTTATAGTTTTTAGAATTTTTGTGTCTGTCTGATTGTTACCGCATCACCGGAAGACTGGACAGATTTTGATGAAATTTGGTATGATGATAGCTGGTTATCCGGGTCAACATATACGATACTTTTTACTGGAGAAAAATATTTCATCTCTGAGTAATCTATACTAAACGTTAAAACGTAACTAGGGACAAACCCGAGCGGACCGAGGGTGAGTCGCTAGTAATATAGATAAATTAATTTGTAATATACTAAGTCTTTTACCTCAGTTCAGTTCACTAAATTAAATAACATATTATGAGCTACAGTTGACTAGCTATTGTTTTGCCGATTGTATAAATGCGAAGCCTAAACAAATACACTTAGGTCTCCCATTTGAAATATAAAGAGACGACGATATTTCATTTGCCTTGATAAATTACAGGCGAGTTAGTTTATTACTTCTCTTTATGGCTAATCTTGCTGCGTTATTTTATTGAAGTAAACTAGTTTCGGCACGCGTATTTGCTTACATGATACAGGTTTATGGCTTAGGCTAAATTTAAAAAGGTGGTGTTTTTCTGGCTAGAGAGTACCAGAAGGTCGAGCTTGGAGTAAATTATAGCTATCTCTCCCCATTGGTTACAACCGTATAAAAATCGGTAAAGTAAGTACATACCTAGTTTTTGAGATTGGCCTGAACAAACAAACTCAACGGGTCAGGACTTTGATGTATAATATGTAGTAAAAGGGATATATTTTGTACTTACAATTATTGAGCATTATTGTATTTCGTTTGTAGTAGATTGGCCTTTTGTCCATTTTTTGGAGATTGGCCTCCTTATTACGTAAACTAAAATTCGCCTTTTTAATATTAATAATGGGATTAATGGGATATAAAAAACCAAAAAGATCACAATACTGACAACACCATAGAATATCTCGTACATTCTAGGCATGCTTTAATACACTTAAAAGGTGAAATCAGCTTATTTTTCTTAAACCAAGAGCCAAGGTGCAAATTTAATTTACTTTCCGTACCCAGAAAATATTGAGCTTATAAATAATTCATACAACATTTAATACAAAGCCGGCCATTTCATCTCATTCATTTACCGTGACTTGTATTTCTTTCTAAAAAATACAATATTATGTTATCCAAAATTGCTTTCATTAAATGTGAAAGAAATACTTACTCTAATTTAAATAGTTTAGTTCTAATAAGAATGTAAGTTAATAGCTTTTAAATTTTACCAGTAATATATTTTTTTATAAAAAAAAATATAAGAATAAAAAACCCGACTGCCTAAAAATTAAAAAGCAAACTAAAAACTAAAACTGGGAAGGTGAAGAAGCGTAGTATTTATGCAGTCGGAGGCATACACGTTTTATATTTGCTGCAAGTAATGCTATGTCTATGTAATCAGGTAAAAAGGACAGTGGGTCTATTTACTTTTTTTAATAATCTTACTATAAATGTGAAAGTTTGGATGTTAGTCAATCACGCCAGAACGGCTGAATGGATCTGAATGAAATTTGGTACACAGATAGATTATAATCTGGAATAGCAGATAGGGACTATTTATCCCGGAAAAATGTGCGGTTCTCGTGGGCTAAAGTTGTTTTTGTTTTTGAGTAAAAAATATATGTATGTGTGAGCTAAATAGTATAAAAAGTTAAGTCAAGAAAGTATTAGAAATATTACATAGTTTCAATTTTCAAGTAAAGGTATTGTAATATAAACTATTTTATTTTACAAGCAGAATGCACAGTTTCTATCAATACAAATAGTATAAATATTGTATTTTCAAAGGATTTTAGTGCTTATTGATAAAACTCTTAACTTCTACAATACAGCAGTAACGTCGAAAAGGCTATTGATACGACAAAAGATATTACTCGCATCGAAATGCAGATAGCATTTTTAAATTTTTGCTACCATTTTAGAATGTTCTCTACATATTTTGTTCTTCTATTCTGTTTATTCTGATATAAAACTTAAAAAGTATGTATGTTTTGAAAGGTATCTCTTATAAAACTTCATTTTTTTTCTATTCACATCAACTTGACGTTTTTTAAGCATTAGATACTACCAAATTATAACAGTAAACGATATCCGTTTACTTTTTTCTACCGGAAATCCCTGAAAAAGAATTTGGATTTTTATTAGTACACAAATATTTTAATGAAAAAAACACACTTATAGTTTTATCTACTCTTATCCCAAGAACAAACAGTTTGTTGTGATGTTTTTGGTGTTAGGGTCACTATTAAAGAAATACATACAAAGGCAACATATCTATTTCTTTAATAGCGAAAAGTTACATCTAGCGTTAGCTACATATCGACCCAGTTTAGAGCGATAGCTTATACTATCGATTTGTCCGTTCAATCACTCACTAGAGAACGGCTTGACAGATTTCAACGACATATTATGTTCCTATCTCATGTTTTGTTTCCCCAATAAAGTGTCATGTTTTGTGGAAGATGTGGCTGGTATTCTATTGTAGTTTAGTTAGATCCTTTATACGTTAAGAATATGTAAGTAATTGGATTAATAATATTATAATCACTACATATTATAAAATAAAGTCCCCCACCGAGTCTGTCTATCTGTCTGAACGCATTAAACTCAAAAACTACCGAACGGATTTTCAAATGTTTTTTACCAATATATGGAGTAATTGGTTCATAAGGAAGGATAAGGCCAACGGTCTCGGATTCGAGTCTCGCCGGGGGCATTTATTTTTGTGATGAGCACGAATGTTTGTACTCCAGTCATGGGTGTTTATATTTATAATATGTATGTATTTAAAGTTTAAATATGTGTAGTGTATCAACTACTATTCGGTATCCATAAAACTAACCTCGTAGCTTACCATGGAACTAGATGGTGCTGTGTGTTAATGTCGCAACATATTAATTATTTATTATTATTATTAAAGTATAACACATATGTGACATTGAGATGAAGGAAAAAATGGCTTGGCGCTATCTTTTTTCTAAAATACCTATATAAATTCCCATTTTCATCTTTTCATACATATGAATAATATTTACGTTGGTCTATCTGTAATATGAAAATAGATTCCTTTGTTCTACTTCAAACGTCTATATTTGATTACAGCATTGATATCGTAATATAAATAAAGCCTTATTTTTTAATATATATATATATATATATATATATATGTACAATTTTAGGCTTGTGCGATGAAACTTTATCAATTCTGATAAAACTTTTGCAAAGTCGAAAATTAAGTCTTTAACTTAAATTGTTATCAAATAATTGTCTAGTATTTTTGAATAGTATCTAAATACCTAATAAATGTTATTTAAGAACTACCAATGTTCAATTTTCTTTGTTGTGTGGCTTATAGGCGTGCCATTTGGGCACAATTTACTTCGCCAATGTCGTGTAGAATGGAAAGTTTTAAGAGCGTAAGTTTTTAGGGTTTAAAAACTTTTATGTTAGAGGACAGCGTTATCCGTATCATAACAACAAACATACTATGTATATAATATAGTTGTATGAAGTATGTATCATGGCGGATACAGTTTTATAATCGAAATACATAAAGGTGTTTTCGGAATAGCACTGTAGTAGCAACATTACATTTCGAGTTTTTATATGAATTTTATCAATAAGGCAGTGGTGGTGGTGGTGGTGGTCTAGGGGCTAGCATACACGGCTGCAGATCCGAAGGTCCTGGGTTCGAGTCCCGGGTCGGGCCAAGTTTAATTACTGACTTTTTCTTGCCGTCGGTCCTGCGTCTTAACTCTCACCGATAGTGTCGAAGTATCATCCCATCGGACTTTGAGAGTAAAAGGAATAGAGAGTGCACTTGTGTGTGCGAGTACACTTGTGCACTATAATATCTTGTGCACATCTGGCTAGTCTCATTGTCAGCGCGTTTGCTGGCCGAAATCGGTCAGAAAGACATTAATTAATCTATGTAGTAAAAGCATTCTTACATTACAAGCTATTTAATTAATTAGCTTTAATGAAATAGATTGGACCGTTATCCTTAATGACATTACAAATTGTTTAATGGCCAAATTTAAAAGTGCCATATTCCGTCCATTAAGATGATTATTCTAAAGGCAATATAAGTTCATCGCTCATCAGTTAATAGATTCTGAATTTAGTCAGTCCACTGCAATAGCGAATGCGATGACATACACGAAAACAAATTTATTCATACGATATATATATATATATATATATATATATATATATATATATATATATATATATATATATATATATATATATCTATACTTATTATAAAAATAAGTCCCCCGGCCGCGTCTTTCTGTCCTCCTGTCTGTCCTCCTGTCTGTCTGAACGCGATAAACTCGAAAACTACTGAACGGATTTTTATACGGTTTTCAACAATAGAAAGAGTAATTCTTGAGGAAGGTTTAGGTATATAATTTATTATGCTTTTATGTAAATTAGCTGAAATACGGCGACAAATGTTGAAGAGGTCGCAAAAAATCTCGCCAAATGGGAACTTTCCACGCGAACGCCGCGTAAACTAGCAAAGATACAGTTAAGTAATGTACTAGAGAATTCAAAATCTATAAAAATGCTACAAAAAAGTCCGCGATAGCATATCTCTATCTCTTACGGTTGACTTACAATAACCACTTTTATGTTAACATTTTTAATTAAAAACATTACGTTATTTTCAAAGTTATTTTCTTTAGTTCGGTATTAATCCTTATCCAAATGAATATTTTAGTTAGCTTAGTCATTTAATGCAGATTAAAATTGCTCTTTACACTAAATCAATCAGATGAATAGTTTTTGAGATATCGTTGTTAGAAGTAATTAGTAGCGAAACATTTTTAATGCTTGGCGAGCATTGAGATGCCTACGGTGAGTCCATCCCCTCTGCCCCGCATCGCTCGACCGCCTGCTCAAGCTATATAAACCGGGCGATGTAGCGCGCGATCCATAGAGTATATTGCTACATAGCGCGATCCTAGGATACTTTTTACCGCGGGAAAATATCTTATTTCTGAGGAAAAATACAAAAACTGCAATGTAAGAGTATACTAATATGTAACACCTAAGAATTTAGTTTTTGGTCATCTGAACGCGGGCGGAGCCGCGGGCAATGCTAGTATATATATATAAGGTTCCCTAGGTGCGTACATCGTCTCAGTGTTTATTTGTCCAAACGACCAATTTACCAAAAGCGTTTTTATTACAGAATGATTGACTTTCCAATGTCAAATCTACCTATTGGTGTTAATTACAATTTTATTTTTAAAAAAGCCTAAAAAAATGTAACTTATCTATGTATATAAATCTTAGAAATAATGATTTGTTTTTAAAATAGAGGAATATCTCTGTTGTGAAGTACAAAAGTATTGGTAGTTTGAACAAATAAGCACTAAGGCAAGTAGCCTGTGTAATACTTTTTGTTTGACAAGTCCACTTTATTCGTTTCATTCTCAAACTCCGATAGTACAATTAGGTGCTTTTCGAGGCATGGTAACTAAACTAGACCCGATTTGGGACTCGAACCCAGGATCCGACTTCTGCAATCTTAAATGCTAACCATTAAACTAGTAAGAATATAGTAGAAGATTAAAATTCCGATACCTACCTGTTTATTAAAAAAGAAATATGAAAATTGCTTCATACTTAGCGAATATATAGCGTAAAATATACACAGCTAACTAGCAGAAATTAGTATCACGTTTAAAGAACGCTGGTCATTTACCTGCGCATTGAGCCGTTTATCGATAAAATTGGTAGCATGAAGGTTGCGCTATGGGGTAGTACCTATATAATTCTACAATAAAACAATTAAAACTTATAGTATAAAATAATAGCCTAGTACTTTAGGACGCGACTGCACCCGTGCTCAGGCATATTATTCCCTCCACTGTCGTTCAGCGTTATTTTTACGTGACGGGACCTATACCTACGAGTATCTTATCTTACAATAGTAATCCGAAGTCCTGTACTCGTAGAATGATAAAGAAAAGTAAATTTAATACTACTTTTGGGAAAAACAAACATATATGTACATATTATATGCAAAATATATTTTTCTAATACTTTTAGTGTCTTTGACAACTCTGGCTGGCAGCCATTGCTTGGATGGCTGTCGTCATCGATGACGATCTGGTAAGGTTCCAACGACTTAATACATAAAATTGTTAGCTTCAATTTTGTCGCAACATCAACTAAATTTATGATATCGGTTTGCTTATTTCCGGCAAATTTTATAGTAGGATTATTTGGCGTAATTTATTATAATAGGTAAACTAAAACCTTATAATCAGTGCTAAATTTAAAATTGAATATAATAGTAATATTATGAGAATTTCCTTTTTTTATTTCATACTAGCAACTCACCCTCGCTTCGCTCGGGTCGTCCCTAGGTTGACTACCCATACAAAGTTTCATCCCCATTTTCACCCCCCTTAAGGGATGCATGTATTCCAGGATAAAAAGTATCCTTTGTCCTTCCTAGGGTATCAAACTATTTTCCTACCAATTTCATCTAAATCGGTTCAATAGATCCAGAGATTACCCCTACAACGTCACAAACTCACAAACTTTACCAGTTTATAATATTAAGTATAGACTAACGTCTTAACCTCGTTTCACTCAGGTGCGTCCCTGGGTGCGTTTTAAATCGATAAAAATAGTTATTGCGAGTGTATCTTCGGAGATAGGCGTAATACCTATGCTTATTGTTCAATTTTGTAAGACCTAAAATTTTCTAGTATATTGTCTTTATGTAAATTTCTAAAGACTACATAAACAGCTATTTTGTTTTTCCGTGGAAACGAAAGATTTTCCTGAAGAAAAAGTTATTCTAAATATTGACCCGATCAATCACACAATCTTTAGTTAAAATCGGTTGAGAACTTTTGGTGTGAAATGCACATAGAGATATAAAGACAAACATACATACGGACAAACAGATAAAATGTTTAATAACTGTTGTTTTGGGTTCTATATTTTGTACACAATGCGATACAGTCAACGTTTTTAAAATATTCACGTCAAATTGTATTCGTATTCAGCCCTTTCTAACGTCCCCCTGATGGGCACGGGCCTCCCTTCAACAAAAGGGGGATCAGGCCAATGTCCACCACGCTGGCCAAATGCGGGTTGGCGGACTTCACATGTCTTTCGAAAACTTGCTAGGTTCTCTCAGACACGCAAGTTTCCTCATTATGTTTTCCTTCACCGTAAGGCATCAGGTAATCATGCTAGAAATGATTCGCACAAGAAAATATCAGAGATGTGAGACCCGGCATTTGAACCTGCTCCACTCGGTTTCCCAAGCGAGCGCCTTACCAGTGAGCTACCACTGCTTTCACGTCAAGTATTGATGTATAATTAGTAATTACCCCGGTTCTAATAGTCGTAGCGTGACCTGCGTCAATAAAGAGGCTATTAAATGCTAAAATAATAAAACAACAAATAAATAAACAAACTTATCATTTCAATTATATATATTCGTAAAGAAAATTTTAATGTTAATTCATTAGCTCAAATGTTCTTGGAATAATTTGAAAATAATATGTGTGTTATTTACGTAAATAAAAATTATATATTATTTGTTCAAACATGTTGTGTACATAAAGTTGAATAAAACTATAAATGAAAATATTTATTATTAAATACACGTTTTATTTTAGCCCATTTATTATTTATTTTTCATTTATTATTTTTTTATATATATGACTAGTGACTTACCCTCACTTCGCTTCGGGTTCGTCCCTAGACAAAAACAATTCTATCCCACGGGAACGGGATTAAAAGATTTATTTTCCGGGTTAAAAAGTAACCCATGTGTATGTCTTTGCTAAATTTTCTGACGTGAAAGAGTAACAAACATCCATACATCCACCCTCACAAACTTTCATATTTATAATATTAATGTAATACTAGTAATAGTGAATTTGAAGGTTCTGGGCGAACAATTCTTGGGGGCCTAAACTATTTGTTATTTTGTCTTTATAAAATCTATAATCTATACATATAATAAAATTCTAACTAAGCCGAATCTGTACATTAAATATTTTTTGGAAAATCTTATTGAAATAGACATTATTATCGATACAGAGGCCGAATCTATAGTTTTTAGAATTTTTGTCTGTCTGTCTGTCTGTTACCGCATCACGGAAAAACCAATGGAGGGATTTTGATAAAATTTAGTACGATGATAGCTGGTTTTTGGTCATCTGAACGCGGGCGGAGCCGCAGGCAATGCTAGTAATACATAATATTAACTAGATAGGTAAAATTAAGATATTACCTATATAGTATTGTTATATTCTTAATTGATTTCCGAGTTATTAGGGCATCCTTTTATGGCCTTAATTTTTCTATTTTACATATACCTATATTTTTTTATAAATTGATAATATTATCCATTGTTTCAATAGGGGGCCCATTATCTTAGGGGCCCTGAACTACAACCTAAATAGCCTGTATATCTACGAATAAATAATAAGTCTATTTATTCGTAGCTGTATCTAAATTCGCCTCTGTTTCAAACGATTATTTTACTAAATAAAACCATTTACATATTTGTTACAATTAAACTGGAAAATTTTATCAATTAAAAATTTACTATTGGTTAAAAGTTGGTTGGTTATAAGTTTTGTTTCGTATTTATACTTTAAATCGTTGTTCGTTCATATGACAACATTTGAGGCTGTCACAGTACGAGACAAATTGAACTTCGCCAGTCATTTTACTTCAAAGCCGTAAAAAATCCATTTCGAATTCAAAAGGAGTGTGGCAATTAAAAACGGATTTGAGAGTCGATTGATCGATATAGACATATGTACATGCATATGTATGTTTATATATAATAAATACGTCATATTATGTATGTTTGTATATAATAAATATGTCATATTCTTGTGTTATCATAGACTATCATAAGAGACATAGATATACAATTTTTTTTTTATTTTGTTCGTTCGTATATTTATATATATATTTTTTATTTCTAGTTCTCATGCTTACGTAATTTGAGAACCATATTTTAGCATTTTTAGTCCAATGCTTCTTAGCAGCTATAGCTGCTTCGTAATGTTATTAGCTTAAAAAATATTCTGTACGTATGTAAGTTTTCTTAATTTTGTTTTCTATGGAGACCCATATTGCCAGATCTACAGGTTTGCCAAGCCTACACAAGTATCATAAATTAAAACATGTGAGGGCATTTGGCTTGGCTTGAGTCGGTTTGCACACACTTGTGTCCCTTCCGATCCAGTTTGTTTTTATGCACAAATCAAAGAACTGCGAGTACTTGCGATGCATTCACACCTTTGTACATTTAGAGATTTAAAGTTTGTGGCAAATGGCAATTCGATCCGGCGTATAATGTCCTACAGTTCGATTTCGGTCACGGCAACAAATTTCACGAAATTTCATGAAGTTTGCGAAGATAATAATACAATAAAATATTAACAGTAATATGTTTGTGTGAAATTAAGTTAACTCTATTCCTCTGACTTTCAAAGTTTTATTGGAAAACTAATCGACACAATCGATACGAGACCAGATGTAGGATCGATGGCTTTTATGTGCTCGTGAGAGCACGAGGGTGTATCAAAGTCAACTTCAAATTCCCCCTAAAAATATCTATGTGAAAAAGCGTATTAATTATATTTAGCCTAATGGCTAGCATATGTTCGAAAAATTTATAATTTAAAAAAATAAATATCGTTAATATGTTGTCATCTATTACGAGTGTAATCGGCCAGTAGTCGGCCTATGCGATACAAACAAACAAACAAAAAACAAATTTTTCCTATTATAAAGAGGAAAAATTTGTTTTTTGTTTGTTTGTTTGTATCGCATAGGCCGACTACTGTACCGATTTAGATGAAATTTGGTAAGAAGATAGTTTAAAATCCTGGAAAGGACATAGAATAGTTTTTTTTCCGAAAACCATCTCTTAAAGGGGTGAAAAAGGTGGTGAAAGTTTGTATGGGGAAGCAAACAAGGGACAAACCCGAGCAAAGCGAGGGTGAGTCGCTCGTTGTTCCTATTTACATTTACATTCCTAATATTAACCGCAAATTTTGAAAATTATTGACATTGCCTATCAAATTTATATTAACTAAATATTTAATTAAGTAGACGGAGATATGTTTACAGCAGTAAATAATAATAACTTTTGTTTTATCGATTAGTCTACAACATAAATACTCGATTTTAGACCTTATTAGAACTAGAAGAACACCTGAATGAATCAAATAGAAACCTATGTTAGATATAAAGGCAATATTGTTGGATAAAATATAGATAAATGTATCGTATAAATGTGTCAAAGAGTAACCCTTAACATAAAATATGATTCTTATCGCAATCTTGAGGTAAAGCAATAAAACCCAGTCCTATCTCATAATGGTATTCTATTCTATTGTTTGATTCACATGTTTATGATTAGACTGTAAGTTGAATCAAACTCACGTTTTAACTATTTGCTTTCGGTTGATTCATAAAATATAAGGAGAAATCCTGACTTCGTTTGTATTTAATGTAATATAAATTAACTAGCATTGCCCGCGGCTCCGCCCGCGTTAAGATGACCAAAACCAAATTTTGAAAAATATTGAAATAGTCATTGTTATCGATACAAAAGCCGAATCTATAGTTATTTGATTTTTTGTCTGTCCGTCTGGGAACGCATCACGAAAAAACCGCTGGACAGATTATGATGAAATTTGGTACGATGATAGCTGGTTATCCGAGTCAACATAGAGTATAGGTACTTTTTACTGCAGTACAATATCTCATCTCTGAGAAATCTATACTAACTATTAAAACGAATCTAGGATAGTCGCTCGTTCCTACAGTAAAAGAAAGTTCTTGCTATTTCACTCTTACATCATCTATCCTTTTCCTTTTTAAACAATAATTTATCTATCGTTAAGTATGGTTAATGTTAATTTACGGTTGAATCTCTGAATTCATTAATTGGGTAATCTCACGGTAGCCCAGCAATAACGCTTAACGATCAATCGTTACATCCTGATGTGAATTTATGTGATCGCAATTGTAGCTTCAATTATATGTTATTCTAGTAAGATTGATTGGTATGATCGTTGGACTTGCTGAATGTTGTTACTGTATCGTTACTATTATAAATGTTCACCGCGTTTGTCTAGTGGCTAGCGTATACGGCTGCTGGTCAGAAGGTCCTGAGTTTGAATCCCGAGTCGGGCCAAGATTAATTACTGAGTTTTTCTTTTAAAATATTCATCAATAACAGCTCGGAGTTGGGAAGTTGGCGGTGTATCATCCCCTTACCTCTGAGAGCATATTAAGAGTAAAATGAACAGAAAGTTCACTGTGCCTGCGCGTATACGCGCTGCACTATAATAATTCCTACGCATCTGGCTAGTCTCAGTGAGATTGGCCGCAGTAGGCGAAATCGGCCACGAGTGTGCAAAATTTGAGTATATATATATATATATATATATATATTATATGTATGTAGGATCTGGTAATGCAATAAAAGCATTTAACAACGCTTAGACTATTTATTATGTTAAAATTATGGAAAACAATGTTCACGCGTACCGTCGTGCCGCCGTTATGAGAAAACGATAGTAATGTCTATTTCAATAAGATTTTCCAAAAAAATATTTAATGTACAGATTCAGCTTAGTTACAATTTTATTATATGCGTAGATAATATGTATGGATAGATGGACATGAAGTCAGCGTGAGTTACATAACCTATTTTTACTGCTAAAACGTCAAAACCCGCTGGCAAATATTAGTTAAAAAAAATCTAAATTCCTCATCGTCACTTAAGGTTTTTTCATTTTTGTATTTGCATCAAAAGCTTTATTCAGAGATAATAACTCGTTTGACTCGAATACCGATTATCGATTGAGCATCTAAAAAAAGTTAGAAATGAACAGTGCCTTTATTAAATGGATTCTGGTTTAGATTAGGGACACCTGGCGCGGGATGTTTTTAGAATTAGTGATGGGAAACATCGACCAGTATTTTATGGTTAAGAATTATTTTAATTTTAATATGAAATTTTAATTATTTTAGTAGCTAATTATTAAAGATTGATAAAGTTTACTAGGTAAAGGGATTTGTCAGATTTACACGAATTTCAAATAAATCTATTGCGTCGGATTTTTTCGCTTTTTTATATTTTTTCCCCTAAACTACAAACAAAACGCAAAAAAAATAAAAAAAATAATTGAAATTTTAAATAAAACTGTTCATTTAGTTTTATTTTAAAGGATTGTTGAAATTATATTTCAAAACAGATTATAGATACTTAATTACAACAAATTTTATTTTCACTATTTCCTAATCTTAATTTTATGTTATTTTTGTCATTTATAGTCAATAATTATTTAACTAAAATAAATATTTAATTATTACATTATTATTATTCAAAAATTATTTAGTCTCTGCAATAAATAACGAAATAACAAAGATTTTTTTAGTTTAATTCGGTAATATATTAAATAACAAATAAATATAATTAATAATAATATAATGACAGTAGTTAGTACAAAAAAAAATACTGCAAACAACAAATATCGATATCGATTAAAAATGACCATCCCTACAACCAGGATCCTCGTAAAATGTATACGAATTCCTTTAGTTTTTGTAAAACTGGCAGTTTTATATTCAAATTTAACAGCAAAGGGAACTATAAATGGCTTAATAATACTATGAAAGTGGATATGTATAAGTATATTGTGATTTCTGAGTAAATAAAACGTATGTTGAGATGTCAATATTAAGGGGTCGTGGGTTCAAACTTTTAAAGATTGCTTGTTGTTTCGAAAAAATACTAGTCTACACTCTGGCGTTCCATGTTCTAGATATATGTACATTGTACATATAAGAGCATAATATGATTTGATTACTAGCTTTAAAATAAAACGCTTTATTTGGACTGCACGATTAATAACTATTATAATAGATAACTCTTGAGTTTATTGGTATTCGAGAAAAACTAAATAATATATTGGAGTAAAATTATCATGTTCTAGAAATTTATATATATATATGTATGTACATATATATTAAATCAAACTCATCATGAAAATTAGCGAAGATATTGTGACATTGTGTTCAATTTCACAATAAACATATCCATCAAAATTCCTTCCTTTCTGAAGTCGGTTATATTCTGTTTGTAAAAGTTAGTTAAAAGTAGGTATATTTTGCTATAATCTTATATATAAAATTTCCATGTCACAATGTTTGTTACCATACTCCTCCGAAACGGCTTTATCGATTTTTACCAAATTTTTTATGCGTATTCAATAGGTCTGAGAATCGGCTACTATCTATTTTCCATACCCCTAAGTGATAAGGATAAGGGTTGTCCTCCCAGACGCCAGCCCAGGGACGAACCCGAGCGGAGCGAGGGTGAGTCGCTAGTATTTATATAAAAAATATAAAGAAGATTGTGTGCATGGTTATGTATGCATAACATTACCGTGGTGTGTGTTTGTTAGTCGATATTGGTAATTTTCAAAAGTCAAGTCGCTAAACTGTGATTCACACAGATAGCTTTGTATTCATTCGGAGATGGAACGTTTTATATTATAATACGATATTTTGTAATGCAAACTGTATGTTTCTCTATAAATTGGCAACAGTGTTCTTTATTAATACTATCTTAGATTTACGCGAATATTTGACATTTTAATTAAAACTATCTTTCCGGATTATTTCTCGGATTTATTTTTATTTTTGGTTCCCGACGTTTCGAATGCTCTACAGCAATCATGATCAAGTGAGAGACTAAGGTTATAGACGTCTCAAAGGTGTTATATACCTACTTGTTACAGACTATATATATATATATATATATTGCCTTTGTTGTGCCTACCCAATTACCAAAGTACCTACCATATTAGTTGATTTTTATTTCTAAATATTTTAAAAAATGTTATAAGTATTATAATTAAGCTAATTAAAATTATATAAAAATGTTTAAAGTTAAAAGTTAAAATATTGTAAGTTACTTTGGTGCCATTTTTCAATTTTTGAATTCATTTTGTTATTTGTGGGTAGGTTGTCTGTAACAACTATATAATACCTTAGAGACATCTAACACCTCAGTCTCTCCCGTGACCATGGTTGCTGTAAAGCATTCGAAACGTCGGGAACAAAAAATCGAAATAAATTCGCGAAAGAATCCGAAAAGATAGTTTTATTTACCATAAAGAATATAAAAAATTAAAAATATTTAATATTTATTTAAGCAATATTATTGTTTTATATGTAATTTAAAAGAAGTTAAAATATTAATTTAGATTGCTATTATTTAAAGTTAAAATATGAATCAATATTTTTCTTAATATTTTCAACCGACTTCAAAAAGGAGGAGGTTCTCAATTCGACTGTATTTTTTTTTTATGTTTGTTACCTCAGAACTCCGTCATTTATTAACCGATTTGGACAATTTTTGTTTTGTTTGAAAGGGTTTACTTCCAGATTGGTCCCATTTAAATTTCAAAAAAAAATACCACCCCTAAGGGTGGAAAAATAGCTAATGATGAATTTTACCTACTTCTTATTGTCATATTGACTTGAAAATTTGCAAGTGTTTCTATTTCCGTTGATAGTACAGTGGTTTGGTGTTGTTGACCTGATCTGATGGTAAGGCCAGAAGGTGGATAAGTGGAACTCTTCAACGGCTAATAGTAGATACTTTGAGTTTGGGCTTATTTTGTTTGATTTGACAAGCCTAACACGTTAGAATCCTTACTTTGCTACTACTGTCTACACTAAAAAGGGAAAAATAAAGACTTTTTAAGAAAAAAATAAAAACCGACTTCAAACAAAAGCACTAAAAAGTAAAAAATAACTGATTGGTAGTTTTCATTTACTATACATACCTTATCAAATATTTTCGAAGTCGGTGTGCTTTGGCTAAGTAATTAAAGCCTACCTATTAAATACATACGTAATCAAATATTTTTGAAATCGGTGCCAGCCCATACAAAGCAAAGCACACCGACTTCGAAAATATTTAATTAGGTATGTATAGTAAATGAAAACTACCAATCAGTTATTTTTCACTTTTTAGTGCTTTTGTTTGAAGTCGGTTTTTAACTTTAAATAAATTTCGCATTTATACATTTATAATAATAGTGAGGATTCTAGTTAAATTTAAATGAACGGGATTTATTAAAGAATTGTATAATCAAAGTTTACGCAAACAAAATCGGGGCACTAAACAAGGTAAACATTATCATAATATATAATAAATAATATTATATTAAATAATATTATATTACATAATATCATAATAAATAATATTAGTAATTAATAAACAAGGTAAACATTTTTGCGACACGTCAAGTTAACGGTTTCTCACTATTGTTAGAAGCGTGAATTTTGAAGGGCCAAGCGTTGAAAATCTCCTTTGATTCGGTTCTATTGTGTATAGAAATCGGTTAAGCGTCGGTTTTTTCAAAGAAATCCATATACCGCGTTTTTTAAACGAATAAAAGGTGTTTTTGAGTGAAGTTTAATTTAAATAGTCCTTTCTTAAAGGTTGCTATAATAAATAATAAGTACTAAAATTAAACTATTTTTTTATATTCACTTATATTTTATTTTGTTTTTACCTCCTTTTTATATGTACATCTTGATATTTATTTAAATCTTATTTTGATTAGTCAAGTAATGTTTCTAAGAAGGATTTTGTTTAATATTATTAAATACATACATATATATTTTTCTCCCATTAATTAGTTGGGGTCGGCATAGTTCATCTTCCTCTTCCACTCACCTTTCTCTTTCATACTTTCTCTCTCATGTCCTGTCTCACACAGTCTACCCATCTTTTCTTTGGTCTTCTTCTTCCTCTCCATTCCTCTTCACATTCATTTAAATCACTCTTCTCAACATTAATAAATAGAAATATATATTCGAAATTAATTAAAAGGCTTATTTATATATGTATAATATTTAAGGTATAGCTTTTTGAGGTATACTTTATTAAAAAGATTCCGCTTAAAACATACCTTCAAATTGAATATTTTTTTAACTAACTCGCGAATCCATAAGACATTTCTATTTAATAATGACTTCAATCTATATTGGATCAGTGCGATTATAAGAAAAACTACGAAATGCATTTTCTCATTTAATATACCGGTAGGATTTTCATAAAATATAAAAATAATCTTCTTCTATACACATAATAAAAGTGTAACTCATCGCTGTTTGAACATGGAAGATATTTGAGAACAGCTATTATTGGGGGGGGGGGGGGGGGGGGGGGGGTCTTTATTAACGCAATAGAACCCAAAACAATGATTTTAGAATTTTTATCTGTTTGTATATTCGTTAGTACGCACTAATCTCAGAAACGGCTCAGCCGATTTGGGTGCGGTTTTTACTAATGCATTGTGGTAAGCTTCACTTAACATTTAATATTTGTTTTATTACAATCGGTTCATAAATAAAAAAGTTATGTCAATTCAAAGAATCGCCTAGAGAAGTATCCGAGCGAATCGAGGGTGAGTCGCTAGTTTTAAAATAAACACTGTAATAAGATTATATATGAATTTTTAATTAAAAAAAAAACGAGTAAGAAAATGAAGAAATGCTTTTCAGACGCACCTTTTCATTAGAATTATAATATAAATTATTTCGACTTGATGTACCCATCAGAATATCATTAGGGACTTCGTCCACGGTCTTTTAAGGAAGTAAGATAAAAAAATATTAATTTTTTAAATAGCTATTAGAAATATTACGCAAAATTTTATATATTCTTTGCGAAGGTTAGCAGAATGAATTTTAGATTGTTTTTGAGATTAATTAATATCTGAACAAGGAATTTCGATGTGGGACGAAACTTGAGTAGGATATATTTAAATTTTACGTAAGAGGCCTTAATTAAGAAAATTGTAAGCTTGAGCATAATACATATTTTATATATGTAAAAGTTTGCATGTACATATATGAGTGTGTATGTTTGTTACGCTTTCAGATTGAAAAGGCTGGATAGATTTTGATAAAGTCTGTATGTAATATATTTAAACGAGTAATTCATGTTTATTTATTTATTTATTCCGGCGATCTCGGAAACGATTTCGCTGAAATTTGGTATGTGGGGGTTGTCGGAGGTGAAAAATCGATTTAGATTAGTCTTATGTCTGGGAAAACGCGTGTTTTCTTTCGCATTATTTCACGCAAAATATGGTCGCTAATTTCATACGCTCGGTCATAAGCATCGTGGTCAAGCGGCCAAGGCGCAAGATTGACAATCACAGGTTTTACTTTTGTGTTTTTTTGTATTTATTCAAGTTTTTTATTTTTTTTTATTTTTAAGCCAAATTAAAAAAAAAGTGTACTTTTGGTCAAAAACTCCGAGCGAAGCTTGGTCGCCCAGGTACCTACTGCTCATAAATGAATGAATGTTTTTCTATTTATTTGTAGCCTTGGTGTTCATATAAGCCTTATTTAATTGTGATGAAACTTTATAAAGAGTTTGTACTCGAGTCCAAGAAGGTTCTAACCTAAAGTATAAGTCAATTTTAAAGATATAGCGACTCGTATTATTATATATGTAAGTATTTAAAGCTACTAAATCGGTAAAGGAAAATTGCACAACTGAGAGAACTTAACTAACTTAGTCGAAAGATGTGTGAAACCCACCAATCCTAATTTGATAACCGTGGTGGACTAAGACTCGTCGTATTGAAGTATTGATGAATCGTCGTGTTGAAGCTTTTCAGTTATCTATAAATATAATAAAATTTGTATATTAAATATTTTTTGGAAAATCTTATTGAAATAATCATTATTATATATATAGAGGCCGAATTTACAGTTTTTAGATTTTTTGTCTGCCTGTCTGTCTGTCTGGAAACGCATCACGAGAAAACCACTGGATAGATTTTCATGGGTGTGATGGTAGCTGGGTATCCGCGTCAATATATAGGTATACGATATTATACTTTTTACTGAGGGAAAACATCTCATCTGAGAAATCTATACTAACTGTTTAAACGTTCCTAGGGACGAACCCGAGCGGAGCGAGAGTGAGTCGCTAGTTATATCATTAGAAAAGGCCGGCCTCATTAAAATAAAATTGAAGTGAAACAGAGTAATGTAAAGGAACTGGGGTAGAAATAGAAACAAAAGAGGGCAAAGTCATAAGCTTGTAGCTACTAATACAAAAAAAAGAGTAAAATTGAGTATTTCTCCGTTTTTAAAGTCGGTATATATTTTGACACATTTTTTCTATACATTCGATGAATACCTATATAGAAAAAATGTGTCAAATTGACACTGACTGACGACACGTTTGGCGCAGTGTGTAGTGATCCTACTTGCTGTGCCAGCGGTCGCGTGTTCGAGTCCCGCTGGGGGCATTCATTGTGTGATGAGCACGAATGTTTGTATTCCAGTCATGGGAGTTTATATAGTATCCATAACACAAGCCTCGTAGCTTACCATGGAACTACATGGTGCCGTGTGTTAATGTCACAACATATTTATTTTATTTATTTATTTATATTTACCGTTACATTCAAATCATTTCGAAATAGATCTCTTATATAAATATAATATACATAGCATTGTATTTTAATATGTAACTAATCTCCAGGAGTTTTATTATTAGCGTTTTATCTTGGGAATTCCTTTGTAATAAGTAAAGGAAACGTTTTGAAAATTGCTATTGGTATTTATTCATATTTTCACAATAATCTCGCGAGAACAGCAATATTTGAGTACGAACCGAAAATAATTTTAATAGAATTGAACGGTTTATTTAAAAATTTATATAAAGCATTTGCGTTATGTCTGAAATAACTGATCTATGAATAAATATGAGAATTACTTAACTAAATACATAGATCTTTAAATTATATGTACATATTGTGTATATGATATGTTTAATGCGTATGCGTGCGTGTACGTATGAATGTACATATCTAGGAACTACGTACCTACGTACGACCTATGTAATTTTTTTTATGCTATTCAGTGACAAACAAACAGACAGCCCACCTGATGGAAAGCGGTACCTGTCGCCCATAACACCTATGGTTCATGCACTTAGCTTTTATGTTACAAAAATGCAGAACCGCAGGTGCGTTGTCACTGTGAGGACTAAGATGATATGCCTCTTGCCTGTAACTGCGCTGGCTACCTTATCCTTGAAACCGGAACACAACAATGTAATCATTGTTGCTTGTTGGGAGAAATAGATGATGAGGTGGTACCCATCCAGTCGGACTCCTCAGGCTTGACAGAATCCTACCACCGGTTAAAACATACATCTCTACCAACTAGGAACGCGATTAAACTATGGACAAATAGAAAATCGATAGTCTGTGGGGACTTCTAAAATATGTATAGTTAATTCGTTGTGACAGCTGTTTGTGTTTATTGTCTTGTCTAAACAGAAATTCAATACCAATACCTATATCTGATATAAAGTGAGCTTATTACAAATTCCTGAATAAAATACTTTATTAACCTGACACGATTTGAATGCTTTATTGGATAGGGAGAATTGGACAGGGAAAATTATTTTACTCTTAGTTTTTTTTATTTTTTATTCCTAATAATATTATAAAAGGTATTATAGTTTTTATTATGATGCAGAAAACTCATTCAAATTTAAGGCATTCTAGGATGTTTTCTGGTTTAAGTAAATATTTCTAATTTAAAAATACTAGGTTTATTTTGATTGAGTATTTTGACAGAGGTCTTTGTAGCTCTCGCCTAAATCCTCAATAAAGGAATTCTCGAAAATGAATGGTCGTCATATACATAATATTAGAAGAAAAATGCCTTAACAGATTTTAATGAGACTTTTGAAAGAAGTATTATTTATTTTAGTCTTTTTTTCTATTGTAAAATGGAAGTAGGAACTCTAATGAACGCTAGATGGTGTAAACGTATGTAAAATTATTTACGAACCTCATAGGCTGTAGATCATTAAGTATAACTTATTATAATTAAGCGTGTTCCAAAATATTGTATTATGTAAAACACCGCACAACAAACACGGTATTTGATTAAAATAAATAAGTTTGGTTTACAGTAAACAAATTCATTAAATAAATAGACGCCCAAAATAATCACAGTCACATATTATCTATACTAATATTATAAAGAGGTAAAGTTTGTGAGTTTGTGACTTTGTATGCCGTAATCTCTGGATCTACAGAACAGATTTAGATGAAATTTGGTAAGAAGATGGTTTGAGACCCTGGGAAGGACATAGGATACTTTTTATCCCGAAAAACATCCTTTAAGGGGGTGAAAATGGGGATGAAAGTTTGTATTGGGATTCAAGCTAGGGACGAACCCGAGCGAAGCGAGGGTGAGTCGCTAGTCTATACATATAATAAAACTGTAGAGGTCGAATGTCTGTACATAGAAAAAATATATGCTAAAAACCGAGTCAGGGGGACGTAAGAGAAATCGAACAAATCCAGTTTTTTTCATTTTTTTTGTTTCTCTGTCTGTTTGTACGGGCTAATCTCCGAAACTGTTCGACCGATTTAAATTCAATTTGGCATAGTGGTACCTTATATCCCCGGTCAATATTTTAGATACTTTTCATCCTGGAAAATTAAAGAGTTCCCGTGGGATAGTTAAAGCTAGATGTACCTTTAGTTTAATGAAGGTTACAGGCGGCTTGAGTCGAATCACGCTGATATCATTTTTGCATCTGATGCTGTAGTGGTTCCTCTTTCAGACTTTCTTTTTCCTGTTTTTATATATATGGCTGAAAGAAAAAAAAATGATATGTTAGTATTTCTCCTGATAGCTGAGGGTTTTCGTGTAGGATCTGGGGTCTAATCTGGACTATATTATTAAACCTTCTACATACAAACTTAATTTATTAGTTATTCATACAAGACTCGAACACTTGACCTTTGAACTATACTCGTACCATTGTACAAAGTACAAACCTGGCATTTTAGGTAATACAAGAATCACAATTGTATTATACATATTTTGTGTTGATTTTATTTGAATTGTCTACATTGTATTCTAATATTATATAAGTTGCTTTACTTGATAACTTTGGCGTTGTCAATTAATATAATTAGTTTTGACGCTGATTTAAATGTCAGCCAATTAACACGAAATTGTTACAAATTATACGATATTCAAGAGGAATTACTATATATACGAGGTTTATATACATAATATATTAAATATACAAAGGTTGATTCCCCATAAAAACTTTCATCCCCATTTTCATCCACATAAGGAATGATTTCCGGAATAAAAAATATCCTAGGTCCTTCCCAGAGTCTCAAACTATCTTCTTACCAAATTTCATCTAAATGGGTCTAGTAATTTTTGAGTTTATTCGTCATAAATATAAAAAGTACAAATCTTTCCTCTTAATAATATTTGTTTAGATGTATATACATAGTTCGTATATAAACCTCATGAATTAGACAGTTTTAGGAAGTATCTATATTTTATAATAAAAGCAAATATTCTCGGTATCACGATCCTTAACAATGAGTTTCTGAAGTACACAGATATTTTTTCTCTTGAGATTTCTGAGAGGGATAGAAGGAAAGAATTCGTTTATTTAATAGAAATAATTTAGAAATATATTAATATTATATATGAAAAGTTTGTTTTTATATCCTACTTTTACTTCTTATCAGATCGATATGATTGTTTGCAATATATAGGACACTAGCGACTTACTCTCGCTTCGCTCAGGTTCATTTCTAGGTACGTTTTAACGGTTAGTATAGTATAGATAGACTATATAATATATAGCCTATAAGCCTTCCTCATTAAACGGGTTATCAAATCAGATTAGTAGTTCTTGAGATTAGCGCATAGGGCCTTCAAACAAATTTCATATTCAAATAAAACTTAAAGAGGGTGAAATAGGGGTTGAAATTTTGTATTGATAACAATTATCTATTTAAAATATACATAAATCTCTACTATTGAATATGATTTCATATACATTTTAGGGCAACATCAATGACTTTTTTTTTTCAGAATTATCTTCCAAAAAAAGAGTAGAAAAACTTAATAGCATTAATCATGCATAATATACCTAATTGAAACTGATCGGTATCTGTACATGGAAGATATTTGAAAAAACTATTATTGGTGGTCTTTATTGTCGCAATACAACCCAAAACAAATAATTTTTAAAATTTTTGCCTATTTGTCGGTTTGTCTGTTTGTCTGTGCACTTGTGCGCGATAATCGCAGAAAGGGCCTAAATTATTTGGGTGCGGTTTTCTCTAACGTATTGTGAAGCTGTTGGTAAGCTTCACTTAACATTTAGTGTTTGTTTTATTTCAATCGGTTTATAAATAAAAAAAGTTATGTCATTTAAAAGAATCATCCAGGGACGAGCCCGAGTGAGGCGAGGCTGAGTCGCTAGTTATAAATAAAATACAAAATTCATTCAAGAAACAAAGCAAAATACAGCCAAGAGTAGGGAAATGGCGTTAGGGAAATGAGTTTATCGTATCGGATGACGTCAATCTGTAGATAAGTACTGAAATTACTCGTTTCATACATACCATTCGAAATTTATTATTAGTACACGACATTTGTGTACGTAAACAGACAAAATCTACTGTATTTCACATTCTCGACCAAATTTATTTGAATTTCTTTATTATATTAACCTTGTTGATAGTAAATTAACAAACGATTTCACTTGTTAACCCATTTACTTTTTTTCATTCTTCGATTTATTCTCAAATTTTCTTATTTATAGTATTAGTGTGATGAAACTTTAAAATCTCTACAGCTTAAATAGTTTTCAGTAATCCTAATTTTTTTTTATACTAGCGACTCACCCTCGCTCCGCTCGAGTTCGTCCCTAGGTGATTCTTTACATTGACGTAACTTTTTTATTTATGAACAGATTGAAATAAACAAATATTAAATGAAGCTTACCACAATATATTAGCGAAAACCGCATCCAAATTGGTTAAGTCGTTTCTGAGATTAACGCGTAGAAACGCACAGACAAACAGACAAAAAATCTAAAAATCATTTTTTTTGGGTTCTATTGCGTAAATAAAGACTCCCAATGATAGTTTTTCTCAAATATCTTCCATGTACAGACAGCGATCAGTTACACTTTTATTATATGTATAGATATACGAATTTGCTCTAAACTAGGATTGCTATAAGATTTAAACAAAATTATATAAAACAATCAAGTGAAATATAACTGAAGTTTAATATTTTATTGCATTCAATAAAACGACTTTAATTTTTGAAGTATAGCAGAGATATTATAAAATATTATGTCCAACTGGCATGGTCGTCTAGGAAGCAGGATTATGATACGTTGAATTTTCGCTCGAGAGTTGTTTATATTTGTCATACAGATATACGTTAAAGGAAAGCATGAATAAATAATATTATACAATATACAGCATGATTGTAATAAATTCCAATATGTATTCAATGGCGTTGTATTTTCGTAGCGACCAATTATAAACACCAAAATGGAAAATTACACAAAATAATAAATGAAAATTATATTTTTTTTAACCCAAAAAGGGAGTTATAACCTTAACGTGTGCATCCGTCTGTCTGTGAATCTGTGTATCGTCTATGGAATTGTAACGCCTAAACGGATGAAATAATTTTAATTTAGTTCTATTACTAAAATACTGCAGGGATATCGTGTTTAGGCTCAACGAAATGGCCTTAATGATTGAATTATTGTGTTGGAGGTTTCTTAATTTTTTTTATTTTAGAGTTATCAGTTAATATACCTAATAATTATTTTATATGCACTATATTATTGTTATATTGAATTTAATGTAGAAAATATTATTCATTTTATAATTTATTCTACAAGTAAAGTAGCTTTGAGAAAAGCTAGCGAGACTCTCAGTATGCAATATTTTTTTTAATATTTTTTTTTCATTAATATGTAGAATACTATAATTTTGTAAATAAGCTCAATGAGTATTGATCATTCACATTTATTACTAATACGTTTGGTTTAATAGAATGTTATTATTAAAAGTATTGATTAAATATAAGACCTTGTAAATTTAATACTTTCTTAGATTTAGGTACGCGAATATTTGACATTTTAAATAAAACTATCTTTTCGGATATTTCGCGGATTTATTTTGATTTTTGTTTCCCGACGTTTCGAATGCTTTACAGCATCCATGGTCACGGGAGAGACTAAGGTGTTAGATGTCTCGAAGGTATAGTTGTTACAGACAGCCATTAATATTTTTCATTTTCCATTTGTAAAATATATAGTAATAGTGTTGCTTAGTAAATTGTCTTTTTTAAATAATAGCAAACTAAATTAAAATTATTATTCTTAATTAATTTCATAACCCGAAAAGATAGTTTTATTTAAAACCTTTTAAGTTTTTTCGTTCAAACACACCACACAAAAGTACACAAATTTTAAAAATCTCTTTCATCTAATTGTTGCGCTAAAGATAGAATTTAAGGAGATAATAAAATATTACGAAAATCGATTTACAATTCACGAGTAGCTAACTAATACATCGAGTAAAACACACTCGAGTCGAGTACCTCCTTTGTTTCTTCGTCATCATATACGTAAGTGCATAGAATATATGAAATGCAAGGTTTAGTAAGTTTACTCAGGAAGTATATTTGATTTAAATTTGTTGTTTCAAGGTAGGTTTATCTTTATATGGAATTAGCTACACAAACATACATATTTGTGCTCATGTTAAATTTCGACGGCAAAGTTAATTTGTTTAACGTATCCATGTATATCGTAAGCAGAAGTTCGTTGGTTTAGTGGCTGGTATGTACGGCTGTAGATCAACAGGTCCTGGGTTCGAGTCCTGGCTTAAATAGTTACTGCGTTGTTATGATATACTCAGTAGAAATCTGTAGTTGGCGAGTTGGCGGTTTCTACACCAATCATCAATCGGAGAACACGTTAAGCTGTTGGTACTGAGCCTTGTAAAACACCAGTTACGTTGAAGTATCATTTCAAAATATACATGAAGTCCGCCGACTTGCATATGACCAGCAAAGTGATCTCTAAAGCATAATATACCAATAATAAGGTACAACATTTTACTTTCAGGAGAAGAAAAGGAGTTGGGAAATTGGCGATATTATACTTCCGCGATGGTTATCAGTTAGATTGGACAACCGACATAGTTACTAAAGTTCTTGTGTGGTAAGGCCTTAATATTTTTTTATAAAAAATTTGAAGCAATTTTCTTAATTAGTTAATAATGATAACTCTAAGGGTATTTATATTTAAAGAAAAACCCTAAGAATAGAATGATTACATTGAAATTTATTTTGAAGTTTTACTATTTTAAGTCAAAAAGTATGTAATCTTTTATTAAATCTGTATAAATATTATTAATATTATAAATGTGAAAGTTTGTGAGTATGGATGTTTGTTACTCTTTCACGCCAGAACGGCTGAACGGATCTGGATGAAATTTGGCACAGAGATAGATTATAGTCTGGATAACACATAGGCTACTTTTTATCCCGGAAAAATATACGGTTCCCGACGGATAGATTTGTTTTTGTTTTTCTAGAGGCGAACCTGAGTGAAGCGCGGCTGAGCCGCTAGTACTGTAATATATACACATAGTAAAGTAAAATTGGCTTTTTTAGTAAAGTAACAAGATTAAAATATGTCAAAATCCATTTATTGTGCTAATCACTAAGACTTTAAATTCATGACTTAGACAAGAAACTCAGTATTTTTTATTCATTTCTTTATTCCTATAACTTCCAGCAAAATGTTTTTAGATATACATTGGAGACGATATATTTTTATGACCCAACAGAATCCAAGTGGGAAATCGTTAGAGAGCTGGAATCCGAAGATATAGGTTTACGATCGGGAACCTTTTAGTATAATTGTCGGCATATGCAGCTTAGTTGACAGAAAATAGGTTGAATTGAGTGTAATATAAGACTTGGGCTCGAAACAACGGTTGAACTTTGACGTGATACTCATCTTTAACATTTTATTACATGAGTCTCCAATTTCTCATATTTTTTACGTTAAACTTCTTTTGGCACGTTTGAAAAAAATTATGAGAGTAAAATTTTTACGTCGACAGCCAAAAAGCGACATGCTGAAGTTAGCTGCATTTGCAAACACATGACACACGTTTTTTTTACGATTATTAACATTCCGTTTACATCTATTTCTAAATTTGCTACTATTAAAATTACGCTATTGTTAAGATTATTATGTAAAAGAAGAGTGTATGTACAGTCTCACTATAATTCACAGAACACCAGTAATAAAGTAAATCTTAAAGTTTACCTACTCTTGTTGTATTACATTCGATGAGTGAGTGAGACGAGGCCAATCTGCTGCCATCGCTATCTCTTTCCTCTTACGCCTTTCAACCATTCCATCTTGTAGTCACACATAAGTATTTCTGTCAGAGTTTTAAGTATTTATAATTTTGGCAACTATTGACCATTATATTATATACTTACTTGTACTAAATTTTTGGATATAATAGCCCGTATTTGTATAGCCAATAAAAGTTTATTGAACGAGAATCGAACTCCTAAACTCATTTCATAATAGCTCACCTAAATTTTCTAATTTCACGGAATATAGCTAGAATTAATTGCGTTTTAAGCCTCGTTATAGCAGAAATATGCAAACACGTGCTATAAGCTACTAATTACATATGAAATGTGTAGTTTAGTGCTCATTAGCTTAGAGAGCTGAAATGAAATGTTATTATATCGTACTGAAAGTGCCAAATGATTTTATTATTGTCGTTGTGTAGTTCTAAAACAATGGTTGTGTAGCATTGAAACTTTACATAATATAGTAATGTTGTTATTTTAAATATTGAAAATTGTGTAAGTAAGTACGTGGACATAAAACGTATATAATAATACATAACGTTTAATATAAGTATGCGCTACAAGCATCCTAGCCTGAAATTGCCCCTGAAATTTTATGAAAATAAAAATATTTACATAAAAATATTAGCGACTCACCCTCGCTTTGCTCGGTTTCGTCCCCAGCTTGATTCCCCATACAAATTTTCATTCCCATTTTCACCCCCTTAAGGGATGATTTCCGGGATAAAAATTCTATATCCTTCCCAGTATTTCAAACTATCTTCTTACCAAATTTCATCTAAATCGGTTTAGTAGGTCCCGAGATTACCCCCTACAACGTTACAAACTCACAATTTACAAACTTTACTTCTTTATAATATTAGCATATTTATGGACTATTTTTTTCAGACAAGCCTTTTCCCCGTCATTTAATGAAAAAAAAGAATATCAAAATTTTTTTCAACTTTGAACACCACAGACAAACAATTAAGTAATATACATATATATTACAAGTAAATAAAAATTTAACATATACGCATATTATATAATTTTACTATGCCGTAATACAACAATAATAATGATTAAAGCTATACTGAATATGATAGCCGGAATATATCGTATTACACAAATGTCGTCCTGAAGCAATAATTATCTGCAAACATCGTTTTCGAAATACTGATAACTCTATAACAATATGTGATACAATGCACAATCGGATATTGGACAAATAATAACGCTTGTATTAAAATCTACATATATATATATATATATATATATATATATATATATATATATATATATATATATGATGTTCTCCTAGCCGATTCCGGCCACGGCGGCTAATCTCATTGAGACTAGCCAACTGCGCAGGAGATATTATAGTGCTCAAGTGTACGCGCAGACACAGGTGCACTCTCTATTCCTGTCACTCTCATACTCCGGTAGGACGACCACTCGACACGACCAGTGACAGTTAAGGCGCAGGACCGACGGCTTTACGTGCTCTCCGAGGCACGGGGGTGAAACACCGCCAACTTCCCAACTCCGGGCTGTTACTGAGACTTACTATACAGAAAGAATAACTAAACTTGGCCCGACCCGGGACTCGAACCTAGGACCTCCGAGTGTGCAGCCGTACATGCTAGCCACTACACCACCGAGGCAGTTACATATATATATATATATATATATATATATATATATATATATATATATATAGATTTAGCTTTATCTAATTTTCCTTCTAGTCTGTAAGTTGCGAATCGATATTCGTATCGAAAAGTTTCTACGTGACATTTTGACATCCCACTGCTACTCCTTCAAAATCTTAATCGTTCTTCAAACAAGATGCAAGTCTGTAATGTTTACATCTACACAGATAAATAAATTAAAAAGGTCACTAATAATATGTACATATATATGTACATATGTATTACATACTCATTGAAAAAACGTCTATTATATGATCGGCTTTATTAAAGACCAGCGAGAGACTCACCCTCGCTTCGCTCTGGTTTGTCCCTAGGTTGATTCCTCATACATACCTCGTATTTACCTCACGCGGATAGAGTCGCAGTAAAATACTAGCTCTACTGTGTTTCATATACTCGTAGAAGCGCAAATTAAACACCAAACTATCATGACAATATCTTGATTGCTCTCTGACATTTGATCAAAGCATATTATTGTTACTTAGTATGTAAAGCTGTTATGTCAACTGTTTCGAATTTAAATTACTAATTTGCTAATTATCATACAGCCTATTTACATTTGGTTCGTAAGTAATTAAGGTGTCGTCGTTTATCTAAATGGATATCTTTAAATTTTTATATATGTATACATACATATGTATGTATATATATGTATTATTTTATAATAGCTCCGTTTGTGCATGTCTTATGTTCATCTTTTCAGTTTGCTATTTGTTTTTTTTTTATTTCTTGCTTTTTAGTATTTCTTATTCCAAATTACATTTAAATATATAAGTTGTAAATATTTTTGTAAGCCACTTATTTTTACAGCACACTCGATAGCTTTTGAGGAAAAAAAATCTGAAGATAATTTGGGTATGGCAACAAAAATTGGCCATTTTGATTTTTATTATGTCACTCTCACAATTAAGGCGAATCCAACGACACCTCTCAAGCTAAAATCAATCAAGCCGTTTAGGCTACAGAACGGCCAAAGAAATATACGTACATACATACATACATTCACTCGAAAAACATAACCCTCCTTTTGCCACAGTCGGGTAAAAATTAAAAAAAATTACTCTCGTCATCGTTTGTTTTAAATATACTATCGTCCCATAGGACTTTGAGAGTGACAGAAATAGAGTGCATTTGTGTAAATTAACTCATGCTCTTGTAACTTCTTAACCTATTCTAGCTTTCCATCAGCTGAAATTAATAGAGAATGCAATTGTGTTTGCACAAATACTTGTATACTGTAGCGCTATCTGCATCCTTACTTAGTCTTATTGAAATTCGACTCCATAAACGTTAGATCTAAAGCCTTGGCAATATGCATGTACGTAATTTAGAGAATGACGACACGTTTGTCTCAGTTTGTAGTGACCCTACTTGATGTGCCAGCGGTCGCGGGTTCAAGTTCCGCTGGGGGCATTCAATTATGTGATGAGCACTAATTTACTCTATGGGTGTTTATAATTTATAATATGTACAGTATGTATTTAAAGTTATATATGCGTAGTGTATCTGGTATCAATAACACAAGCCTCGTAGCTTACCATGGAACTAGATGGTGCTGTGTGTAAATGTCCCGATATATTTAAATTTATGAAATTAACAAACTGTGTGAATA
This sequence comes from Brenthis daphne, assembly GCA_947093115.1. Classification (NCBI taxonomy): domain Eukaryota; kingdom Metazoa; phylum Arthropoda; class Insecta; order Lepidoptera; family Nymphalidae; genus Brenthis; species Brenthis daphne. The sequence goes on from OX352482.1 coordinate 3,075,796, forward strand.
TGAAACATAAGAAAAACACAATTTGATGAAACTTTTACTGCCAGATATCTGATGTTATAAGAAAGACCAATTTTTTTTAGCGTTACAAGTGATGTGCTCCTGACCGATTCCGGCCACGGCGGCCCTTCTCATTGAGACTAGCCAACTGCGCAGGAGATATTATAGTGCACAAGTGTACGCGCAGACACAACGTGCACTCTCTATTCCTGTCAGTCTCATACTCCTTTGGGACGACTGCTCGACACGACCAGTGAGAGTTAAGGCGCAGGACCGATGGCTTTTCGTGCTCTCCGAGGCACGGGGGTGAAACACCGCCAACTTCCCAACTCCGGGCTGTTACTGAGACTTACCATACAGAAAGACTCAATAACTAAATTTGGCCCGACCCGGGACTCGAACCCAGGACCATCGAGTGTGCAGCCGTACACGCTAGCCACTACACTACAGAGGCAGTTACAAGTACATAGACATTGTCAAGGGAATACAAATATTACTCTGAGCAGGAATTGAACGTGCTCTGACCATTAAACGTGTAACTGACATTCAGTAATATACTTGTACATTCGACTGTTCTACCATAATCTTAGAACAAGTTAATCAGTGGAAATAGTCAATTAGGCGAAATAGACCAGATAAGGAAATGACGATGAAATTAATTCAAGGGCCCTTTTTGATCTTGTTATATTTAATACTTATTGCGGATAGTAAAAATTCATGATATCTTTCGAGGACCGTTTATTTGGAAACGATTACGTAGAATAAAATAATATAATAATAAAGATCTTTCTATTATTATAACTAGGTTAATTCCACATACAAACTTTCAACCCCGTTTTCACCCCCTTAAGGGATGATTTCTGAGATAAAAAGTATTTTATATCCTTTCCAAGGTCTCAAACTATCATCTAACCAAATTTCATATAAATCGGCTCAGTATATCCAGAAATTACACCCTACAACCTCACAAACTCACAAACTTTACCTTTTTATATTATTATAGTATAGATAACATAAATAATTCGTAATTTAATCTCCCACTGCTAGGCTCCACCACTGGTCAAATGCATATTTACAGAGTTCACGCGCTGTTCGAAAATTAGCTAAGTTTTCTCAATTCAACTTACTCGAAGTTTCAAAATATTGTCATCCGACAGTTTTTTTCTCGATATTTTCATTCACCGTATATGCAAATAATCTCAGAGGCAACACAACCGTATGAAACCTGAAAAGAATTGAATCCGCTACCTTTCTAAGCAATGAGCTATTGCCGTGTGAACCGATCGTTTTTATACTACACTCGAACACCTCTTCTCCTTGTTCATCGGGTTTCGAATCTCGCGCTCTTCAAATCTCTCGTATTGGCTGTTATAGACGCGTACGGCCAATATGAATAACCTATCATTTCATTGCTTCATGTTCCAAAGCTAGGTGTTTGACGTAAATACTGCCTTTTGTTTACGTTCTTTGGAGCATTTTGATTTCCATCTTTATGATATTACTGTAGTATGCAACAAAGTATATATAAAGAAATACTATGTACTGATAGGTAATCTATACATATAATAAAATTCTAACTGAGCTGAACCTGTACATTAAATATTTTTTGGAAAATCTTATTGAAATACCCAGTCATTACTATCGATACAGAGGCCAAATCTATAGTTTTTACAATTTTTGTCCGTCTATCTGTCTTTCTGTCTATCTGACTGTAACTGCATCACGAAAAAACTACTGGACAGATTTTGATAGAATTTGGTATGATAATAACTGCTTATTCGGGTCAACATATAGGATACTTTTTATATAAATATCTCATCTATGAGGTAAACGTTAAATAATAATACGTTATGGTAAACTTTCCTTACATATTTACAATTTTAATGTTTTAAACATTGTCTTAAATCTATATATTTGAAATTGGCAATAAGTCACGTATCTATAATTAAAAATAATTAAATAAAAATAATTTATTATTAATAATTAAAAAAAATGTGAAATTCATTAAGATAGTTTCATTGAAAGATTAGAATTCCATTATCTTCTTGATAAGTTCTCTTAAGACATGCGGTTTTCCTCACGAGGTTTTCTTTCGCCGTAACGCAAATGAAATTTCGACGACACATTTGGCTCAGTTTGTAGTAACGCTACTCGCTGTGCCAGCGGTTGCGGGTTCGAGTCCCGCTGTGGGCATTCATTTGTGCGATGAACACGAATGTTTGTACTCCAGTCATGGGTGTTTATATTTATTAATATGTATGTATTTAAAGTTATTATGGGTAGTATATCAACTATCTGGTATCCATAACACAAGCCTCGTGGCTTACCATGGAACTAGATGGTGCTGTGTGTTAATGTCCAAATATATAAAAAATTAATAATTGAAGTAATTATATTGAGTGACTTGATTGATCCTAATTGTATTAGTTCACAACATCACATAGCAAACGCTTACAGATAACTTTGATAACCTTTAATTGTTACTTCTAGACTGGCATCACAATGGCCAGCGCCTTTTAACATGTCACGTGCACATGTATCGATATTCTTAATAGAGCATTGATAAGACGACATTGATAATAGGTCCTTTGGTGTTAGTATCCTTATATGGAATAGAGGCTAATGTTATAAATGCGAATATCTTCAAAAACTCAGAGGTTTTTTTTAGAACTGGTGGTAGACTCATTACGTTCAGTATTGGCAAGCAAGTAGGTTTTAGTTGCTGACGAGCGTTAGTTTTTTCAATAAAAAAATGAAAGCACTTTTGTATTATTATTTATAAATTTTCAATATAAATTATTGATGAATTTCACTGGGCGATAACGTTTTTTTTTCAAGAATTAAAAATGTTTAGACCAAAAACCACCGTAGATAGTGCAATATTTGCATTTTTAAAGTTTAGTTGAAAATTGTTTGTCTTAACTAGATCCCACTAACTTATCTATACATATAATAAAATTGTAACTAAGCCGAATCTGTACATTAAATATTTTTTGAAAATCTTATTGAAATAAACATTATTATCGAAACAGAGACCGAATCTATAGTTTTTAGAATTTTTGTCTGTCTGTCTAGTTAGTTTTAAATAAAATAAAACTATTCATTGATATTTTACAAATATAATTTTATAAAAATGCTGTTTTGATGTTTGATTTTGAGTTAATAAAGTGTTAATCGTGAATGGTTTGAATGAATCTTTCTACACAAATAGACTATGCCCTGGATGATGATAGCATTATAGGAAGAATAAACACTTCTAACCGACAAAGCCAGAAAATAATACTAAAAACAATTCAAAAATACCTATAAAGAATCTCAAAACTTGATGTCACTATAATTTCATTACAAAAATCCCAAACATGTTTTACATATTATAGTCCTTTTAAAAAGAAAATCGTGTTAAACTCACATCTTATTTAATTCGGGTCGTCGACGACTTAAGGATCTTCTAACGAAGTGAATTTGAGAAGATGAGTCTGAAGAAAAGTAATTTAAAGTTTCCGGAAAGAATTTATCAAGTGACAAGGCTGTGGCCCTTGATGTGAAAAACCCTGTCTTTATCGGTTAAACCGTAATTTTTATTCTAAACTAGTTTTTTACCGACTTCTATAACAGGGAGGTACTCTATTTATACGTGTTCATGTTACGTGATATTTTTGCCACTTGTCAATAGATTTTTTGATTCTCGTTTTAATGATGAGATGAGATGAGAATGATTTTAAAGTCAATGGGTCTTTAGTAACTACGTTTGTGCTGGCAATAAAGGATACCGAAGTCTAATTATTATAATTAATATTTATTGTCTATTTAATACCACGGCTATCGAGCGATTCTCTCGTAATACAAAAACTACACAATATATGATAGCCGTAACAAAACATTGTATTCAGCCCTTTTTAATGTCCCACTGCTGGGCACGGGCCTCCCTTCAATACGTGGGGGGATCAGGCCATAGTCCACCACGCTGGCCAAGTGCGGGTTGGCGGACTTCACATGTCTGTGAAAACTTGCTAGGTTCTCTCAGACATGCAGGTTTCCTCACGATGTTTTCCTTCACCGTAAGGCAAGCGGTAATCATGTTAGAAATGATTCGCACATGAAAATATCAGAGGTGCGAGACCCGGGATTTGAACCCGCTTCACTCGGTGTCCCAAGAGAGCGTGTCACCACTGGGCTACCACTGCCTTCAACATTTGCCAAAACATTAAAATGTAATATTATGTTATATTATATTTACATAAATTGCTTAACCCTACAAGGTCTTTTCATTTAAAAATTACAAACCTTGTGTTTTATCGAACATTTTAAACTCTTGATTATCAAATTAACAAACTGCTGTAAATTGTGTATTCTTTTAACTCGCATATTCATGTGGGATGACAAATTCGATACTACCGGTGATGGCCATGACGCAGTACTGAAAGCACTCCGTTGTATAAACACCATCAACTTTTAAAGTGTAAACTGCTATTGATCGTATTTTAGTGACAGAATAACCCAGTAACTATCATATAATAACTAATAGATTCCCGCTGGGGGCATTCATTTGTGTGGTGAGCACGAATGTTTGTACTCCAATCATGGATGTTTATATTTATAATATGTATGTATTTAAAGTTATATGTGTAGTATATCAACTATCTGGTATCCATAACACAAGTCTCGTAGTTTGCCCTGGAATTAGATGGTGCTGTGGGTTAATGTCCCAAGAAAAAAAAACAAAATTCATCAAAATCAGTCCAGTGGTTTTCTCGTGATGCGTTCCCAGACAGACAGACAGACATAAATTCTAAAAACTATAGATTCGGCTTCTGTATCGATAATAATAACATTTCAATAAGATTTTCGAAAAAATATTTAATATACAGATTTGACTCATCATTTTATTATATGTATAGATTGTTTGTATTGTATTGTATTCAGCCCTTTTTAACCTCCCACTGCTGGGCACAGGCCTCCTTTCAGTACGAGGGGAATCAGGCCATAGTCCACCATGCTGGCCAAGTGTGGGTTAGTGGACTTCACATGTCTTTCGAAAACTTGCTAGGTTCTCTCAGAGATGCAGGTTTCCTCACGATGTTTTCCTTCACCATTTTTTTTTTTTTTTTTTTTATGTCGGGAAATGCATTTACGCATACCACCTGATCCCCCAGGTGGTGATGTGGGGCTCACCGGCTAGAAGAGCCGGTACTACCCACTAAAACCCGACATTCCCCTCCCCTCCGCCTTAATGGGACGCCGCAGGATCGCTTGCGCATAACTACTACGGCGCCCCGGCGGCAGGTCTGCCTAAAAAGGCAGACCACCAAACCAATGGGGCTGCTCCACAGTCAACTCTGCTACGCCAGAGAGGTACCCGGAGCAGCCCCATTAAACCTAACCACCGCCCACCGAAGTGGGCCACCTCCAATCGGCTGCAGAGGACAGGGAGAGCGGCAACGAAACACCGACACTCCTCTTCCCCTGCAGCCCCAAGTTTTCCTTCACCATAAGACAAGTGGTAATAATGTAAGAAATCATTCGCACATGCAAAATCGCAAATATCCATATATATAGGTGCAAGACCCGCAACCCGGGATTTGAACCCGCTTCACTCGGTTTCCCAAGCGCGCGTTACCACTGGGCCACCACTGCCTCATATGTAGAATGCTTAAGCATTTTTTAAAATTCTTCTTTATATTATCAATGCTACAATAGTATATATTATTTTATTCAAAGTACTGCAAGATACGTGACACTACAGAATTATACAGGTCTTTCTACATTTTATTTTCTTTTATATCTTTTATACATTGTTTTGTAAATGCGAGCATATTATGTGAGTTCACTCGGCCATATGTCTTGCTAATTGACGTTATCAGGGCGAGGGTTATTTTTATTATTTTTCATACTACTCGTAAGAAAATACGAGATTTATGTCACACTTAACTATAGCATACTTATTTTATTTGTTTTAATGTTTATAGTAATATTTCTAACATATGTATTTTCAAATAATGAGGTTTACATATATTTCTAAAGAAATAATAATAATAATAGAATAATAATAGAATAGAAATTTAAAAAATATGTACATGGAAGTGACTTATAATAAATTCATGTCATAGCGATTATAGTTACCTTTATCATTTACTATCGGGTTAATTCCCCATACAAATTTTCATCCCCATTTTCACAGCCTTAAGGGATGATTTCCGGGATAAAATGTCTCGTATGTCCTTCTCAGGGTCTCAAACTATCTTCTTTCCAAGTTTCATCTAAATCGGTGCAGTAGATCCAGAGATTACCCCCTACAACCTCACAAACTTTACCTCTTTATGATATTAGTATAGATTATAAATTCAAAAGGCACCTAGGGACCCGAGCGAAGCCAGCTTTAGTCGCTAGTATAATAATAATAATATTATGGTATTCAGAATGTATACAAATAATATATTAAACAAAAAAAAAAAATACATCAAAATAACTTAAAAGTAATTATTCCATTGTTTTCATTCCTTTTTAGTAAATTTCCAGTGCTTGGACGGACCTCCCAATACGAGGGGGCTATAAGCCACCACGCTGACCAAGTACGGCTTGGTGGACTTCAGTACGAGGAGAATCAGGCCATAGTCCACCATGCTGACCAAGTGTGGGTTAGTGGACTTCACATGTCTTTCGAAAACTAGTTAGGTTCTCTCAGACATGCAGGTTTCCTCAAGAGGTTTTCCTTTACCGTAAGACCAAATGGTAATTATGTTGAAAATTATTCCATGCCCAAAGATAATTTTTTACTCTTTTTTTGAAAACAGTTAAAATTGACCATAGTTTACCCAAACCTTAGAATTATGCAACTAAACCGACACATTAACGTGATCAAATGAATCGAACTCGCTACTTCATACAGTAAGTGTCACTCCAATATAGTGAAGGGTTATTTAAAACACCTTTACGTAAACATTATGTTCCAACGCTCTTATATTCTAAAGTCTAAGCCACCATTTTTAGCACAAGCGCTCTTTATATTCAGTTACCTTCTACTTGAATGTAGTGTGTGGGAAATTAGGGTTAGTTATTCATAGTTTAGGCTTGAAGCTTCAAAGAAAGCTCAAAGGTATTATAAAATAGCCAATAAAAGCTATATACTTTACTCTTAAAATTACACGACGGTGGGTTTTATTATATTATTTATTAAGGTTGCGTACGTAGATTATTCTAAAACCCTACTTTTGTTTTACTTGTGTTATATTTCTATTTAGTTTATAGAAATTATTAACATACAACAGAAAAAAATACATAAATAGCTGATGTTCAAAGTCTATATAAGTTGATGATCTGGCTTGATGATGCCCCATTTATTAAGGAAGGTTCCGTTGGGTTTTAATGGCTAGTATTGACTATTCTAGTCGGAAAGTCTCCATATAATCACCTGTAAAAACCTATGATCAACACGTGTTCTAAATGTCATCAAAATCGGTACTGTTTACGCGTAAACAAGTAACAAACATACACATTTACAAGTTTTACACTTATCATATTAGTATGATGTTATTTTGTATAGCAAAACTTTTGCTAGTGGTTAACTAGCAACTCACTTTAGAATGACTCTCTAAAGATCCATTTTAGAACTATTTATGTTAATGTAATTAAGTATTTTGTTAGATTGCAAAAAGCAATTTTAATAAAAGCCTTGTTAGTATTAAATAAATTCTGTATGACCTACTTGTGATATTCATGACTGCGTTTTGTTCTGACCGATAGTTTCGTAAGCCGTAGTCCTAACCTCGCAGGAGATGCCCTTACGGAATTCATTACTAGGTAGGGCCTTTTTTTTTTTTAACCTTGGGAAATGCATTTACGCACGACGTGTGGGACTCACCGGCGTAATACAGCCAGTACTACCCACTAAAACCCAACAAAACCTTCCCCCGTCTTAATTGGGCGTCGCAGGATCGCTTACGCATTCAACTACGACGCCCCGACGGCAGGTCTGCCGAAGCAGACCACCACAACCATGGGGATGCTCCACAGTCCACTCTGCTATCAGAGAAGTACCAGGAGCAACCCGCATGGTACACCGCCCCCCGAAGAGGGCCACCTCCCACCGCCCACCGAAGTGGGCAACCTCCCTGTGCGTTTCTTAGCTTCGCGCCCGGTTGGATTGCCGGGCACTACTGAGCCCCCCCACCACGACAAGGTGAACGCACGTTGGGGGGGACTAGGTAGGGCCTTCTGTCCACCTCAAAAGCCTGGTGACGCTGTCAAGGCCAGTACGGCCAGCACTACTCATACCGAAAAAAAACCGGCGTTTAGTTTAATCTAAGTAATTTTAAATAAAATCACTTTGAAAGTATTCCAACCTTAGACTTACTGTATTTATTGTTGAAATTTATATTATACATACTACATGTATTAATTCAACGTTTTTTACCGTCTCATTGCTAGAATTAGCCCTTTTTACCGTCTTGTAGCTACCTACATGGGCCTCCTTCACATTGGACATTTTGAGGGAGATTAGGTCATAGTCGATCATGTTAGCCAAGTCCGAGTTGGCGAAAATCACTTGTTTGTCGAGAAATAGGTTTTTGCACTCCAAAAGAGGTTTTACATCGAATGTTAATTTCAATTTTCCATTGAATGTTAATTGAAACGTTTAATTTTTTCCTTTAAAATAATTTGAAGTCTGTGAATCTTTTTTAGTTAAAAAGTAATTAATTAGTCATTCGGATAGTCAAATTTGACTGAGCTTTTGCCATTTTTCTCTAAACAAGAGTATATGAATGGCGAATGATAATGTAAGAAGAGTGCGCAAAAGTTTTTTAAATTTTCGTGACAGAGGGCAGCTAAGTTAAATTAGTTCTGGCAAATGACATGAGATGCTCTAGATTTTGGTAATTTTCTTTACTTGTAACAACATTTTGTTATATTAACTAATTAAAAGGTCCAATCTTATATCATACTAGCGACTCACTCTCACTTCGCTCGGGTTCGTCGCAATACAAACTTTCATCCTTCCTTAAGGGATGATTTCCGGGATAAAAACTATCCTATGTCCTTCCTAGGGTTGCAAAATATTTTCTTACCAAATTTCATCTAAATCGGTTCAGTAGATCCAAAGATTACCCCCTACAACGACACAAACTTTACCTCTTTATAATATTAGCTTTTGCCCCTGGCACCACTAACGTTGTTTAGCATATGTAAGTATTCCGCTTCATAAAACAGTGTCATAAGGCCAATTGATCATACAAAGTATATGTTTTATATATATATATATATATATATATATATATATATATATATATATATATATATATATGTATAAATTAGCTACATTTTGTATAGTAATTGCACTACTTATAAGGGCGTAGCGTGATGTTAGATAGCCTATTTTCCTCAATGAATCCAAACTAATATTATAAATATGAAAGAAGCTCTGTCTGTTACCTTTTCATGTATAAACCTATGAACAGATTTCGATAAAATTTGGCAAACCATAGATTACATCCTAGAGACGGATATAGAATACTCTTCATCCCCATCCAGCTTACCACGCGAGCAAATGGAAAAAACACCCACTAACTATTTTAGCTCTCGGGGCTCGAACCCAGGACTTCACGATCTGCAGCCGGCCATCCACTAGACTAATAAGGCAGCTAACAATGTTATATTATGCACGTATACATACATACAAGTATAAAATCTACTAAATCACAGTTCGTTATTAAACGATTACAGTCATTACGCATCGTTTACGTTATGTTAATACGGTTTCGAAAGTATATTATAGGTAAAAAATAATCATTATTATCAATTTTTTTTTAAAAAATTTATACTGTTTGCTAGAAGCTTATATTTATTGTCTGTTTAATTGGATATTTAAAAAAATATTATTTTTTATCTACGCTTTGATACTCTTTTTCTATCATTTAAGGATTGAATCTAAATAAATCTTTACTTATGAGATTTTACTGTTTTATGTTCGGACATTACTATAGAGCACTATCTAGTTCCATGGTAAGCTACGAGGCTTGTGTTATGGATTTTAAATATAACATTTTTATAATCATATTCCAGTAAATCTTTTTATTTTTCCCCTAAACAGTTAACTCATTTATAAATTGTATGACGAATATTTTAAAATAATTTAATAAGTCAAATCGGTTCAGGCGTTCTCAAGTAATGCGCTTACTGGAGAACAGCATTTCATTTTTATTATATAGAAGATAGTGTTGCAGACTTTTGTGCAGAATTTTCATATAATCTTAAAGTTATATAATTTTAGCAGTTTAAGCCAGAGAAATTAATATAAGATATATTTTTAACACGATTTTATTAGCTTCCCTTGTAACTTGTAACTAACAAATCTATACATATAATAAAATTGTAACTGAGCCGAATCTGTTCAGTAAATATTTTTTTGGAAAATCTTATTTAATTAGACATGATTATCGATACAGAGGCTGAATCTATAGTATTTAGAATTATTGTCTGTCTGTCTGTCTGTGACCGCATCACGGAAGAACCACTGGAGGGATTTTGATGAAGTTTCATAACCGTTAAAATGTACCTAGGGACGAACCCGAGAGGAGCGTGGGTAAGTCGCTAGTAATGTAATAAAATCTTAGAAATCCATTTTAACCTACTTCCAATTGTTGTATCGAAATGAAACTTTGTATCTATATATAGTTCGGATGACAGTACTACAATTTAGTGTCTTAGAGCTGATCTGATGATGCAGCCAGAAGGTGAATAGTGGAACTCTTCAGTGGCTACTAGTAAACCACACGAGTTTGGGCTCATATGATTGGTATTCACGAGTCCCAAACATTATAATTCATTAAAATTCAATGGTGCACATGGAACCCTATGAGTAAACCTCCGCTGTCCATCTGTCGAGGACTTATTTTCTGTCCGCGACGCTTAGATTTCTGTATCTCATGAACCGAAATAGGTAGAGAGTTTAAATTTTCACAGAGTATGTATTTCTATTGCGGCTATAACAACAAATAATAAAAATAAATAAACATACAAGAAATATTTTTTAACGTTCGTACTCGATCATCGAAGTTAATATACTACATACGTAGAGTAAAAGTCATATTTATACAAAGTACATATACGATGATACGGAGCCCTTTTGTGTGCACTTGACCGATTTTTTAGTTTTTTAAAACCATTATTATTATTATTATTATTATTATTTCTCAAAAAATCAAATAAACGATAGATAGTATTCAAACTTTTACATACAATTTTAGTAAGTTTACCAAAATAATACTGTTTATATTTAAACTCCATAGAAATTATAGTCATAGTATTCTCAGATATTGTATACAATGAACTGAAGTTTGCACAAATTGCAGTATGTTTTGCTTGGGTTAACTAGAGCGGCCTAAAATCATAAACCAAATGTGGCTTGTAGAGATAAGAACTATGCAAGTTGATATGCGTTGTTTTGTCTGAATTATGCTATAATATAATAAATTCTTAGATTTTTATATATTAAATCGGTTTAGTAGATCTAGAGATTACCCCCTACAACATCACAAACTCACAATTCACAAACTCATACCCTTCTCTCTTTATAATATTAGTATAGATATCCATACTTTGAATGTGAAAGTGTGTTTGTTGGTTTGTTTGTTTGTTTGTTTGTTTGTTTGTTTATTTGTCTTTTCTTTACGTCGAAACGGAGTAACGGATTTGTTTAGTGACTTGGATTTTTTGTGTGGACATAGTTGGAGGGCTGGAGAGTGACATAGGCTACTTTTTACTCCGGTAGATTATCTAATTCCCACTGGAAACACGCTATAATACAATATACTACATATTATAACACGCTATAATAAAATTAAATAAATACGTGTTTTAGCATTTTTCGGAATTCATGCTGTAAGGGGGTAAAATAAGGGATTACAGTTTGTATGAAACTACCTTTTTAGAGATTTTTTGTTGTTATAGCACAAGCGAAGACGCGGGTTCTGCTAGTAAATATATATATATATATATATATATATATATATATATAATCATGATATACAAATAGTTCTTTTGACATATTCTAGATCATACTCGTAAAGTTTCATGTATAATGATATAGTAGTTAACTGAAATTTGAAATAACCAAGCGAGTGCAACCGGTTGAGCCATTACGTTCCTTTTAAAACATTTTAGAACAGCAGACGTTAAAATATTCTTTTGTAGTTTTGGGTGTATTCTTCAAATCTCTGTGAAATAATTACATTTGACTTTAATATTAAGACAGAATTGTAAAGATGTAGTGTTGTTATGATTTTAATACAACTTTATGGATTATAATTTCGTATATTGTGTATAAAATATGTATATACCGCCTCATTGGTCTATTGCTTAGCATGTGCCACTTAAAAAAATACAAAAAAAAATATAATTGTTAAGAGGAGGCTCTTCTTTCAATTACGGTTAGCTCACTTACACTTCACTTACACTTTACTTACTATCATTATGGAAATACAAAATTTTCCATTTTTATTTATATAATATTGTTATTTAATACTTTCTTAGATTTAATACTTTCTTAGATTTACGCGAATTTATTTAAAAATAATATTGTTATTTTTTTCTTTTTCAACACTTGGATAGGATAGCGCATCTCGAGCACACCACGGCACAATTCTAATGATTCCGATACAGTAAAAGAGCTAACCGGAATTAAAAAAAAGCACGTTCTCATAAAAATTATATTTTTTGTGTATTTTTTTTAAGTGGTACGTAATAGCACACACTGGGCACATTTCAGCACATTTTCTTTTTCTTAGAAATTCGAAAATTGCGGGATCAACATTTATGGACATTATGCTAGTGTCGCAGCGGAGCTCTTACCGTTCATCTCAAAGTATCGTCTCATTTTTTTCATGGGTTTATATGAAGTGGATTGACATAAACTACATTTTATCTTACCATGCGAGCGGAGCCATACATAAAAACTGTAGTTTTTAATATTCATTAGATCTAGATGCTGTGGAGGCAGCACGGGGGTCAAACCTGTGATTTTAGGGCATACACATTACAGTAATTTCCACTCACAGCTAAGAATAATTAAAACAATTTTTTGTAATAAAATGTATAATATGTTTTACGTATAATTGTTGTACCCGTGTTAGCGTCTCTGGGCGAATAAATTTCAAGCCTAAATAAATATACTTAGCTCGCTCAACTATATGAGTTGAGGACATTTTACTTTGTTTACAGCAATATTTAACCTTACATTTGTATTTATTGTACTTAAAGGCCTTATGATGATTGAAAAAAGAATTGGAAAGATTGTTGGAAAAATTAAGGAACAATAGAAAGTAATTTTCTGTATAGCATTTTTATATAAACTCAAAAAGTGCAAAGAGACTTATCAAAATTTGTGCAGGACGTCTGTCGTCTCAGTAGTTTCTAATAATATATGCTTTTACTGGCGACTCAACCTCACTACGCTCAGGTGTGTCCATAGATACGTTTTAAATAGATATAAATAGTTATTGAGAGTGTACTTTAGAAGAAAAACTTATGCTATCGCACTTTCTCTGTGAAAAAAGCAAATTTATCCCACGGGAAACGTACATTTTTCCGGAATACAAAGCAGCCTATTTGTTATGCTGATGTGTGAACTATACTATTCTAAAGTTTCATTAAAATCCAATCAGTAGTTTTTGTGTACTAAGCTGTATAAGTTACTATAGTTTTTAACAATCCCACGGGAACTTTTTAATTTTCCGGGATGAAAAGTATCTAAAATATTGACCGATAGTACAATAATAAATCAAATGTTTACCATTTTTTCATATTTATTTTAAGGTAGTTTAAGGCTCGGAAAGTGACGTAAGCTACATCTTCATTCAAGGCATTAAATCAAGTGATTCCCATAAGACTGGCTTGTAGCGAATAGTTACTTCACTATCATAGTATTATATATATGTAAATATATGTAAATACTTGATTAAAAATGATAATTATTTAAAGAGATAACTGCTCATTTTATAAGAAATCTGTACGTACATTTATTTCGCATTTTTAATGCATTCCCTAGCTGCTACTGAGTGCTTGCAAAGTAATACGTAAAAATAGAATGAAACAGATGGCAGAAACATCGAGCTAGTTAAGAGTATTAAATGTTTATGAAGAAAAATAGTATTTTTAGAATGAAAACCAAACAAATCGCGATATAAAGGAACTTTTAATACGTCATATTTCATATTTCTATTACTTTACGAAGTTAATTCCATGTAATATAATATACTAGCATTGTCCGCGGCTTCGCCCGCGTTCAGATGATCAAAAACCAAATTCTTAGGTTTTAATTATTAGTATACTCTTACATTACAGTTTTTGTATTTTTTCTATGAAATGGGATACTTTTCCGCGGTAAAAATTATCACATGTATTGACCCGGATAACCAGCTATCACCATACCAAATTTCATCAAAATCGGTCCAGTGGTTTTCTTGTGATGCGGTAAGAGAAAGACAGACAGACAGGCAAAAATTCTAAAAACTATAGATTCGGCCTCTGTATCGATAATATTGTTTATTTCAAAAAGATTTCAGAAAAAATATTTAATGTACAGATTCGGCTTAGTTACAATTTTATTATATGTATAGATTTGCTTTCCACTATAGAATGGCTTCTCTAGAACTTTTTAAATTCTATTAGATTTTTACATTCGAATATTACGTCATCTTATTTTTATTTTTAGCCATTTTCATAATTAGATAATTCGTTAGTTGTCCATAAATTCGTACTCATTCTTTCGTGCCTAGAACGTCCCAAAAATCCTTTAGACTCCCGTAACTTAGAAAATTCCTTGGAGTGATCTAGTGCCTAGTGCTAATTTTTCTGTTTCTTATTCCTCGAGCATAATACATAGGTATCAGTAGAACAGGTACTGGAGTTTCGTTCTCCAGTAAGTAAGCTATATGCGGTTTTCCATTTGATATAGCCCCTTTGAGCCAAAAAAAACGTTCGTATATCCTTTCACCACAGTTTTATAACTTCGTCACTAAAAAAGTTTTCTCAGCGATTAAGATCTAGTTCGATTTAAGATGTAGTTCGATTATGCCGCTGTTAAGACTTAAGTCAAAAAATTGGTGTTGGTTTATTTTGAGGAGGTCATGTTTGGAGTCAGCGTTTTATTGAAAGATTAGAGTTTTAGTAAGATTGTTGAGCTTACTAGACGGGCAGCTTGAGTGCTGTACTCATCCATGCTTATCCCTTTCATCCCCTTGTTTTCGTGGCGTGTGATGGCGCGGAACCGCTTTCAAGCATTCGACGTTATTACAACCTGAAAAACCACGGGATCCAATCTTAGCCGATATAGTGTAATTTAGGTTGGGTTTTCCCCTTGTATCCCTCCCTGTTTCCATTGTGAAATAACTTAACATTGCAAAAGTAAATTATAAACGTTTTTAATAATTTAAAACAGATAATTAAATCTGTAAACAAAATAAATTAATAATTGAATTAATCTTCGATTGTTGTAAATATTCTGTATCTGCACAATTTTATCCTTTACTTTTTCTAAATCTCTGTTAAGGTATTCTTCTGTTATTTTGTTAATAGTTCAAAACTTTAAACAATAAAACAATAAATTCACAGGTGGACACCTACTTTATGGTAGAGAAATATATCGAGTGTACTGTAAGCTGTTAGCCACGTACCAATGTGTTATCCATGCTCGCATCTTTATTGCACTTTTAATGTAATAGAAAATGTTACCTTGATGTTATAAAAATCTGCTGAAAATAAAATTAAGATTGTCGTGAATGTAAAAATAAACAAACTTGCACACACGTATGCAAGAATACTCACACACACACACGTACACACAATCGCACACACTTAAATTTTCGTATAAAAACTTAAAACTAATACATGCTATTACTTGATTCACTTAGGGCTTCTACGAGTATAATTAATGTTCGGAATCTGTCTAGTGATCAATAAAAATTATCCAAATTTCTAATATTTAAAACAGATGGTAGTTGTTTTATATGCTTAATATATAGTAACTGCCTTGGTGGTAGTGGTAAGCATGTACGGCAGTAAATCCGAAGGTTTTGGATTCGAATCCGGGTCGGTTCAAGTATAGTTACTGAATTTTTTCTATTAAAAAGCCCCTGTGTCTCTGAGATCATCTCGAGTCGAACAATCGTCCCATGGGACTTTGAGAGTAAAAAGAAGGAGTGTTCTTGTGTTTGCGCGTACACTTGTGCACTATACCTACATATGTATGTAATATCTCCTGCGCATTTATGTAGTTTCAACAACATTAGCCACTGTAGCCGCTTAAGGAGATTACTATTGGTATTCTATATTATTACTGTACTTCATAGTTCATATATTGAACATGTAGCTTCCGGCAAAGTAGGTAATGCCAGTCCTCAATACTAAACCTCAATGTTTGACGTAATTCTCAACTTATAATTTCCATAAACCATAAGATAAACGTTAAAACCGATGAGTAATCAACGAAGTTTATCGAGAAAAGCAGTTTTTTTCATCAGCTTCATTTCCCACATATTTAATTAAAACTTCGCATTCGTACGCTGTGTTTGAGCAATGTTTTCGTATAATGGAGCATGTAGTAAAATATAAACTGCTACAGCTTTTCTTAGTTTTATTACACTATTTCAATTCTCTGATGAGTTTTCTAAATTAATAGCAGGTAATAATCTTTAAATGCCTTAATCGGGAATATAACCTATAACTTTGTCGAATTTATAATAATTTTTGGCTTTCTACACATTTCTTTGAAGTGTGAAAATTATAATCAAATCCGCGGAGATGGCGGGAGATATTGAAAGATGAAACAACCAACATAATATATTCAGATTATCTATTTAAAATTTTTGTTGGCTATCTTTTGAGGCTATAACCTAGTTAAACCCAGCTATGGGCCAATTTAATTAACATTCACAAAGAACATTTTGTTATTTAAGATTTTTTATTATAAAAACCCTTTTATTTATATTTCAGACTTACTTATTTTGTATCTTATTTAAAAACCAACATCGAGACTACAGTGTATACAATTACAATTACTAGAGATACGCCGAATAAGGTTTTAACCGAATACCAATATTCATTCCAAAATATCCCGAAACGAATATTCGGCTGAGTAATTCGATTAATTTTAAACAAGTTGATAAAAAGTGCGCTATTTTGATTTTACAGAATACACTGAAAATGAATATTAGACCGAACATTCGACGTATTTATAACAATAACCAATATAAAAACTATCGTTTCGGATTTTTCCCCGATTTAATTTGATTTTTGGTTGCCGACATTTCAAATGCTTTACAGCAACATAGCATACCTATATAAAACTAACGACACACCCTCGCTTCGCTCGGGTTCGTCTCTAGCTTGCTTCCCAATATAAACATTCAACCCCATTTTCACCCCTTTAAGTGATGATTTCCGGAATAAAAAGTATTATATGTCCTTTCCAGGGTCTCAAACTATTTTCTTACCAAATTTCATTTAAATCGGTTCAGTAGATCCAGAGATTACCCCCTACAACGTCACAAACTTTACCTCTTTATAATATTAGTATAGATGTCAAATATTCGCGTTAATCTAAGTGAGTATAATATAAAATGCATCGAATATCAGTTTAATAGCAATAAGCTCTCAATAAATAATTACATTTTGTTAATTCCATCAAATATTCATTTGTAAAGTATTTCAAGTTTCTCGCATAAAGTTCTGTTTATTTACTTTTATACAATTTGTAGTTTCAATACTAATTACGTAAAAGTGTTCTTTGAGCTTTCAACTTTCAATTCTTTAGTAGACAGTTTTAGAATGTTATAGTACTTATTTTGTTTTAAGCTTATAATAAGGTAGATAGAAATTTTGACAAGATTTTTCTTTACAATCGTTGGAGAATAGGTTTTATAAATTTTTACTGAAATGACAATTATGCTTAATCAATGTCATAGAGGTCACTATATTTGTGTACAAAATTTTATCAAAATTCGTCCAGTCGTTTAAACGTAAAAATAGACTAATAAACTTACACACTTTTACATTTGTAATTAATACATACATATTTAAAAAAATGAATTACATTATACATGTATATTTAGCGATAGTGTTGTTTTATTGTTTATTGATTGGATAATAGATGAACTAAGTATATATGGATAAAGTATACATATAAAGGATAGGGTCCTTTTCATACTTTTTATACGGAACCCTAAAAAAACTCTGTAAACTTGCAAATATATGTACAAATAACTTATTAAATTTTACTATCAATAAAACTAAAATATTAAATTTTTAGATTTATTTCTCCTGTCAAAGGGAATCAGTAAAACATACATAACATGCAACGTAAGTAGACGTAGTCTATCATTCGCATTTAGAATTTTAGAGAGAGCTAGCGACTCACCCGTTATTATGTTTAGTATAAATTTAAAAGTAAGCAAAAGTATCCTATATGTTGACCTGGATGACCAGCTACCATCACACCAAATTTCATCAAAATCCCTCCAGTGGTTTTTCCGTGATGCGGTAACAGACAGACAGACAAAAATTCTAAAAACTATAGATTCGACCTCTGTATCGATAATAATGTCTATTTCAATAAGATTTTCCAAAAAATATTTAATGTACAGATTCGGCTTAGTTACAATTTTAATATAGATATGTACAGATAGCCGTGGTACGGAGTACCATTAAAACATTTTATATTTATCTGTAAATAAACCCAAAAGTTCATTCACTCACTGACTAAACACGAAATCTCAACAACTACTTTTCTTTATTACACTTTTAAAATTATAAACAGTAATAAAATACAATAAAAGGTTGCGAAGATGGAACATTTTCTACGCCTAAAGCCAAAGAGGGTTTGCTCGAGTGGCGCTGGCGTCACTATCGCGAAAAACTTGTTTTATTCAATATCTTCAGAACGGCTTATCCTACGTAAAAAAATATTACAATCTTATCTCTTTTAAATTAAATTTTCTATCTTTTTCACCTTAAACTTTTTTTCTAAAATTAATATTTTTAGAGATATTCGCGCGATAAAATTACATGTAAGTGAACGGTTGAGAGATAATCGCAAAAATCCGATAAAAGTTGCGAAATAGCGTTTCGAGCGGATATATCATTATCGTAGAAATTACACTATTTTATGTAGATTAATTCACTTATTAACTGGACTAATGGAGCTGGTAGGTAGGTTATAGGCAGAAGACGTCGTTAGGCTTTTGTGCTTAGCTCGGAATTTAGCGAAAGGGCCGAATCAAAGGGGTCTACGGGCTATCGTAACTTTATAATTATATCAAAGTCCTGTTTTATTTGCTAGAGATATACACGAGTTATTTTGGTTACACATAAATCAAATATGCAGACGAAGTAACGGGCAATGCTAGTTTTATTTATTACAATTATCCTTTACATACAAAATTCAGTGTTGAAGGAAATGATATTTAAAGATATAATATGTAGACTATTTTTTTTTTATTAATAAAGAACATATAAATCAATTGTTACTTTTAAATAATTCATTATATTATTTGTTTATAAAATGATAGTATAATTTACCAATAGCTGTAAGAAGCTTAACCAAATGCTTATTAAACTTATGTAGGAAGTTATTTGTCTTCAACTGGAATCGAACTTGTTATATTATCTACATATATTGAACGGATTATTGCTACATAAAATCTGAAAGAGAATAAATAACATTTTTCTTTTTTTAAGTGTTCCATATGCTTAAGTTTTTACTTACATAGTATTTACATATATTATGTTTAAAAGTTTTTTTCGAAATCCGTTCAACGATTAACTCGTGAAGAAGCTACAAACAAATATTCACAAAATACTTTCTTAGATTTACGCGAATGTTTGACATTATTAAATAAAACTATCTTTTCGGATTATTTCGCGGATTTATTTTGATTTTTGGTTCCCGACGTTTCGAATGCTTTACAGCATCCATGGTCACGGGAGAGACTGAGGTGTTACATGTCTTAAAGATATAGTTGTTACAGACAGCCTACCCACAATTAACAAAATGAAAATTGCACCAATTACATTACAATATTTTTAACTTTAAACATTTTTTATAATTTTAATTATAATTGAATATGGAAAATTATTTATTTAATTTTTGCTATTATTTTTATAATTACTACAATTTTAAAAATATTAATTAGTAATCTATATTTAGTGTTGCCATTATTATATTTATAACCATAAATAAAAATATAAAAATATAGTATTAATTATTAAAGCCATATAATTGTTCTATGTGTAATTTAAAAAGTTAAAATTAATTACGGATAATCATTTTAATTTAGTTTGCTATTATTTAAAAACAACTTACTAAGCAACACTATTAAAATATACTTTTACAAATGAAAAATATTAATCTGATAAGCTGTCATTTTGATCTACACAGTATGAACTTACTACATCTGCCTGTCTGTTATGTTTATATTTATTATTTGATTTTATTATATTAATAACAGGATCCCATGACGATGGTAGTACCCAGCCATCTTCCCTATTGAAATTTGGATGTTTTTTAATTTCTATGGCTTCTCGAATCATTCTAGGGCGATATCGGTTTTCTTTCGCCAGGATTTGAGGTCTATCGAAACGAATATAATGGCTTGGGCGGTCCTGGCTATGTTTGCAGACAGCAGATGTTGTATTGCGACGGTGCTTCACATCAGCTATGTGTTCTTTGACCCGGGTTCTAATGGATCGCTTTGTTTGTCCAATGTAAGAGAGCCCACAATCACAATCAAGCTTGTAGACTCCTGCATCTTGTAGAGGGATGTGGCACTTGACAGGTGGTAAGAACTGACTAATTTTCTTTGGCGGCTTGAAGTAAGTTTTAATTTCAGAGAGTTTAAGTTTGTTTCAGAGAGCGCGCGGGATCTGTGACGAGCAACACCTGGCCGGAGAACTGCAACATGTCAAGCAAGTTCTGCGTGACAACAAGCTGCAAGTGCCGCGCCTGCGTCACAGTGACCGAGTGAAACCAGCCACAGTCGAGCGCGTCCCTGCAGTCTTGCCATACATGAAAGGAGTCACTGACAAGATTGGCTACATTCTAAAGCGAGCTTCAATTAAAACTTACTTCAAGCCGCCAAAGAAAATTAGTCAGTTCTTACCACCTGTCAAGTGCCACATCCCTCTACAAGATGCAGGAGTCTACAAGCTTGATTGTGATTGTGGGCTCTCTTACATTGGACAAACAAAGCGATCCATTAGAACCCGGGTCAAAGAACACATAGCTGATGTGAAGCACCGTCGCAATACAACATCTGCTGTCTGCAAACATAGCCAGGACCGCCCAAGCCATTATATTCGTTTCGATAGACCTCAAATCCTGGCGAAAGAAAACCGATATCGCCCTAGAATGATTCGAGAAGCCATAGAAATTAAAAAACATCCAAATTTCAATAGGGAAGATGGCTGGGTACTACCATCGTCATGGGATCCTGTTATTAATATAATAAAATCAAATAATAAATATAAACATAACAGACAGGCAGATGTAGTAAGTTCATACTGTGTAGATCAAAATGACAGCTTATCAGATTAATATTTTTCATTTGTAAAAGTATATTTTAATAGTGTTGCTTAGTAAGTTGTTTTTAAATAATAGCAAACTAAATTAAAATGATTATCCGTAATTAATTTTAACTTTTTAAATTACACATAGAACAATTATATGGCTTTAATAATTAATACTATATTTTTATATTTTTATTTATGGTTATAAATATAATAATGGCAACACTAAATATAGATTACTAATTAATATTTTTAAAATTGTAGTAATTATAAAAATAATAGCAAAAATTAAATAAATAATTTTCCATATTCAATTATAATTAAAATTATAAAAAATGTTTAAAGTTAAAAATATTGTAATGTAATTGGTGCAATTTTCATTTTGTTAATTGTGGGTAGGCTGTCTGTAACAACTATATCTTTAAGACATGTAACACCTCAGTCTCTCCCGTGACCATGGATGCTGTAAAGCATTCGAAACGTCGGGAACCAAAAATCAAAATAAATCCGCGAAATAATCCGAAAAGATAGTTTTATTTAATAAATATTCACAAACTTTCGTTTTAGTATCATAACCCAATATTACACTCTTAGTTTTCATTCCATACAGTTGGTAGTAAAACGTAGCAGTCACTATCGATATTATTCCGAGAGCTCGCGACGAATTTTTGGGAAGGTCCTTTTGGCAAGTTGAAATTGTGAAAAAATATAATTTCGTGAGTTGGCGAGTCCAGTCCCGCGAGCCTGGTATAGCTTTAGCGGTTATTTCGCTACTGCGCAGTATACAACATTTGCAAAAAATATATCCAAAAAAACATATTTTTGTCAACTTGATTTTTGTTTAATCCTTTAATTTAGCTATCATATAATTCAAAAAAAGAACCCCAGACTTTTTTGTCGGTTATAAAGTATTGCCAGACCTCTCCAAAGACTCATTTTTTTTTATTCCAAAAAACATACTTTTGGCAATACTTCATAACCGACAAAAACGTTTGGGCAACTTGCCAAAAATGTTTTTTTTGGATATTTTTTTTGCAAATGTTATATACTGCGCAGTAGCGAAATAACCGCTAAAGCTATACCAGACTCGTGGAACTGGACTCGCCAATTCACGAAATTATATTTTTCCACAATTTCAACTTGCCAAAAGGACCTTCCCAAAATTGGTCGCGAGCTCTCGGGCTATATTATTCTTCTGTAGAGACATAATAAACGTCAGCATTGAGAGTGGTTCCACGTTACACTGTGAAAATCAATTTGGAAAGCGCCGACTCATGAAATTGTATACGCTTCGGCATGCTTATATATACTGGATGCTATAGTTTATTTAATTTTCGGAGGTCCTCTAACTGAATAGATGAGAATAGAATGTAGCTTAAATAATTGAAAATGTTGAATGGATATTGAAACAAATGTAATAGGTGATATTGAGTTAAACTCTATTTATCTCAAAAAAAAAAACTAGAAGTGTTTGTTCGTGAATAATTATAATTAAAATTGAATTATTATTAAAGGAAGAATACGTACAAATTTGTACTATAATATCTCTAATAAAATCAAATAATTTAATCGAAAAGATTATTAAGTTTTTATTTCAGATTCGTTTGATGATATTAAAATAAAGTTCTTTGTATTGTATACGGGCTTTTTTAAAGTGCCACTTCTGGGCTCTTGTTTCACTTAATAATAAGAGAGAGATCGAGCCATAGTCCACTACGCTGGCCAAGTATGAGTTGGTGGACTTCATATGTCTCTCGAAAATATTTATAGTTTCCTCACGATGTTTTCTTTTACAGTAAGGCAAAAGGTAAAGGTAATCATGTTGGACATGATTCGCACATGAAAATATCAGAAGTTTGAGACTTGGGATTGGAACCCGCTTCACTCGGTTTCTCAAGCGAGCTTATCACCAGTGATCTACCACTATCTGTCTCATTCTTTATTTTTCCCAAACAATTCTTAGCATCAGCACTTTTCCGAAACTCAATTTTTCACTTTTCACTTCTTCGTATTTCTTCACAAATTTCGATTTTAATTATTCGAATTCAAAATTCGTTCTGATAACTCCACAGTCTATTACAATAATGAACTATAATATTTATAACAATAATCTATCACAATCTATACATACATACCTATAGCTACATACGTTATGCATGTCGTAGTAATAGAAAGCTTACATTCCGAGCTTTCTGAACAATATCTATCTCTTGCCAACGTGTGTGTATGTTTGTTACTTCTTCACACTCAAATGACTGGACGAATTTTGATGAAATTTAGTACAGAGATACACTATGAGCTGGAGTAACACATAGGCACCTAGTAATGCACCCAAGTGAAGTAAGGCTAAGTCACTAGTTATTTATAAGCACGGTTACTAATATTATAAATGTGAAAGTTTAACAGGATTGATGGATGTATGGATGGGTGTTTGTTACTCTTTCGCGCCAGATCGGCTGAACAGATCTAGATGAAATTTGTAACAGAGATAGATTATAGTCTGGTGTAGCACATAGTTCACTTTTTATCCCGGAAAAATGTACGGTTCCCGTGGGATAGATTTGTTTTTCCCCAGGGACAAACCCGAAGCGAAGCGAGGGTGAGTCGCTAGTTTTGATATAAATACGTTTTACAATCGCAACTACGTATGAGTATTTAACTAACAGCTCTACTATAACAAAGTATACAGGAAGAACCTAGCATACTTAATTTTACTTAAGAAACATTTATCTTCAACCACTAAATACCAAGGAGACTAAATAACCAACAGTGCTAATGTCGAATTCAATTTATAAAACGACTGTCACTTAACAACTATAAATTCGAAACTCGATCCCTGTTTTGCACAACTAATCCATTTAGAGGGTGCTATTTAACATTTATAACAAGCTCGATCTCTTGAATAATAACTAGGGCATTTACTTTAAAAGAGTATTATTTTATTAAAACGTTTATATATTATGCAATTATTCTAAAAGGTGCGAATGTTTGTTTTTGTGTCAATTACTGCATCACGTTTAAACGACTGGACTGATTTGGATGAAATTTAGTACACAGATAAGTTATCTGAAGTAATATAGGCTACTGTTCGTGATAATATTACCCAAAAGATGGCGCTATATATATTTTATAAATATGTTAGGACATTAACACACAGCACTATCTAGTTCTATGGTAATCTACGAGGCTATGTTATGGATACCAGATAGTTGATACACTACACATATATAACTTTAAATACATGCATATTATTAATATAAACTGTTAAATAAATAAATTTAAAGCTGTCCTTATAAACTTATTATATAATATGTAAGTGTCTTTATAAAATAAAATATAATTGTTCGTTTCCTAGCCGTGCGTGGCGTTTGTGTTCTCTCTCTTACATGTCATCGGTAAAGAAGTTATGTTGTGTTCCGTAAGCGAAATAAAAATTAATCAAGTATATAAGAAGTCTTACTCAATTCTATCAAAATATAATTATAACCCAATATAAACACCCATGACTGGAGAACAAACATTCGTGCTTATCACACAAATGAATGCCACCGGCGGGACTCGATCCTGCGACCGTGGCACTACAAACGGAGCCAAACGTTAAAAACCAAATTTTAACGAAACCAAATTTTAAAAACCTCTTATAACAAGCACCTGAACATGGATAAATCCTAATATGTTCAATTCTATCAAAATATAGTTATAACCCAATATAAACACCCATGACTGGAGAACAAACATTCGTGCTTATCACACAAATGAATGCCACCGGCGGGACTCGATCCTGCGACCGTGGCACTACAAACGTTAAAAACCAAATTTTAAAGAAACCAAATTTTAAAAACCTCTTATAACAAGCACCTGAACATGGATAAATCCTTATAAGTTATTGGAATCTGTTTCTAGTGAGGTGAATATAAAATATGTTGGAAAATTATCTTGGGTTGAAGGAGATCAGACAGACCATAGTTCATCAAGCTAACCAAACAGGTAGACATTTTTTAAATTATTTTAATCATAGCGAAAACCATATTAATATCAGTAACGTGAAATGGAAGAACTAAGCACATAAAAATACTTTGTTCTATTTATTGATACTTGCTGCGTTCGATGGTCGAAATTCAACGATTTTTTTTATTAATAACAATTTCTTCGATACTAAAAAAGAAAGAAAATCGGTCGACAAACAGAGAAGAAAAATGTTCAGTACATTGTTTTGCTTTGCCTATTTATATATAGATTTTATAAAACCCTATTGGTATCAAATACTACAAGTACTTAACATTTGACTTCCGGCGTCCTCAACAGCTTTAAAAAATATATTTATAAAACACCATGCTTAAAGTACCTTTAGAATTCAATGAATTCTCGATAAAATCTTAAACACTAATAACAATTACAAGTAAACACGCCATGCTTGTATTACTCCTTTCAAATAAGTGCTCATGTGCCCAAGTTCTAAACATTTTAAGCGACATTATACAATTGAGCTATACTTAAATTATTTTTTTGTTTCTTTGAAGTACGCGATATATAATTTTAAGAAATGTTTTTTTAATTATAGGAATATATTATTCCACTAATGTTATAAAAATGAATAGTTTTAAGTAGTTTTTGTAAATTCTGGTAATATGGCACTCTTCAGTTTACAAGGTGATTGGCGTAACTTTTGCATATTATTAATATTTAGCCCTTTTTAACACCCCACTGCTGGGGATGTTCATCCTTTCAATACGAGTGGTAACAGGCCATAGTATTTTGTATAAATAATCAAGATATCACATTGTCAAAAAAAAACTGATGTTCCATTATGGAAACAGAAAGTAATACACATTTATTTAAATAAATAAATATGTCAGGACATTAACACACAACACCACCTAGTTCCATGGTAAGCTACGAGGCTTGTGTTATGGATACCAGATAGTTGATACATTATACATATATAACTTTAAATACATACATATTATAAATATAAACACCCATGACTGGAGTACAAACATTCATGCTCATTACACAAATGAATGATGACCCCAGCGGGATTCGAACCCGCGACCGCTGGTGCAGCAAGTATGGGTCACTACATACTGAGCCAAACGTGTCGTCAAATTTGCTTTTATATTGTTAGAATAGTCGATAAATTCATGCTTCAAGGACTTTAATGTTTTTCCCTTTGCTCAGGTAAATATATATTTATAAATAAGTTATGTAAGAAATTTATTAATTCATGTATAAAGTCTTAATTGAAATTTTTATATTTCATGTTTTTAAAATATTTATACCAAGTGAATGTTTGGATAGAGTTTATTTTTAACCCTCGACGCAAAAAAGAAGTGTGACATTAAGTTTAACGTGTTTTTCTGTATATTTGTTTGTCTGTGTATTTATCTGTCTGTGGCATTATAGCTCTCAAGTGGATGAATTAATTTTGATTCGTTTGTTTTAGGTGACTTGATCGAGTGTTCTTAGCTAAAAATAAAGAAAATCTTTTCAGTGGTTTGGAGACATATTCTCTTTTAGTTATATTAAATTTCTTAGACCCATACTGACACTACCGTCGTGGCCGTAGACTTTCGTACAATAAAAATTACTGAAGTGACAAAAACTAGTGATTGGTTATTATTTACAAATAGAAATATGATAAAATCTCCATACATATTTTGTCGCATACCCTTAATTGTATGAATTCAGCCCTTTTTAACGTCCCACGGTTATCGTCCCACGCCTCCCTTCAATACGAGGGCAATCAGGTCATAGTCCACCACACTGGCCAAGTACAAGCGAGCTTTACATATCTTTCGAAAACTTATTAGTTTCTCTTAAATATGCAGGCGTCTTCACGATGTGTTCCATCAACGTAAAACAAGTAGTCGTCATGTTGAAAATCATACGCACATAAAAATATACGAAGTGCAAGACTTAGGGTCAGAACTTGCTCCACTTGGTTTTCTAGGGAGCATCTTACCACTGTACTGCCAGTGCCTAATTAAGTGGTAAATCATTAATTATGTCAGTAAGAAGTAGTTTTCAGCATCCTATACATACCACACAGAATCCCATTACAGTCGGCAAAGCATAAATTGGCGCAAACACACTATCAAGTACTCGTATTGACCAATTAGCGTCTGGATGCTGTCGTAAATTGTCATCACATCAATTGAGATATCTCCACTTAACTTGTACTGTCAAAGAACAATTACTTTTGATTTGTGTAGCAGACGATTTTAATAACTTATTTTCAAATAGAAATTAGCACAAAGACAATTTGAAGTAATCTTGGAAATAATTGCTGATGTTAGTCTATACATATCTTTATATATATATATATATAATTCTTCTGTGAGTGTGTATGTCACTGAACTTCTCTCAAACGACTGGACCGATTTTGATGAAATTTATTGTGTGTGTTCAAGGGGATCTGAGAATGGTTTAGATTCACAATTTGAATAATAATTTTCATCAAAATGGTCCAGAATGTTTTAGCTTATTAAAAAAAGTTAGAAATTTTCAAATTAAAGACGTGTAGACAGGACAACGTCTGTCGGGTCAGCTAGTACCTAATAAAATTCTGAGTCGAATCTGTACATTGAATATATTTTGGAATATCTTATTAAAACACTCATTATTATTACGATACAGAGGCCGAATCTATAGTTTTTAGAATTTCGTCTGTCCGTCTGTCTGTGAACGCATCACGAGAAAACGACTGGACAGATATTGATGAAATGTGGTATGATGATAACTGGTTATCTGGAAAATATCTCCTCACTGAGAAATCTTGCAGAAGGGTGAAAAATACTTTACAACCTATTATCATACCTACCAAATATATAAAAAATATCATTAAAATCGGTCGAGCCGTTTGAGAGGAGTGCGACCACAAACACCGTGACACGAGATATTTACATATTAGATTAATTATTCTATGATTTTTTGGTGGAGTGAATCAGACTATCTATCTGCACTAACTTCGCTCGTGTATATTGTATAATATACTCACACCGACTCACATAAGTTTTATTGCAATCATCAAATCATCGTATGATACAGGATTATATACAGAACATAACAAAAAATATTTACAGATATTATTATAAGTAAAATATTTTTTCTATATACTAAATGAAAATAATAGCTTGGAAAAACCTTTATTTCCATACAAAGACCATAAAGTTGCACTAAAGAACTGAAGTATAATTTTACTTAAAAACTAAGTTTTATTTGAATCCGTTAAGTAGGTCCAAAGTTGCAGCTTGAATTTTCAACTTTAAGCAGTTTATAAACATTTCACAACAAGAATTTCATGACTGGTGACTTTCTATTTAATATATTCGTATAGACTTCTTCACTGAACTACATGAATGTTAAAGAGGTTTAAGCTCTTTCTTATATTTTTGCTCAAGCATCAAGTGCATATAAAGCGTTCTGTAACAAAGAAAAAAGCACAATTTCCGTATTTGTAATACAGCTGTTGTTAATTCTATTAATAATAATCCTATTAATTCTATTGTATTCAGCTCTTTTAACGTCCCACTGCTGGGCACGGGCCTCGTACTGAAGGCAGTACGCGGGGAATCAGGCCATAGCCACGCTGGGCCAAATGCGGGTTGATTGTTGTTAAATCTGTTTTTTTTTTTAAATTACGGGGATAGAGGCAGAAGGGAAAAATGGAGAAGTGTTCTTCGTCGTCGGAAAGTAAAATAAATGTGTATAATACAATATTAGTTTTTTTAAGTTATAATAAAAATTTGAGTAAGAAATGAATAATAATTATAATCAATACGTCTACGAGTGACATACATTTGTACATAATTATTTCTAATTAACGTCTAAGTATACAACATAGGTTTAGCATATGGACCATATATGTATATATGTATGTATATTTCGGTCAAAAAAGGCAGTGGTAGCCCTGTGGTAACGCGCTCGCTTGGGAAACCGAGTGAAGTGAGTTCAAATCCCGGGTCTCGCACCTCTGATATTTTCATGTGCGAATCATTTCCAACATGATTACCACTTGTCTTAACGGTGAAGGAAAACATCGTGAGGAAACCTGCATGTCTGAGAGAACCTAGCAAATTTTCAAAAGACATGTGAAGTCCGCCAACCCGCACTTAGCCAGCGTGGTGGACTATGGCCTGATTCCCCTCGTACTGAAGGGAGGCCCGTGCCCAGCAGTGGGACGTTAAAAAGGGCTGAGTACAATATTTCGGTCAATTATTTAACTTTTTATAAAATGAATGTGAAAGGACAAAGTGACCATTTAGGAAAATGTGATTTTTATACGAAATAGGAGCAAGTAAGCTACTTTTAAACGGTATATTTATCCCTAGCGTCTCAACCTCGCTTCGCTCGGGTTCGCCTCTAGGAAAGCAAACCTATCCCCCACAATAACCGTACATTTTTACGGAATAAAAAGTAGTCTATATGTTATTCCAGACTATCTATCGCTGTGGTTTTCACCCAAATCCGTTTAGCCGTTCTGGCGTGAAATAGTAACAAATATCCATACTCACAAAGTTTCATAGTTATAATATTAGTATAGATAATACTTTATATGAGAAAACTTATTAATATGCTATAATTTCATATTTAGCCTAAATATGTACTTTTAATTATTAAAAAGTCATTAAACTTATATACCTATATAGGTACTTCAGTCAAAAAATAATAAAGCATCCAGGCGGAGTCAGGGCAAGTACCTAGTATAACTTAATTGATATTAATATGAAGCAAGCAAGGAGCTAGTGACATTTACAAGTTTACGGAAAATTAATATATTTTAATTTTGTTGAGGGGTAATAAATGACCAGATTGTATAATAAATGATGTTAAAAATCAAGCGAATAAAAATTAAGTATACATACATGCATTTGTGTATGCCATAAATTAACACAGCTTTTTAAATATTATCTTTTTTACGATATCTCATAATAGTGAGAACTCAAACGTATTATATTTATATTTATTTATAATAAAAGAAATACATTAAATTACAAAAATACTTAATAATATATTTAAAACAAATTTACATTTAATTATTACTGGTTATGTATGCGTGGAATTGTAGGCGAGAATGCCCCGCATTCCCCCGCTGAATGACAATGCCGAATCTTTGGGCGGAAAACAAGCCAGATCTCCTGTCACCAGTAGAGGCGGTAAGACGCGGTGTTGACTTAATAGACATACAATGGAATTCATACTCCAACTGTAATTTTGGATTTGATTCATGAAAATCGATTAAGCATGTTTTCTCATGCTGCGTGGAGAGGGTAGTGTGTTAGCCAAGAAAAGAGCGACACACCGGCAGTGTAAATTATTATGTTTATATGAACCATTTTGAGTTAATTTTAATCAACCCTACCTTAAAAAATTTAAAATTTTTACTTTCTGGTACAAAATTCCTAATTGGGGAAGATAAATAAGCGTGTTTTTGAATATCATCATGTTTTACGTAAATTATTAATAGTAAAATATGCCAAGTTGCGAATCCTTTATCGAAGACTGTTACAAATATTCATTAAATGAATTTACAATGTTGTAAATACATTCAGAGATCTGTTCTAACGAATTGTTAGAGAATTTGATATTTCAACTGTTTTATACCTGATGCCGGCACCCCAAACGTCGTTGGTATCGAACTTGGACAATTTCTCGTATTTATATTTAGACCTTTTGCAAGATTTATGTGTGTTTTGGATATATATTTTTTTATTTCATATGTTTGATTTTACCTTTTTTTGATGTGTTCTGTAAAATATAATATAAATAAAAAAAACATCTATACATATAATAAAATTTTGAGTCGAATCTGTACACTAAATATTTTTTGGAAAATCTTTTTGAAATAGTCATTATTATCGATCCAGATGCCGAATCTATAGATTTTAGAATTTTTGTCTGTCTGTCTGTCTTTCTGGGAACGCATCACGAGAAAACCACTGGACAGATTTTAATGAAATTTGGTACGATGATAGCTCGTTATTCGGGTCAACAGTTAGGATACTTTTTACTGCGGGAAAATATACCATCTCTGAGAAATCTATACTAACCTTAACACGTAGGGACAAACGGAGCGAGGGTGAGTCGCTAGTAATTAATAAATCTAGACAGACAAAACACCTATTTTTATTTTTTATTTTAAACTCTTTAAAATATTATCTTTATACAATTTTAAGCATTTGCTTATAATAAGCACAAGTAGTAAATACATAATGAAGTTCGATTTGTAACCACGTTCCTGCTATTAAAAGTTTCTAAGATTTCCGTTAGCTAATTAAAATGTGCTAAAAGTTTGTTATCAAAGCAAAATATAGAACTTAAATGAACGTTTCATGATTTACATTAATAAATTGCGAATAGAATGAAGCAATCAGTTCCAGGCGCGCCGTTTCATTAGAGAATTAGAATATAAATTATTCTAAGTTGATGTACTCATCACAATACCATTTTAATAGCTTTGATTTAGTCTCTGTCTCTCTCTCTCTCTCTCTATACATATATATATATATATATATATATATATATATATATATATATATAATATCTATATATAATATAATTATATATTTATATATATATATATATATATATATATATATATATATATATATATATATATATATACTATATATACTAGCGTCTTACCCTCGCTTTGCTCGGGTGCGTCCCTAGGTACGTTTGAAATGGATATAAATAGTTATTAGCCACCGTTAGCCATGTCAATTTTTTTTCGTGAATTTTTCGATGTTTATGAAAATGTTCCAAGCAAATCAAGGCTCATAAAAGTCGGTCCAGTTGTTCTTGAGTTATAATATTTATTTAAGTTTTTAGTTTTTTTTTAAAGAAAATTGTACTTTTGACCAAAAACTCAGAGCGAAGCTCGGTGGCCCAGATACTTAATATATATGATATCAATTGTGTGTTGTAAATATTTTAAATAAAACAATCATTTCGAACTTCCGGAGAGACCCTCCCGTGACCATGATTGCTGTTAAGCATTCGGAACGTCGGGAACCAAAAATCTAAATAAATCTGTGAAAAAGATAGTTTTATTTAAAATATCAAACACATGTAAATATTTATTTGGGCAAAAATATAATAATATATTCAAATATAATCAATTAATTTTATACGTTTAAACTAATCCATACTTCTACACTAATATTATAAAAAAGGCAGAGTTTGTACGTTTATTTGAACGCGCTATTCTTAGGAACTACTAATCAGATTTGAAAAATACTTTTTGCATTAGATAGCCAGTTTGTTGAGGAAGGCTATAGCCTATACTATAACATAATATAATATATAATCTATCTATTCCATATTAGCCGTTAAAATGCACGTAGGGGTGAGCCGCTAGTATTTAATACATATATTAGGGTCACTATTATTAAACGTGTAAAATTTAATGCGATCACGTTTGAGATTATATGAACTCATTAAAAGAAACATAAAAATTAGTTTACATGAAAAATAATTCAATCGAAGTGAACCTTCTTTTTTAATGTCGGTCAAAAACTTAACACTCATCTAAATGAAGAGTATAATTTTACCAATCTACCTGTATAAAGATGCAGGACGTAGTACTTTGAAAACGCATTTCCCTGTGGCGAAATTACATACAGAAGCCTATCATTACATCTTCTCATAATGTTCTAACCTCATACAATAACCCATAAGGTACTAACTACATGCAAAGCCTCTTGTATACAATTTTGATTGAGCAATTTTGGATTAATTTGACAAAAATAAAATTAAATTATACTAAGTCTGTACTTAAATGGACTTGTTAAAATAACATGGGTATTGTAGCAATTTTTATTAAAATGCGTGTGTGCGTGTGCGTGCATGTGCGTGTGCGTGTGTGTGTGTGTGTGTGTGTGTATGTATGTATGTATGTATGTATGTATGTATGTTTATTACTCTTTGTCACGGTGAAATAGATTGACGGATTTAGATGAAATTTTGTACGCAGATAGACTATAATCTGGAGTCCCACATACTTACTCTTAGTACTCAATTTATTCAAAAGGTAATCTCAAGTTAGTGCTGCCTTTATATAAATCTAGCGACTCACCCTCGCTCCGCTTGGGTTTGTCTCAACGTTTTGATGGTTAGTATAGACTTCTCAGAAATGAAATATTTTCCGCAGTCAAAAGTATCCTTAATGTTGACCCGGATAGCCATCTATCACCATACTAAATTTCATCAAAATCTGTCCAGTGGTTTTCTCGTGATGCGTGCGAATGTATAGATTATAGGTACAAAAGGACAAGGTACCTAAGGAAGCGACAAAGCAAAACTGAGGTTAAGTCGCTAGAAATTTATATATTTATATAACTTATATAACCATCCATAAGAGCCCATCTACCTATATCTTTAAATGTAAATTAAAAAACTATTTATTAGCACAAATGTAGACAAGTATCAATCACAACCTTTTTCTGTTTTCATATTTTATATATTAAGTATGTATAAGTAGTCTTTACATTAGGTATTATATATGTATAATATTATATATTTTTATAAGTAACATATGTTTATAGATAAAAGCCGTTCCTCATTGTTACCGTAGGTTAAATCTCGTTTTATGTAATATTAAGTTTTGTTGTATATGTGTGTGTATTAATTTTGCAAGCTATTTTTATTTTATACGTGTTTGATTGTCATTTGTTTTGTGGACCAATAAACATAAATAAATAAAGTAATGTTTATGTATATGTATGTATGTATTTGTGATTATTATTACCTTTAATTCTAGTACTATATATCTAGTATATATTTTGCACTATATTGCCCACATCCAGGGGTTGACTGGAAGAGATCTCTTTTAGAGATAAGTCCACCTTTGTGAACTATGTTTATTGTTGTTGTTTTTTTTCAGTGTCACATTTTAAGTGCATTAAAGAATATAATGATAAAACTTTTTTGCACACTATACGTCGAGATCTAAATATACCATACGAAATAGATACATATAACATAGGTACTTTAAACGACCGCTGGAGGTGAAGATCAAATTATATCGCAGAATTTGTAATAAACGTCGTCTATCTATTGTCGTACGTATGGAACAAAGGCCTCTTGTAATAAAATCGGGTGTTATATGTTAGAACTTTAATATATTCAAGCGAAGCTATTAAATACTAGGAATTGTAATATGCCTCTGTGAAAGTCGTGTTTATCAAATAACCAAATAATATAATAGCGATTTTTTTGTATGAAATTATGTATTTCGTCATAAAAGATTTACTTATTATATTTCTAAGAGTTTTAAGATTATACATATATACTAGTACTACCTGCGGCTTCGCCCGCGTCCAATCTTCCGATTGCTAACAAAATTCACAGAATCACTTGCTGGGCTAATCTGAAGATTACCTGAAAATTTCATCAAAATCGCTCCAGCTGTTTTAGAGTCCATAGGAAACATACATACGCACATTAATTTTTATTTTATTTAATCAACAATTTAAATTTATTAATTGCTCGGAAAATGGGAGTCTTTAATGAAAATTTTGTGACAAACCGACTGCAGCGCCACCTACCGGATTCATTTGTGAATTCAAACCTTGCACGGATCCACTCGAACATATACAAAAAATATGATTAAAATCGTCCCTGCCGTTTAGAAGCTGATCAATGGCACACCGACTGCAGCACCACCCAGTGGGTCCATTTGTGTGTGATAACACAAATGGACCCACCATTTGTGTTTTCTGTCAAACTATCTTCTTACCAAATTTTATCTAAATCAGTTTAGTAGTTTCGGAGTTTATTCGGTACAAACGAACAAACAAACAAAAAATCTTTCCTCTTTATAACATTAGTATAGAATGGTGTAAAAGTAATTATTATGAAAACAAAAACTCATACAAAACCAGTTGACATCGTTAGTACGTAATAAAAGAAACGCTAATAATAAAGTGTTTCCGCAACAACATAAGGCTCTTACCTATACAATTTGATAAAATCTTTTCCTGTATGAACAATCAGAACTACACGCTATGCCCATATATAACATAATAAAAAAATCTATAGGACTGGGCAAGGCAAACACCTTGAGGTATTTTAACACCGTGTAATGACTCTTGGAAATTGATAAAACGCCATTAAAAATTAATAAAAATTAATAGAACACTACGTAGAGAGCTTTAACATATAATTTTTTAATGTTTTAATATGATTTTTGGTTCCCGACGTATCGAATACTTTACGGAGATTTATTTAAAATTTTAATGTCTTTTTTTTCAATTTTTATTAACCAACTTCGAAAGGAAAGGGGTTCGAAATTCGGGTGTATATTATGTTGTCGAGTTTATGAGAGTTATAGATAGAAAGCGATTAGGGGAGGAAGCATTGTTATTATTAAAAAAAACAAATGATAAAGCAACACTATTACTCCATAAATTTACAAATATTGTAAGCTAATTTGGTGCCATTTTTCATTTTTTTTAAATTCATTTAGTTAATTTGTGGGTAGGCTATCTGTAACAACCATATAATAGCTTTGAGACATGTAACACCTCAGTCTCTCCCGTGACCATGATTACTGTAAAGCATTCGAAACGTCAGGAATCAAAAATCAAAATAGATTCGCGAAAAAATCCTAAAAAATAGTTTTATTTTAAAATGTCAAATATTCGCGTAAATCTAAGAAAGTATGAATCGAATTGAATTAAAAAACGGGACATGTCTTTATTTTAATTTCTGATTTCGGTAACCTAGCAAGTAATAATATCTTTAAAGCAGACTGGTTCTTATGTAAATCTTTCTAATATTTTGCTTAATACCTTCAGATTCACTAGATTTTTTTTCATTTTAACTATTATTTAAATAATATCCTGATAAGCTTTCCTTGCTTAAAACAAATGGAAACCTTTTTCCAAAATTTATGAGGTCAGAAGTGGCATCGTTCTTTCTCGTTCCCTAAGGAGTGTGAACGTATAAATAGCTATTTGGTCTACCACAAAACGAATTAAGGTAGTGCAAACCGCAATAAAAGTCAATTTTACAGGTTTCAGGTGAGATTTGGGATAAATTAGAATGTTAATCTGAATAAAAAGTGATTTTATTCCTTGTTAAAAGTGTTCTCTAGGATAAAAACGGTAAGATTCTTGAAGTCGTTTGCGAAATAAATACGTTCATAATCGAAATTTTGATTGGTTCTACGAAATTGTGATACATTTTGAATTGAATATTCTTTAGAATCGTTGTGATTTGAAACTCGATGAAACGAAAATGAGACACTAAAAAGAGACAAACATATAAATATATAGGATTAGGTCGGTGAGAGCATGAGATAGAATACATTGCCATGTTGTCATGGTAACCATTTTTTTGTCTGACGAATACATATATAATATTATATTCTTTCCGTATATGGTATTCTATAAATATATTATGGTAATAGGTATGCCTAATATGCTATAGATTTAATTATTGATATGTTTTAATTTAATTTCGATATTTGTCAAAGAAGTTTTAGTTCAACCGCGCGTAAAGGTTACGCGCATCCATTTTTTTATTAAGATTCACCAGTGGTAATTACAATATTACAGTAAAAATTATACTATGTTACAAAGTTCTTATTCCTAAAAGCATTACCTCTTAAGATGAATACCGCATATAAATACTTGGTGAACTCTAAGTGGTATTTGAGTCTATAGTCGCAATTCATGCTTCTTTATGAACATTACTGATTAAAAAATATTTTTTATAGTTTTGTCTTTTTCATTTCCTCTTGATCCTTAAATGTCGTAATTGTCATGAAAATAACTAATTTTTAACTTAAAGGTACTAATTCAATTTTACTTAATAAACTTACTCTGGCTTCACTTAGGTGCGTCTAGTCTTTATTGATTTGATATATTATTTTTCAACGAGGGAAGTGGGTTCAATTCCAGATCTCGCACCTCTAATATTTTCATGTGCTAAAAGGGAGGTCCGCAGTGGGACGTTAAAAAAGGGCTGAATTCGAATTTAAATAAAATTATAAAAATACACTGTATTCAGCCTTTTTTCAATACGAGGGTTTTTTAAATGTACTATTTTATTGTACAATAAAGTGTTATAATAATCTATACATATAATAAAATTGTAACTAAGCCGAATCTGTACATTAAATATTTTTTGAAAAATCTTATTGAAATAGACATTATTATCAATACAGAGGCAAGAGGAATTTTTGTCTGTCTGTCTGTCTTTTACCGCATCACAGAAAAACCACTGGAGAGATTTCAATGAAATTTAATACGGTGATAGCTGGTTATCCGGGTCAACATATAGGGTACTATTTACCGCGGGAAAATATCTCATTTCTGAGAAAAAATGCAAAAACTGCATTATAAGAGTATACTAATATGTAAAACCTAAGAATTTGCTTTATGGTCATCTGAACGCGGGCGGAGCCGCGGGTAATGCTAGTAATAATATATAAAATAAATGAAACCTAAAATAAATAAAATACTTAGGTTAATAAGAAACAGCAAAGTCTAATTACGTAATGTGTATAAATCACGACGAGTTGGGTCATTAATAAGCTTAAAATATATTGTTAATTTGTTAGACTTACAGAGAAATCATCTAAAGAACGTTGAAAATTAACTTTCAGGGAGCAAAACGTACAAGGTTATATTGTTCAAAATTTACTTATTATTTGTATATTATTAGCTTATAAACTTCTAAAGCCTCATTCAACTATGAAAGATATCCAGAAAGAACAATATTAGAACTTCGAACTGACATTTCATCTAATTATATTCTGTAGAAAGCAAGTAAAAATATCTATCAAAGCTTTTTGTATAATTAGGGGCTCTTTAAATGGAAGATTGGTCACTAGAATGCCCTTTTGACTGATTTCTGCAATATTGGCAAGTCTGATTAAGATTAGCCATGTGCTCGGGAGATATTATAGTGCACAAGTGTGCGCGCAAGCACGACATGCACTCTCTATACCTTTCATTCTCGTACTCCGATGGGAAAACTACTCGACAGGACCAGTGAGAGTTAAGGCGCAAGACCGACGGCTTTATGTGCTCCCCAAGGCACGGGTGCAAAACACCGCCCGGGTTATTGAATATTTCTCGACAAATCCCTATACTTGGCCTGAGCTGGAAATCGAACTTAGGACCTTCAGATCTGCAGCCGTACATGCTAGACTAACTGTTATGTAACTGACACATAAATAGAATATTAGTCGTAAGCGGAAATAG
The DNA here is from genome assembly GCA_947093115.1 of Brenthis daphne. Taxonomy (NCBI): domain Eukaryota; kingdom Metazoa; phylum Arthropoda; class Insecta; order Lepidoptera; family Nymphalidae; genus Brenthis; species Brenthis daphne. The sequence goes on from OX352482.1 coordinate 3,114,558, forward strand.
AATTTGCTCATCCGTACAAAGAAAGCTGTTCAGAAAACCACTGTACCATACCATTACGGTTTATAGAACGGAAATAGAAGCTGTTGAGTTTTGATTTATAATTTCCGTCACTCTAACAATTCTTCCGGGGCAATTTCAAGTTATGGCCTAAACTTTGTGAGGGCATAAAAATATTTTACGGCCAAAGCTATTGTGGAGGACTCGTAAATAAAATCGTCCCCTAAACTTACAAATTAACGTTTTTGGTGCAATTATTATCGTCCTTCAATCTTAGGGTCAAAATAATAAATGAGGCATATTCTTAGTACTAGTTTTCACCCACGGCCTTTATAAAGATAGATAATATTAATTTAGGATGTAAATTATCTCATTATGTTAATTCGTTACAACGTGAAGAAATACTAAATACTTGCTTACATAAACTTTTACACCGCACAACCAATATGCATGTGTGTTTGATTACGAATAACCGATAAAAGCAATCGACCTATAATGATTCGGGAAGCTATTGAAATAAAAAAAAACAAATTTCAATAGGAATGACACAGAGTACTATCGTCGTCATGGGATCATGTAATCTATACAGATAAATTAAATTGAAGTGTCTGTTCGTAATGTCAAAATAGCGGCTTTTATTAAATGCATATGGTACATATACCAAAACAACATATTTTTTTTTTTACAATTTTTGTCTGTCTGTCTGTTTGTTACGACTAATCTCTGAAATGGTAGGACCGATTTTGACGGAACTTTCACTAGCAGATAACTGATGTAATAAGAAGTAACTTAGGCAACTTCCTTTTGAAAAAAAATAGGGTCCCACGAAAAAAACAAAACCAATGAAAAATTAAATAATATCCGATCCAAATAGGGAACTTGTTTAAATTTAAATACCCTAGGGACGATCCCCAGCGAAGCGAGGGTGAAGCGCAAGTTAACACAATAAAATACCAAAAGATCTAATAATAGCCATAGTAGGTGCTGTCTGTAACAACTATACACGTCTAAAACCTTAACCGTAGTCTCTCTCGTGACCATTTCATGCACTCGTAACGTCGAGATCCAAAAATCAAAATAAATCTGCAAAAAAATCCAAAAAATACTTTTATACAAAATCTTTTAACAAAATATTATACGAATAACATTTTCAAATTACATATTTACGCGAGCGATGCCAAGAACAAATGCAAACAAACTATATAACAAAATTCTATGTACGAGTACTTTGTTTCTTGATGCTATAAATCAAACGCAATTGCAAACAAACACTTTAACGAGAAGAAAGTTATGCTTGCTACTTGTAAATTGATTTAATGCGTCAATTTATGACTTCGTAAATGCGACACATTCTTTAGTATGAATATACTAGTTGCTCACCCTTGCTCCGCTTGAGTTTGCTTCTAGAAAAATAAATTAAAATTTTTAAAAACCTCCAACTGTCTTGGACCGACTTTTATCAAACATAGCTAAGAACACTCCCGACTAATTCACCTTTCAAATAAAAAAAAACTAAGATTGTTGGAGATCTTAAATAAAAATAAAATCAAAATCGGTTCATCCATTCGGGAGGTACGATGCCACAGACAGACACACATACAGACACGTTAAACTTAAAACACCCCGTCGTTTTTGGTTAGTTAAAATATTAACAACAAAAAATCTATTCCACCGGAACCGTATATTTTTCCGGGATAAAAAGTAGCCTATGTGCTATGCCTATTTCAAACTATAATCTATCTCTGTGGCAAATTTCATCCAGATTCGTTTAGCCGTACTAGCGTAATTGAGTATCGAACGTCCAAACATCTATCTATACTTTCACATTTATAATATTAGTAAAAATTTTGTAAAATTGTGCGTAGGCACTGTCTGTAACAAGCCGTCTATAACCTTAGTCTCTCCCGTGACCATGATTGCTGTAAAACATTCGAAATATCGCGAACCAAAAACTCAAAATAAATTCGCGAAATAATCCGAAAAGAAGTTTTATTTAAAATATCAAATATTCGCGTAAATCTAAGAAAGTACTACTAAGTTTTTATTCAATAGTTTTGTCAACATCTTAGATAATAAATTAGTAAATAATTTTACTTATTAATTACTTTTCCAATAAAAACTTATTCAAAGGCATAATTATGTGAAACAAATAGTAGGCGTCAGCTGCCAATCAACATCCTTTGGGGATCAATCAATCACTAAGGAAATAAAGCTTAAGGAAAAACGCACTTCGTTATCGAAACGTAGTCTTAACGCCCTTTATTGGATTGAAAATGTTGTATTGTACCGTATAATATCGTTTTTGCTTATCTAAACTAATTCATCTCGTGGTCAAAATTCGAGCATACATTTTTTTTGGTAACGTTACAAAAAAAAACAAAAAAAAAACTGTTTACAAACAGAAGAAAAAATATACTGACTGTTTTGTCTTTACCTATTTAAATTAAAAAAAAAACTGTTTCCAAAATTTGCAACCAAAAATCGAAATAAACCCGCGAAAAGATAAAATTTAAAATGTCAAATATTCGTGTAAGTCCTTTTTAGGTAAAGATTAATTATTTTTACTTTACTTGTTTTACTGTATTCCTCTCTGGAGCTTCTAGCCTAATCTAATACATCTAATACATAATTATGTTCTCCGTGGCCGGAATCGGCTAGGAGAACATCATCATCATGTTCTCCTAGCCGATTCCGGCTACGGCGGCCAATCTCGTTGAGATTAGCCAACTGCGCAGGAGATATTATAGTGCACAAGTGTACGCGCAGACACAAGTGCACTCTCTATTCCTATCACTCTCATACTCCGGTGGGACGACCACTCAACACGACCGGTGAGAGTTAAGGCGCAGGACCGATGGCTTTACGTGCTCTCCGTGGCACGGGGGTGAAACACCGCCAACTTCCCAACTTCGGGCTGTTACTGAGACTTACTATACAGCTTTCTGTTCTGTTTCTGTTTCTCAATAACTAAACTTGGCCCGACCCGGGACTCGAACCCAGGACCTCCGGGTGTGCAGCCGTACATGCTAGCCACTACACCACCAAGGCAGTTCTAATACATAAATAATCTACGGGAGTAGAGCCGCGTGTACAAAGTAATAGCGTTATACGTTTGTAAAATACTTTGAACTCACTTATACCTTTACTTGTACCAGACGATATACTGAAGTATAATATGTTAATTTTAAAGCACATTGTGCTTCAAGATGCAAGTAATTACTCTCACCGACGTCTTTTGATCTCCAACTCGGAGAGTAAAACGAAATTGTAGCATCAAAAAGGTGTATTTAATACAAAAGACGTAATTAGCTATCAGGATCGTCTCGAACGCTGTATTAAAATAGATGGAAAATAAATGGCTGTACTAGTGTTTTAATATAATGTTAATATATTATTTTAATTAAACGAATTTTCTAAGAAACTCTATATAAGAGAAACAAGTTGCATGTAGCGTGCACCAAATCACAATATGATATGTAATATGAGACCATGATTTTGATCATAATAAGAGGATAATAATATTCTCTTAGATTTACATGAATATTAAATATTTAGAATTAAAATTAACAAATATAGTACGGTTGGTACTTTGGTGGCATTTTTGGATTTTTTAATTTTTTTTGTAATTTTGTGGGTAGACACAATCTGTAACAACTATATAGTGAGCTTTAGACGTCTTAATCCTTAGTCGTTCCTGTGACCATGATTGCTGTAAAGGATTTGAAATGTTGGAAACCAAAAATCCAAATAAATCCGCAAAAAGTCCGAAATTGTAGTTTTATTTAAAAAAAACTAATATAATATATTTTGTGCTTTCCCTAAAAAAACCTTGATTCAGTCTTGCCTGAATATCAGATAGCGATAATTTGGTTTTTATTCCAAAAAAAAAGAAATCATTCCAGAACTGTCTTCGTCCATATAACAAAATTGTGCTCAACAATGAATAAATAATTTGGAAATACAGATATACACCCCAATTTTATTTATAAAATATACAATAAATATAGCATAGAATATTCATATACATTAAATTTATTTTTATTTACTAGTCCTGCTACAAGGCTTGAATACTACAAATGTTACACAAAGAAGAGGCATTTATTACATAAATAATAGTTAGAGCTACAAAATAATGTCGTCGTCCAACCATCTGCTTGCTGATAACATTTTGCTTATAAATATAATATACAAATAAGTACGTATTATATGAACTATGGTCTCTCTAACGAAATATGGTCATAGTATCGTTATGGTCATGGTAAGAGGTTTTTATATACATATATTTTACTCACTTGGCAACTATTTCTTAGATGGCCACTCTGCGATATGTTAATATTATACAGGTGTAAAAGGAGTGGTGGGTCAATGCTGGCAGGGATGTGAAGGACTTCAATAATTACCAATTTAATCCATATATATGTATGTATCTATGTTCGATGATTTTTAGTGGTTAGAAAGATACTTGAATTTTTAAAAAGATATATTGAAAACATAATTTTTGGCAACATTTTCTAAGTACAGCAGAAATATTATATATATGTCAGGACATTAACACACAACACCATCTAGTTCCATGGTAAGCTAGGCTTGTGTTATGGATACCAGATAGTTGATACATTATACATATATAACTTTTAAATACATACATATTATAAATATAAACAGTAAACACCCATGACTGGAGTACAAACATTTGTGCTCAGCACACAAATGATTGCCCCCAGCGGGACTCGAACCCGCGACCGCTGGCGCAGCAAGTAGGGTCACTACAAACTGAGCCAAACGTGACGTCGACGAAAATATTAGATTTACGATTGCGTTTATTTTTTCAAGATAGTCCAATCGTGGGAGCTTTTACACTATTATTCTAATATATAAAATTCTCGTGTCATAGTGTTTATAACAAAACTCCTCCGAAACGGTTTGACGGGTTTTTATGAAATTTTGTGTGTATATTCAGTAGGTCTTAAAGTAGGACGTAAACTATTTTTCATACCCCTAAGTGATAGAGGTGGTCCACCTCAAAAAAAAAATATTTTAAGTTTTTTTTATGATTCGGCATTAAAAAATACTTAAATGTTCACTAGGGGCAAACCCGAGCGGAGCGAGGGTGAGCCGCTAGTCTAATATATAAATATTTCGTGTCACGGTGTTTGTGGTCGCTCTCCTCCGAAACGGGTAAACTGATTTTAATGAAATTCATTTTTCACCCTTCTACCCCCACCCCTAATTTTTTTATCGCGATTTTAGTAGTTTTGTATGACCAATATTTTATAAATACGTAGCTGTATAATATAAAGCCAAAGGGTTTTTTTTGTAGATCGAACGCGGGCATAGACGCGGGTTCTGCTAGTAATTAATATAAATTAATAATTAATTTTTCTGTATAATAATAAGAGAAACTAAATGCTCGCTAAAAAAACTGTGGTCCATTGTAACGAAGTTTTAGTATTTATTTTATGAATGTATATGTATATACCAATTATATTTAAGTATCTAGTTTATTTAAAAACATTTTTTAATGAAGCCTCGGCGCTTTTTTATCTTTTACTATAAACTATTATTAACACAATTAAAAATAATATTATATCTATACATATAAAAATCAGTTGCTGTTAGTTAGTCTCACTTAAACTCAAAAATGGCTGGACTGATTCGAATAATACTTTTCTTTTTTTGTTGGATGTGTGTTAGGGGTGGTTAAAGTATAAAAAAATAGGAGAAAAAGCCAAAAAAATAGTAATTTATGGAACCATTAATGCAACATAAGATTTTATTTTAAGACTTACTAAACGACAATTTTTGTTACTTTGTTAATTTTAAGCATATCCATTACTAGGATTCTTTAAATCAAAAACATGAATTTGACTTGTATTTTTAACCGACTTCCAAAAAGGAGGAGGTTCTTAATTCGTCGGATTCTTTGTTTTTGTTTATGCATGTTTACCGGTTACTCGAAGACGCCTGAAACGATTTGGATTTCTTTTTGTTTCGAAAAGTATACTTCCCAGGTGGTCCCATTGAAATTTTATCGAAATTGGTCGAGCGGTTTTTAAAAAAATCAACAAATAAATATATTTTTTTAAATAAATTGCTTAATCGAATATGTTATTAAAAAGCTTTCTTCTTACAAATTACTTGCTTATTACGTCTACTCTAAAAATGGAAAACTAAAAAAAAACCGACTTCCAGGCACTAATATGTAAAACATAACTAAACAGGGGTTTTTATTTAGAATAGATACCTAATCAGATATTTTTTTGAGGTCGGTGCCAGCCGATGCAAAGCAAATACAATATATTTCGATACGTAAAATAAATCACAAATTGATGTATAATATTTTAACTATAGAGTTCAAACAAAATCATATTTTCCTTTTAGATATTCATATCTTAAAATATTGTCGGCTGGCACCGACTTCGAAAATATTTGATTAGGTATCTATTCTACTATCTACTAAACTATCGAATCACCGTGGCTTCGCTCGGTTTCACCCCTAGGTATGTTTTAATTTTTTTGAGCGGAACCCGGATTCTTTTTCTATAATAAAAGTAGCTTATATTACTCCCTATAATATCAGCTATCTTCTAGTGAAAGTCCCGTCAAAATCACTCCAGCCGTCTCAGAGATTATACGGAACAAACAGACAGACAGACAAAAATTAAAAAAAATGTGTTTTTCTTAAAAGTACCGTATATAATTTCATATGCATTTAGTATACCGCTGTTACGTTGACATTACAAAAGTCTAACAGACACTTCGATTTTATTTATCTGCATAGATGAAAACCTCCATTTAGTTATTTTATACATTTTAGTGTCTGGAATTCGTTGTTTTTTAAGTTTTTTTACCACAATGTCAAAAATGGTTAAATTGTCAACAGTATGTTTCAAAATTGCTAAGAACACTTAGATACAGGTAGCCTGGATTTGAGTTTGCTATCTTTACTATACAATTTATGGCCCACCACTAGACTATCTTAAGCCTGTCATGTACAGAAGTTAAGGACGATATAATCGTCTTAGAGCTCTCCCCAATACTAAGGTGTTTCCTTTCAAAATTATATCATAGTGATACTATATCACTATTACTGTTTAAATTTTGTAATGTATATCTGCTGGTTAAAAAATTTAAGAAAAACCTTTCAGATTTTTCGTTGTAAGACCACTTTTTGCCTATATTTCAGAGAATCTTTTTTATAGATTCTTTTAGAGATTCAGTCTATGATCGCTACTATTCATAAAAAACGAATATGATTAGAAAATTTATTTCTGCCTGTATATTTTTAACCGACTTCCAAAATATTATGAAATTTGAAGTATTTTATTTATCTTGTCATTTTTATCTACTTTTTGTTGTCATATCGACTTGAAACTTTGCAATGTTTGTATTTGCGATGATAGTACAGTGATTTGGTATCATCGAGCTGATCTGATGGTGAGACCAAAACGTGGATAGTTAAATTCTTCCACGGCTATTTGTAAATACTTTGAGTTTGGGCTTATTAAAAACTTATGGTAAGTTACAAATACCTACCGGCTGGCCCAAATTCAAAAATATCTGTTACGGTATATTTAGTAAATGAAACCCCTGTTCAGTTATTTTTACTTTTAAGTGCCTAGAAATAGGTATTTTATTAATATTTTTAATGTCCATGTCGATTTTTCTAAGTTTTTATAGTGAATTAATAGTACTTGGTTTAACGAGTCTATCTTATCTTAATGGTTATTATATAATTGTATAGGATGTTTATTCACTTATTGGTACAGTAAATTGTGCTCTGACACTCCTAAAATTTTTGAAAAAAAGAAATAATCAAATTGAATCATCACAAAATTTTTCAATAATTTTCACTTTCCTCTTTAAAGCTTATAGTGGAAGTACTCGTATAGTCCCGATTTTAAAGCTTAATGAAAACTGGTCAGTTGACCGTAACACCGACCCTGATTACAAAGTTTGGAGAGTCCACAAATAATATGTTCCGTATTGGATTAACTTGTTTTAAACAGTTTGAAATCTAATATCGGGTTATAACAAATGAGTTTGTTATTTTGAAAGTATATTATGCAGTACGCCAGCGGGTTTTTAGTTAAGTCGTGTTTGACAAATAACAATCGCCATAACATTGATTGATGTCATGGCATTGGTTAGATTTTAATTAATGTTAGTTTAAGATTATTTTTATGTGTAATTTATTGCTAGAAGATATTTTATGAGCCGAAGAGTAATTTTATTCAATATGTATCAACAGCTGCTTTATTCCCTGGTCTTCTTATTTCTCTTACTAAAGAGTGGTCCAACGTTGTGGTTATGCCTTTTCAATCTTTCTTCATGTTCAAATTCACATTGAAATTCAGCATTAAATTATTACATTTTTTACTGAATGTCATGAGTCTACTACCAGTTCGGAAAGAAGAAGCCTCAGACCTGAGAAGAACTGGCGAAAGAAACTCAGCGGAACTAATATTAACTTGGTTATCTTGTTTTTCATGTTGTGCGTTCTATAGTTTTTCAATGCCACTAGCTTCCTGCGGTAACTTTAATACCATTGGATCCTCTGGCTGGTGGTCTACACTTCGTCTCTCCTTACGTGGCCATCTTGATACGCTAAGTAATTCTCTGTAAGGAAAATTGGAAATTAATTGGGGGTTGTGGTTTTCATTAATTGGGGGGTGTGTTACAGAATAAAAGGAAATAAGTAATATTCCCGCAACAAAACCTTACTGAAAATAGTATAAAATGAATCTAGATTTTTCGATTTCGAATTTAATAGCAACAGTTAATTAATTACTTTTAAAATAAAGATAGCAAAATATATTTATTAATATTTACAAGTAGATTTTACTAATAAATTAGAATCAGTAGGTGGTCAGGCGATTTGTATGAATCACACTTTATTTCGAAGATGAATGAGCAGAATAATGTTATAACTTGGAATGAAATATTGCACGTGGGTCGTAGTTATTAATGTATGTAGGCTCTTTACAAATAAATTATATATGTATAATGTATATAGATGTTTTGTATATTATAATTTTATTGAATCATTGGAGATCAATTTGTCTTTTAAAGTAAAATGTTAAGACGGAGTAAATAATTTGTGTAATATTTGGAATATTTATAGATTTTTAAAATTTCGTACCGTCTGTTGTTGCTAGTTCTCTAGTATTCTTCAATCAGAGTTGCCATTCAGCGAGGGAATGCAGCTAGAATTCTTGCCATAATTTCACATATCTATCTTAAAACATTAAATGAGCAATTCTTGTATACATATATATATATAATATATATATATATATATATATATAATATATATATATATATATATATATATATATATATATATAAAATTATTTCGTTTATCTCAGAAACGGCTCTAACGATTTGGATTTAATTTTGTATTTATATGAGGCTGATGAGGATATTGCTTTTCAAGTTTATCTTTGTTGGTGTTTTTTTTATATCGTATCTGAAAAATTAAAACGAAAAAAAAAGGCCTAGCGAAGCGAAGGTCACCCAGGTACTAATATTTATGTATCATCTATGTATTTTATATTTGTGAATAAAAACTTTTAAAGAATTTGAAGCTTACGTAGCGTTTCCGAATGTAACTTTATAATTGACAACGATGTAATATGTTTCGGAGGTGGTTTCTTTTGTGCTAGACAGACATACGAGGCCAAGTGTTTTATAGCTACAGTTAACTGTAATGCACTAACAATGTATAATAAATAAAGTAACAATGTATAATAAATAAAGTAACAATAAAGTAACAACTTTACCCAAAATCTTTCATTTATTATCAGTCCCGATAAACTATGTCATTTAACTGAATTTGTATTATAATGGCACAATATTAAAATCAGTAAAAACTTAACTAGAGACTGTAATTATAATTAAAATTATAAAAATGTTTAAAGTTAAAAAATATTGTAATGTAATTGGTGCAATTTTCATTTTGTTAATTGTGTGTAGGCTGTCTGTAACAACTATACCTTCAAGACATGTAACACCTCAGTCTCTCGCGTGACCATGGATGCTGTAAAGCATTCGAAACGTCGGGAAACAAAAATGCGAAAAGATAGTTTTATTTAAAATGTCAAATATTCGCGTAAATCTAAGAAAGTATTAGAGTGTTCTATGCAAGATTTTTTTATACTACTATTTTTTGCTCTATTGAAAACGTACAAGAGTAAAATTTTGTGAGATTTAATATTATTATTAAATATTATTTATTAATTTTGCTAGATCAGATATTTTCCCGCAGTAAGAAGTATAATCCTATAAATCGTATATGTTGACCCGGATAACATGCTATCATCTTACGAAATTTCATCAAAATCCCTCCAGTGGTTTTTCCGTGATGCGGTCATAGACAGACAAAAATTCTAAAAACTATAGATTCGGCTCCTGTATTGATAATAGAGTCTATTTCAATAAGATTTTCTAAAAAATATTTAATGTACAGATTCGGCTCAGTTACTATATTATGTATAGATTAAAATAAATAAAACAATTGAAATAAATTTCGATTTAAATCAGCAGTAATACGTACCTTGGCCATATATTGATTTTTGAATAATGTTAATGTTGTATGAAGTAAAAAAAGTGCTCGAATTAAGCTATCTATGTAATCTACTGTATATTTTATAACAGAAAATGTATTTCTTAAAATCCATTCTTAATTATTTTATTGATTATTTCTACCTGTTTTTAACTGCTTTTGCTATATATGTACGAGTATGTACTGAAATTTCAATAAATAAATTTATATTTTTTTATCAAACACTGTAGGCGGTAATACAAAGTTTCACGAGCGACAGAAACAATCAACGCTAAAATCGGATTTAAAATCAGTTTGTTTTGTTCGGAATGCTTTTATTTTGTTTTATATTTTTACTCGAAACTGGAAACCAATTGAGAATTGTAAGTGAATTGACTAATTACCAAAAGCTTGTGGAAGATTATCTACCGTTAAAATTTTTGTTTTTCCATTTCTCTTTTGGAGTGAAGTGGGCTTTTTCTCTTGGTAGAAATAACGCTTGATATCAAACTCAAAATTTACTTTGATTCATATGAATCTTACAAAAGTAACACTTATTCTAAGAAGAAATGATACAATATTAAAAGCAAAATTAAAAATTAACGTATATTGTAAGGTACTTTGGTGCCATTTTGATATTTTCGAAAATGGTTGTATAATATTGTGGGTAGATACTCCCTGTAATAATTATATAATAACCCTTGAGACATCTAAAACCTTAGTCTCTCCCGAGACTATAATTGCTGTAAGGAAGCATTCGAAACGTCAGGAACCAAAAATCATAATATTCGTGAAAAAATAGTTTTAAATAGCAACATTATAGTTTCATTTAAGACCAGTTTTTGTGTTTTCCCGTGGGAATGAAAGATTTTCCTGAAATAAAAGGTATCCTAAATGTTGACCTGAGTAATAAGTTATCACTACACAAAATTTAGTTAAAATCGGTTCAGTACTCTTTGCGTGAAACGCCCAAACAGACAGACAAACATACAGGCAAAAGACAAAACTTTTTAATAACTATTGTTTTGGGGTATATATTCTGTACATAACACGTAACAGTCATTATTTTTAAAAACATATTTCATGCACAGATATACGACTAGCAGAACCAGCCGGTTCGCTCGTGCTAAACCTACAAAAAAATCTCTAAAAAGGTAGGTTTCATACAAACTTTCATCCCCTATTTTACTCCCTTATGGGATGAATTTCGAAAAATGCTAAAACACATATTTATTTAATTACATTGAAGAGCATTAAAACTAAGTTTCAAGTAATTCTGATATTATTATTTTGTTGGGTTGTATTATAACCATAATTGTATAATTGTAATTATATAATTTTTAGACGCTACCCATTACTTCCCAAATTGCAGTCCCTCGCTCCTTGATCTTATAATTGTTTCTTCCACTGATCATGTTGCTAAGCATGGTCAGTGCTCTGCTCCAGAGTTTTCCTTTCATGACCTTATTTTTCTATCTTATAAATTAAAGCCGCCAAAAGCTAAATCAAGAATTCTTCTGCAGCGCAATTTTGGTAGTATGGACGTGGAACGTTTGCGAGAAGACGCTGAACGGATTGACTGTGCAATGCTGTCAACAATGCTGTTGGGGCTGACTGCATTAGTCGTAAAATGATCGTTCCCGTCCTTGAAATAATAGCTCCTACAATCACTTCAATCTTAAATTTTTCCTTATGCTCCCATAAATTTCCTACTTCCTGGAAAGATGGACAAATAATTCCTATACCGAAAAAATCTAATCCTTCTTCTTTTTCCGATTATCGTCCAATTTCTATTCTCCCTTTCTTGTCGAAAGTGCTGGAGCGACTTGTGCACCGACAGCTAAGTACTTTTCTTTACAATCACAAATTGTTAAATCCCTTTCAATCCGGTTTCCGCATCGGTCATAGTACGACTACTGCCTTGGTCAAAATTGCAGATGATATTAGAGAAGGTATGAACAGCCAGAAAGTTACCATATTGACATTATTGGATTTCAGTAATGCCTTCAATACTGTAGATTTTGATATCCTACTTGCCATATTATCTTCTCTTAACATATCTCCTGAGGTGATTGATTGGTTTCGTAGTTACTTGTGCGGGCGCCGGCAACGCATACGAATTGAAGATCTTTTCTCTGATTGGTCTATGGTTAAAGCCGGTGTACCACAAGGTGGCGTGTTGTCTCCTCTCTTATTTTCGATTTTCATTAATTCTATTCCCCATCAAATCTCTTCTCTCTACCACCTATAAGCGGACGACTTACAAATTTACACATCGTCATCTGTGCCAGACTTACCTCATGCAATTAGTTTAATTAATAGAGATCTGTCCTGTATTTCAGCATGGAGTGAATCTTATGGCCTTGATATTAATCCTTCTAAATCACAAGCAATTATAATAGGCAGCCAGAGGTTACTATCAAAAATATCACGATCTGGGATGCCACCGGTTATATTGAATGGTGTCGAAATTCAGTATTCTGATAAGGTAAAGAACCTGGGGATCATTTTTGACCAATATTTATCTTGGGCACCACAGGTAAGTGAACTGAGCCGAAAGATGTTTGGTGCAGTTTCCGCTCTTCGGAGGTTGCGAAATTTTTTGCCCATATCAACCAAAATTGCACTAGCAAATTCACTCCTTCTACCAATTCTTGATTACGCTGATACTTGCTATCTTGACGTTAAAGAGGAGCATCTTAATAGACTTGAGCGGCTTCAAAATCTTTGTATTCGGTTTATATTTGGCCTTCGTAAATATGACCATGTTTCAGAATTTCGCAAAAAGCTCAAGTGGCTCCCAATCCGCCTTCGCAGGAATACTCATGTACTTCATCTTCTCTACTGCGTGCTGTTCTACCCTTCTTCTCCTTTCTACCTTAGAGAGCGTTTCCAGTTTTTGAGTGATACCCATACTCTTCCACTTCGCTCTAGTGAAACGTTGTTGCTTAAAATTCCCTCTCACTCCTCCTGTTACCTTACCAACTCCTTCGCAGTAAAGGCTGCACGCTTATGGAATAATCTTCCAATAGACATCAGGCGTGCCAAAAGTTTTGATAATTTTAAGGTACAGTTAAAAACATATTATTTGTCTCTATAGTATCTTCTATTGAACTTTTTATACTTTTTCATCTGATCTACATTTATGTATGTATGTATATATGTAAGTATGTATTATGTATGTATGTATGTATGTATGTATGTATGTATGTATGTGTGTGTATGAATGTATGTATGTATATATGTATGTATGTATGTATTTATGTATATCTGTATTTAGGATATGCAATTGTGTGTAGTAAGTACACCGCCTACCATTTCATATAATTTCTCCTACGCCCTAAGGTTGCCTGGAAGAGATCGCTTATAGCGATAAGGCCGCCTGCTGTGCATCATCTATTGTTTATATCTTCTTTTTGTATATTTATTTGTGGTGTACAATAAAGCATCTATCTATCTATCTATCTATCTATAACGTGTTTTCCAGTAGAAATGAGATAAACTACAGCGGTAAAAAGTAGCCTATTTCACTCTCCAGTCCTCCAACTATCTCCACACAAAAAATCACGCCAATACATTATTTCGTTTCGACGTGAAAGAAGGACAAACAAACAAACACACTTTCATATTTATAATATTAGTATGGATATTAATTGAACATAATTTAGCCTTACCCTTAGTCAATTTATATTTTTATCTTCAAGAAATTCTTGAGCAGAGTTATAAATGTAGTGGTTTACATAGTACATTTTAACTTTAAAACTTTAAAAAGTTACGGTTTGAGACAATTTGTAGCATTTTATTATATTATACGTAGGTCATAAAAGATTTATTGAGTTTTTGGAGATGAAATCTATAAGTTACGATGCTTGTATTTATTTCTGTATTAGCTTTTTGTTTGCTACTATTTGTGACAATTTTTTTTTATAAAAACACAAATATTTTTAGCTTGGATTTATCACACTTAAGATTTTACTTGCATTACTACATGATAGTATCCCATAAGATAATATACTGTAAAAATAACTGATATATAATTAAAATATAATAAATAAATATGTTGGGACATTAATACACAGCACCATCTAGTTCCATGGATAACTATGATTCTATGAAGCTTGATTTATGGATACAAGACAGCTTATGTGTATACATATATAACTTTAAATATATACATATTATAAATATTAACAACCATGATTGGAGTACAAACATTTGTGCTGATCACACAAATGAGTGCCCCCAGCGGGACAAGAACCCGCGACCGCTGGCACAGTAAGTAGGGTCACTACAAACTGAGCTGTGTATTAATGTCCCAACATATTTAATTTAATTTAATTTAATCTTGTACTACAAATGTAATTCAGTTTAAATAACTAAATTAAATTAAAAAATGAAAATACCGACATGTAATTTACTATTTTGTGTTGGCGGCCATCTCTTAGTCAAGCGCTTTCATTTGGATACTCATACTGAGGGAGTTGTGAAAAAATATGTAATCCGCCATTTTGTGGCAGCGGTCATCTTGGACCGATTTTTATCAAGCATAGCTTAGAACACTTCCAACAAATTCACCTTTCAAACAAAAAAAAAAACCAAAACAAAATCGGTTCATCCGTTCGGGAGCTACGATGCCACACACAGACACGTCACGTTATGATAAAACACCTCATTTCAACTTGCACTAAAACAAAATTTGATCTTGTTAGAATTCTCAATACATAACAAGCACTCTATAACATATTACATCGTCACGTTTTAATTCAGTAAGTTTGCGAATTCAGCGAATACGTCATTCGTCTAACAAGACGACCAAGACATGGCGTCGAGCCAGACGAGCTGTTGAGAGTACTTCCTTCGTATTGGAAAACTGCTTCTGTGTAGAAATTATGCAGATATTTCGATATTCGCTACTTATAAAGTTTTAACTATGAATATTGTAATAAATTGTACTTGGATAGTAAAATTTACATTTTCTGTAGTCGGTTTTTAGACTACTAAAAATAAGAAGTATATATTATTTGTATATAGGAATTTGGTTGTATATTAATTTGGGCATGTTATATAAATATATGAAATTCAAATCAATTTATTTATTTTACGATATATATATATATATATATATATATATATATATATATATATCCTTTAAAATGTATGTAATTACATTTCAAAATTCAGATTTCAAAATATTTTTTCACTTGATAGGATATTTTTTTGTTATTTAGAAGCAGTCTTTTTTACAGATACAAACATAAAAAATATTGTTGCAAATGATCGTCCATTCAAGCAACATCATTATTGAAAATTTGAGCAAAACATATACCATGAATATAATTTACCTATCTATATCATATATGTATATAAAAAATACTAACTGATTCCAATTTTTTTTTATTGACAACACTAAAGCTCGGCAATAGTAATTAAACAAAAAATTAATAAATCAAGAAAATTGATTGACAGAGGAGAAAAATTTACTGAATTCTTTGCTTATTTATATATATATATATATATATATATATATATATATATATATATATATATATATGTATAGATATTTTAAATCCATCTTTACTATACAAAAATAAGTCTTACAGTCAATATGAACAAAATATAT
Organism: Brenthis daphne; assembly: GCA_947093115.1. Taxonomy (NCBI): domain Eukaryota; kingdom Metazoa; phylum Arthropoda; class Insecta; order Lepidoptera; family Nymphalidae; genus Brenthis; species Brenthis daphne. The sequence continues at coordinate 3,130,718 of OX352482.1, forward strand.
AAAAAATAATAATAATAAAATAATATTATATGTATTAACATCAAAAATTATCAATAAAAATCCCCAAGCATATGAAAATCACGAACTGATACGTGTTAGGTATGATGTTACTGAATACACAAAGCTACTATTAAATAGATATGGTATTATATAATACAAAGAGAGTTTATCTTACGTGCTATTCTACGTGTCCATGTAATATTAACCAAGTTTGGGAACCGAGCTGACTTCAAAGCTCGTTATCATACGATAAAGTTGGAATTATCGCAAAATCTTGCATTTAATACTAGACACACCAGAGAAAGCTTCGAATTTGAAGCTTTTATAACACTACTGAACTTAGATAGAGCTTTTTTTTTAATTGCATTAAAGTATTACTGGTAATTTAATTTCGAAAAATTGTATGTCTTTGTTTGTTTACGGGTGTTTCATGTAGCAATTAAAAGAAAAGAGTGGGGTGGCAAGATTTTTTTATATTCCAGTATAAGTCTTGATTCTGTTGTATATATTATTCTTTCATTTTATTTCGTTTTCTTACTGTAAAAACTAGTTGTGCCCCGCGGTTTCACCCGTGTTAAACAGTCAAGTTAACTTACAGTTTAATTTACTGGCAGTTAAATTAACTGACAGTTAAATTAACTGACAGTTAAACTCACTCACAGTTTAACTGACTAACAGTTAAACTAACTGACAGTTAAACATACTGACAGTTAAACTAACTGACGGTTAAATTTACTGACAGTTAAACTAAATAACAGTTAAACTAACTGACAGTTAAACTTACTGACAGTTAAACTAACTGACGGTTAAACTTACTGACAGTTAAACTTACTGACAGTTAAACTAACTGACGGTTAAACTTACTGAAAGTTAAACTTACTGACAGTTAAAATAACTGGAAGCTATTCTAACTGACAGTTAAATTAACTGTTAGTTAAACTAACTGACAGTTAAACTTACAGACAGTTAAACTAACTGAGGTTATACTAACAGTTAAACTAACTGACATTCAAAGATTGCCCGATTTGTTGACATTTATGATTACCTACTGCTTCGCTCCTTTGGGTAGCAGCATGATGATATATACCCTATAGTCTTCCTCAATAAAAGGAATATCTAATGTAATGTAATATATCAAATTTTATTATAAGATTCGAAGTGTATAAATACTTGAAATATAAACAATATATTGAGTGTAATTTTATAAGAAGTAGGTTTAGCAAATATGTAGATATTTTTTTAACAATTTAAGTTACAGATATAGTACAAAATAATTTAAATAAGAAAGAAAATGTTATTATATCTCTCAACACAGTATGGATAATACGAATACATTTAAATACTTTTACCCAGTAGCTTATTTTCTGACTTCAAACGAAAGCTCCCTTGTACGCTTAGTCAACTACAGTATATCTGACCTTTTTCTCTTTACAATATGATGCCTGGTGCTCCGAAATAAAAATAAGCCTCCGGTCTATATACTATACTAGCATTGCCCGCGGCTCCGCCTGCGTTCAGATGACCAAATACCAAATTCTTAAGTTTTACATATTATACTCTTACATTGCAGTTTTTGTATTTTTTCTTAGAAATTAGACATTTTCCCGCGGTAAAAAGTCCTCCATATCCTACATTTTGACCCGGATAACTAGCTGTCACCGTACCAAATTTCATTAAAATCCCTTCAGTGGGTTTTCTGTGATGCGGTAACATACAACGGTAACAGACAGACAGACAAAAATTCTAAAAACTATAGATTCGGCCTCTGTATCGATAATATTTTTTATTTCAATAAGATTTTTCAAAAAATATTTAATGTTCAGATTATATTTTATATGGAAATACAAATCAAAAAGGTCCTATGACTTTTCGCGATAAGGTTAATATTTCTAGAGATATGAATTTATATATATATATATATATATATATATATATATATATATATATATATATTATACACACGAATATTTACAGAATATTTTAAGTCTATAAATTACATTAAACTAAAAAAAAAACCTTAAGTATATATATTATATAGTATATACATAATATAATAACTAAAAAATATTATTAAAAGGAGTCCCTTTAGGCAAGGTTCCGATTAATTAACTTAATTCTTTTCTTAATCTTTTATATGTATAGATAGATATAGACCGGACTTATCCATGATAAAGGTTCTTTGATCGGTAATTATGTTGCTGCTGTATGAGGAATGATAACTAAACACTCTTTGATGTATATATTTTACTAACATTTGGTCGCAGCTCTGCCCACGTTTAAATAACAGATTTTTATACAGGGTTTTTTACCTCTTTTGTATTTCTTTAGGAGATGTATTTCCAAAAAGAACCTTTTTTTAGTAGATACCTACTCTCTATGAAGATTCTACCTGACAAATTGGAAATTAATAGCATTTATAATACATGAGATTTTCCGAAATTAATCAGCAAGTGAATTGTATTTCGATTTTTATCTATATAAATATGTATAAATGAATAAAATTTGTATGTTTGTCCATGCGTTTCTAAACTATTGACCCGATTTTAGTGAGTTTTTGATGAGTTGCTCTGCGATATCCGCGAAGGTTTCTAGTTGAAACACAGAATTTTTATTTATGTTTTAACCCTTATATTTTAACCCTAAGCCAAAGGCAAACCCTATGCCAAAGGCAACGTCTTATAGGCCAAAGAATTTGTTTTTTTTTCTGTAGTTTTAACGCGAACTAAACCGCGGATTCTGCTAGTTAAAAATAAATTAATTGTAAACCATACGCACGATTTTTCGACTTATTAATAGTTTATAATGTAGTAAGCCTAATAATATAATAGAAAAGGTTGAAGGTCGGATTTCCTTTATTCATCCTAATCAACTTAAATATTTGAATGAGTTTAACAAGTGTATACAACGAGGTTATAACTTTATTAGAGTGGAATTCCATCGTGTTAGTTTAATTTTACAAAAGCAAAGTACGATTGAATTGAAACGAACCGTAAACGGTCCTTGCGAAAAAATAACTGAGAAAAATAAGTTGGTTTGTGTAATAAAATTTTGCGGCAAATTTTATTACGAAAATATATTTTATTTTTGCCACTGAAGGTAAATCACGTTAAACTTATCGTTTAACGTTTTTACCTTATTAATTATTTTTTATTTTTATTTATTTTGTATTAAGCCCCAGAGCATCTGATTATAATTGGATATTAATATCTTGAAATAAAATGTTACAACACTTCTTAGATAACTAAGGAGTGTTGTAAGATCTATCTAGTACCTAGTTACGTTTTCCACTTACTGTTTGATTCGAGCGAAATAGTAGCACAAGGCAACATTAAGGTACATTAAAGGTACCATTGTTATGTATTTAAACTAGTCTTTGCCCGCGGCTTCGTCTTCTACAATTTCGTTTTTGTGGCAATTGCTTGAAGGAAGTTCTTGTAAAAACATTTATTTGTGTCAAAAAAAAATCATAACAACATTGAAAAATTTGCACTTTACACAAACGGATATTTACATTTTAATTTATATAAATGCACTAACAATTATTATAATATCATGGAAATGTAGCAAATATAGTATATTAGTGAGGCATCTTTATTTTACGTAGGAGAATTTCTAGTATCTGTTTCCAATATAGTAATATCGAATGGTAAACAAATTTTGTACCTAGACAAAGGACCGTATGGAACTCTTCGACTCATAAATTGTTATTTACTTGTACGAGTATATCAAAAAAATGATAATTACGTCATTACGTTACACTGTTAAAAATTATTTTTTTAGTCATTTTTTTTAAGAATCTGATACTCGAAAAAGGTACATGTAGGTAGTATATGTAGATTAATAATATGTAGGAAAATTAACACACAGCACCACCTAGTTCTATGGTAAGCTACGAGGCTTGCATTCTGGATACCAGATAGTACCATTACACATGTATAACTTTAAATACATACATATTATAAATATAAACATCCATGACTGAAGTACAAGTATTCGTGCTCATCATACAAATGAATGCCTCCAGCGGAACTCGAACCCGCGACCGCTGGCACAGCAAGTATTGTAACTACAAACTGAATCAGACGTGTCGTCAAGATTGCACTTTATCTACTATATTAAAGGTGTTTATCTACTTTTTAAAGTCGGTAACCAAACTAATAGTTATCTCGCCTAGTGACAAGTGGGCTATGAAGAAGATATCTTAAATGTTTTAGTTTTTACTGTTCCAAATCAAACCGGCTGAAGAGTTTGATGGCGGCTCTTCGTAGATGATTATATCTAATTTCACATAAATTTTATGAGACGGGAGATTTTTTTATGTTTGATATGTTCGAAAGAGAACAAGCCTTTGATATCCCATAGCAATAATAATATTTTTAAAACAAATATTGTCTTTCAAGATTATTGGTCACTAGCGAGTCACCCTCGCTTCGCTCAGGTTCGTCTTTAGGTTGATTCCCCATACAAACTTTCATCCCCATTTTCATCCCCTTAAGGGATGATTTCCGGGGTAGAAACTATGTCCTTCCTAGGGTCTCAGACTATCTTCTTACCAAATGTTATCTAAATCGGTCTAGTAGTTTCGGAACTTATTCGGTACAATAAACAAACAATATTTCCTCTTCTCTAATATATAGAAAAAAAGTCTTATATTATCAAAAAATATTTTTACATTAAAATTTTGACTTCAGATATAAATATATAGGTACTTAATTGTATTTTTAGTACATATTTAATTATCTTTTGATATTTAAGAAAACTTATGATTAGTTTGTAACGGCTACCTTTAACAAACTAGGTCGATACTCACTGACCTCTACTCGAGCTAACGCATTTACCCACTTTTCATGAAACTGATTTAAACGGATTAACATGACTTCATAACCTTTACCATAACTAAGTAATGAAGATTTGATTCTGATACGATTCATTTTGTTACAATTTTGTTTAGTTCGCCTCTAGTTGATTATTTAAATTGACATAATTTATTTATTTCTGAACCGATTGAAATAAAACTATACTAAATGTTAAGTAAAGCATTACCATAATACATTAGTAATTTAACACTTTGTTACTGATATATACATAAAAGAACATGTGAGTCTGTATAACGAGAGAGGAAAAAAATCGTCATATGAATACCTCGTATGTTAAAATCTGTCAAGCTCTTAGATGCACAAACGCAGTACCCTCTTTCTAATGCAGTTGGATAAAAAATAATAATAAAACAACCATTTTGCCGTATTATCGTATTTTAGAATCAAAATCCATTATATTAGTTGTGTCTTAGTTAAAAGCAGTTTGAAAGCTTTCCAAACTTATAGTTTTTAGAATTTTTGTGTTTCTGTTTATCTGTCTGTCTGAGAACCCATCACGAGACAACTACTGTACAGATTGTGATGAAATTTGGTATGATGATAGATAGCTGGTTATCCGGGTCAACATATAGGATTTTTACTACTTTTTACTGCAGGAAAATATCTCATCTCTGAGAAATCTATACTAAGCTTTAAAGTGTTAATAGGAATGAACCCGAGCAGAGCGACGGTGAGTGGCTAGTGGAAAATATTTTTACAGAAATCTTCACTGACACCAGTTTTTCACAGTGGATTAGCCGGTAACATGGTAACTCTTAATGACTCTTTTTGTGTCAAAAAATCTCATTTTCGCCAAAAAATATTGTCAAGCTTAATCCTACCGTGACTTTGTGAAATTGCTTCGACTTATGCGGCCCTCCGCGTTACGTCTTTAAGAGAAACCATTAATCTTCATTTCTATAATATGAATATATTATCAAATTTTCTTTTATGATCGTATGTTTGTCGGTTTCAACCTCTTTATAAGAAAGAGTTGAGAGTAAAATCTATATTTCTATACTAATATTATAAATGTGAAAGTTTGTGAGTATGGATGTTTGTTACTCTTTCGCGCCAGAACGGCTGAATAGATCTGGATGAAATTTGGCACAGAGATAGATAGTCTGTAATAACATATAGGCTACTTTTTATCTCGGAAAAATGTACGGTTCCCGTGGGATAGGTTTGTTTTGGTTTTCCTAAAGGAAAACCCGAGCGAAGTGAGGGTAAGTATATTATAAAAAGCTGACGACTTGACTTGACGACAAGTTTAGCTCAGTTTGTAGTGACCCTACTCGCTGTGCCAGCGGTCGCGGGTTCGAGTCTCGCTGGAGGCATTAATTTGTGTAATGAGCATGAATGTTTGTACTCCAGTCAAGTCAAGACCTGAAGTAACTTATAATCTTCTAGTAGTAATAAAATTTGCCAACAGCTGGCGCTACTTATATATGGTAAAGCGAGGGTGTCATTTAGTTATGATCATATGTTTTCTTAACTAAAGAGACAACACACAGAAAACATCGTTTATTTTATAAAATCTTTCAACAATTAAACAAAAACAAAAGAATCCAAACATATTTCACGATTCAAGTATAACAATCTCAATAAAAATAAAAAGTACCCGCATAGTATCAATCACATAACAGCTCAGACCCTTTCCTTTGGTAATGTTCCCATTTGCATATAAATGTGTGCCGCCTATAGAGTGGAGTGACTGGTTGTTTAAAATAATATGAATATTATCTATGCTGTACATTGTATTTTTAAAAGGCATAACGGTGGCAATTTGGTATTTTTTTGTCATGTCTGTATGCTACAGGCATTATTATTATAACACTATCTATACATCTATACATATAATAAAACTAAAGAGGTCGAATGTCTGTACATAGAAAAAAAATTTGCTAAAAACCGAGTCAGGGGGATGTAAGAAGAGAAATAGAACAAATCCATTTTTGTTTTTCAAATTTTTTGTTTCTCTGTCTGTTTGTACGGAACTGCTAATCTACGAAACTGTTGGACCGATTTAAATGACATTTAGAATGGTGGTACCTTATATCCCCGGTCAACTTTTTAGATACTTTTTATACCGGAAAATTAAAGAGCTCCCGTGGGATAGATAAAAAACTATAGTAACTTATACAGCTTAGTACACAACGACTTATGCACCTAATTTATTTATTTATTTACTTCTTTTTACACATTGTATCAATTCAATGATCACTTGTGTACGTCAATTAGAAGACTTAAACTAAAGCTACGAGGGTTCGTAACGCGCCCTGGTCTGAGAAGAACCCACAAGAAACTCAGCCAAGTAACATTTTTTTTTATTGTGATCATTGTTTCACAAACATCCTTACTTCAGTATAAAGAGCAATTCATTCCCAAGCTTTTTTATCACTTAAATAATCCTTTACATTATAATAGGATTTATTTATTAATTGTCTTTTAATGTAAATTTTAAATTTATTTATTGACAGTTTTAAAGTATCATCCGGTAGTTTATTGTAAAAGCGAATACTATTACCAATAAAGGAATTACCAATTTTATGGAGCCTAGTGGTGGGCTGAACTAGCTTATTTTTGTTTCTAGTGTTTACATTATGCAGGTCACTATATTTCTTGAATTTATCAATATTTTTATGTACATATATTAGATTTTGATAGATGTATTGGCAGTGTACAGTCATTATTTTAATTTCTTTAAACTTATTCCGCAAAGATTCTCTTGGGCCTAAATTATATATAGCTCGAACAGCCCTTTTCTGCAGCACAAAAATTGTGTCAATATCAGCAGCATTACCCCATAGTAAAATACCATGTGACATAATGCTGTGAAAATAGCTAAAGTATACTAACTTAGCTGTCGTTACATTTGTTAATTGACGTATTTTCTTAACCGCGTAGGCTGCAGAACTGAGCTTATTCGATAATTGAGAAATATGAGGGCCCCATTGGAGTTTGGCATCTAATGTAATGCCTAGAAATACAGTGGTATCAGCTAGATCTAGTTCCTCATTATTCAGTCGTACATTGGTTTTTACACTTTTAACATTTGGTAAAGTGAATTTTACACATTTTGTTTTTTTCTCGTTTAGTAAAAGGTTGTTGACATTAAACCATTGTACCACTTTGGATAAAGCAATGTTCACATCGTCAATTACTGCTTGTCGTCTGTTAACTTTAAAAACTAAAGATGTATCATCAGCAAACAAAACTATCCCGTGGTCATCCTTTACGAGGTATGGTAGGTCATTTATATAAATGAGGAACAAAAAAGGACCCAAAATTGAACCTTGTGGTACACCCATTTCAACAACTGATCCAGGGGAACGCTTTCCATTCACGTCTACCCTCTGGATTCTTTCATTCAAATATGATCTAAGTAAATCCAGAGCCTTATCTCTAATTCCGTAGTGGTGTAATTTTCTGACCAACGTTTCATGATGAAACGCAATCAAATGCCTTGGACAAATCACAGAAAATGCCAAGTGCATCACGTGACTCCTCCCAGGCCTCAAATATATTTAGAAGTAACGCGACTCCAGCATCGGCTGTTGAACGACCGCGAGTGAAAACCGTATTGCTTTACATGTAATAGTTCATTATTATAAAAATGTTTCGTAATTTGAGTTAACATTATTTTTTCAAAGATTTTACTAAATGTAGGTAATATTGAAATAGGCCTAAAATTAGTGGCATCAGAGGTACAACCCGATTTAAACAAAGGAATAATTTTACTAAGTTTCATTAAGTCAGGAAACACACCAGATTCTACACACTTATTAAATATTAATGCTAAGTCAGATGCAACAACATCAATAAGTGGTTTAAGGATGCTAACAGAAATTCCCCAAAGATCTTTTGTTTTTTTAACATTCAGTAATTTAAATACATTTATAATTTGTTGTGCATTTATATTTTCGAACTTAAAGCTAATATTGCATTCTTCCACATTTTGTTCCAATAATTTGATCGCAGTGGCAGGTGAAGAGTTCAGAGACCTAGTAGTGGAAACTGGTATGTCGGTAAAAAAGGTTTCAAACGCGGCGGCTACCTCAGAGTCAGAACTAATGTATTTATTATCTATATTTAATTTAAAGCTATTGTTTAGAGTTTTACTCTTTCCAGTTTCCTCGTTAATTAAATTTAGTAAAATTTGGCACGCCTACCTATATCATATATATATATATATATATATATCTATATATACATATACATATATATATATATATATATATATATATATATATATATATATATATATATATATGTACACGCCCTTTGCAGAGTGTGTGTAGTGACATTTATTGTTATCTGTGTTACGTGATCTATGGCAACCCTGTAAAAAATAGACTTCCATATCCGCACTTACCTTTTGCTAATTATGGACTCCACGCCGACATTAAATAATTATTAATGTTACAAAAGTTAAAATTGTTGATGTAGAATTAAATATTGGTTTTGTCGCTTCCAAATTTGTTTTATTAATAAACAATTGGCGACCGTGACAGGACGATTAAGTTCCTACATATAAATAGACACATTGGGCCAAACACGTGCCGGTCAATAAGTAGCATCGCAGCACCTGGGCCCAAGAAGCGACTTCCAAGAAAGAGAAACCCTTCAGCATCCAACATCTTACATGGGCAAGCAGCAGCATTGTGGATGTGAATCCACAACACTTCTTCAGTCGACCAACCAGCTAAGTGTCCCTGCCTTTCCCACTACACTTCTAATCAATTCCTTCCAAGTATAGACTCCATACTGTGTATGCAATAATATAATAATAACCCTCAACAGGTACCTAGCATCTCTAACCAAATTTTACAGGTTACCGAACAAAAGATTCATATAAATTAAATATTCAGTTTTTATGTTTAATAGGTACAAAGGACTACAATTTTCTACAATTACAAGCATAAAGCATATTTATATAATCATAATATATTATAATTTACATCCTAAAACGACAATATAGATACAGTAGTTACATATATAATTCATATCTAAATAATTTACATCTAAAATTTATATCTAAAAGCAAGAGTAAAGATAATTATTAATTAAAGTGTTTCAAATTTATATTATCAATCTATTTGCATTAACATATTATAACTTACATCTAAAAATAAGGATAAATAATTAGTATTTGTATTTTACATATTATTGTTATATTTGTTTTATGTTAGGTATTTTTTCTATCATCCTACATTTATCAATTTCAGAAAACAAAGCTGGCTTGATACTTTCTGTCCCTTCTCCTTATTTAACTGGCTCGGGTAAGGCTACCTGCTTAGATCAGAATATCAGATTCCCCGGAGATTGAAGTAAGGCAATTTTTTATAATTTAGTATTGTTAATGCAAACATACAATCATGTCTGAGGTTAAACTGAGAGAACTTATTTTAAAACGAAGCTCAATAAAAGGACGTCTTACTAAATTTAAAAATTTTATAAATCAATATAAATTATTAACATCTGTAGACGAGATAGAAGTTGCTAAGTTGAATATTCAGTTAGGTAAGATTGAAAGTTTATGTACAGCCTTTGAAGAGATACAAGGTCAGATTGAGGTATTGAATCCAACAAATTTAGATGAGGAGCTCGAGGAGCGTGACTCCATTGAGTTAGAATTTGCCACTTTAATAGCTACGGCTCAACAATTTCAAACCACTCAAGCAAGCAGTTCTAAGGTAGAAGTTGGCGGCTCCTCCCATTGTTGCCATGAGCAAACTGGTCTAGGTTTTAGGCCCCCTACATTGCAGATAGGAAAATTTGATGGGAGTTATAACAAGTGGCTTGAATTCAGGGATCTTTATTGTTCACTAGTTCATGATAACAAGTTCATACCTGCTCCGATCAAGTTTTGCTATCTAAACTCTTACCTGGAAGGTGAGGCCTCACGAGTAATCAGTAACCTCGAAGTAACTCAAGCGAATTACAATAAAGCTTGGGACCTGTTGTGCGAGCGCTATGATAACAAACGTTTGTTAATTAAAGGTCATTTAAATTCATTATTGAACTTTGATATTAAGTCAAGTGAATCTGATAAGGTGCTTAGGTCTATAGTAGATAACATTAATAAGAATTTGCGTGCACTTGCAAGCCTTGGTGAGCCCACAACATATTGGGACACTTTAATAATCCATATAGTTTCTTCAAAACTTGCAAGTCAAACTAGTATGAAGTGGGAAGAGTTCAGAAATTCGCTTCCTGACACTCCTTCTCTTGAACAGTTTAATAAGTTTCTTAAAGACCGTGCTGACATTCTTGAAACTTACAACCATCCAAGGTCAAGCGGTAATACAAATAGTGAATTAAATAATTTTAATAAGAAGAAGCGGGCACAGGCGAACGTTTTCGCTGCCAGAATATCTGAGCTGACTGAGACTGTTAAGGGTCACGCTCCCACTTGTGAGGTCTGTAAAGGCACACACCGAATTTATGATTGCGAGAATTTTAAAAGTAAAACTATTGAAGAACGACAGGCGCTAGTAACTAATTTAAGGCTTTGCCGCAACTGCCTCCGGAGGGGTCACGACGTATATTACTGTCGCGCGAGATCTTGTCGCAAATGTAAAAGGCGTCACAATTCCTTAATTTGTAGCAACGGTAAACAATCATGCCCTCAGGGCAATGCTGCACATGCAATAGAAAATGTGTCTCCTCCCGCAGCAGAGCTCACTGTTAACTTAGCTAGAGATAATGTCAATAAGGTTACTCTTCTGTCCACAGCCTTGGTCGAGGCGGTTAATCCAGTTAATAATAAATCTGAAATCGTGCGCGTCTTATTAGACTGCGGCGCGGAGTCTAGCCTCATATCAAAGGGGTTGCAAGATAAATTAGATTTACAGTCAACACCGGTGGAGCCTATTAACTTAATAGGAATAGGCAATGCAACTTTTCACTGTACAAACAAAGTTTGTTCGTTTCATTTGAAATCTTTGCACAGTGACTATGTGGCGAAGTTGACATGTCCGGTACTACCGGAACTCACAGGTGACATCCCAAGGTTATCAATCAATACAAACAACCTCAACATTCCTTCCGATGTTCAGTTAGCCGATACAAATTTTCATAAATCGTCACCAATTGACGTATTGATCGGCGCTGATCTATTTTGGCACATCGTAGGATGCGAACGTCGATCTTTAGGTTCAAACAAACCTTACCTAATCAATTCAGAGTTCGGCTGGATTCTTTCTGGCCCCATTTATATAGGAACTCGGCCCTCTAACTTAAATTGCAATTTCCAAGTTGTAAGTCCTCAAGCAGACAATCTCGACAAGTTGCTTATTCGATTTTGGGAGCTGGAAGAAGCCTCGCCAAAGAAATTATTAAGCCCCGATGAAAAGGCTTGTGAGGAACACTTCCAGGCTCATACAACTCGAGATTCCGCAGGCAGATTTTGCGTGCGCCTACCCCTCAAGGACTCACCTAGCTGCTTGGGAAATTCGTACATCACTGCCAGGAAAAGATTTTTAAACCTGGAGAAACGTTTTAGGGCACAACCCGAGCTCAAGGCTCAATACATTAAATTCATTAGCGAATATATCATGTTAGGGCACTGCACAGTCTTAAGCGGACCACGAGTGGAGCCGTCCTATTTCTTGAGTCATCATGCTGTCATTAAGGAACAAAGCGAATCAACCAAACTAAGGGTGGTGTTTGACGCATCGTGTTCTACGTCGTCTGGTGTTTCAATCAACGACTTGCAATATATTGGTCCCACGATTCAAGACACTCTGTTCTCCATTTTGTTACGTTTCCGTCAGTACCGATACGTCTTGACAGGTGATATTGAAAAGATGTTTCGCCAAATTCAGGTCCACGAAAGTGACCGCAACTTGCAACTCATTCTCTGGAGAAGCGATGAACATAGTCCCCTGCAGACTTTGAGACTCAATACGGTAACTTATGGTTTCGCAAGCGCTAGCTACCTAAGCACTAAATGTCTATGGCGTTTGGGTGAAGAATGTGGGGATGATCTCATAAAGACGATCATCCAACACGACTTCTATATGGACGATCTCTTGACGGGAGCCGATTCTATACCGGATTTGCGTCATATTTTCGATACAGTCGTATCCGTTTTACGCTCAGGTTGTTTTCCACTGCGGAAATTCAAATCTAACGTACCTTCAATTTTCGAAAGTGCCCTGATAGACCCACAAGAAAATTTAACGCTAAGCGAATCTACTAGCATTTTAGGATTGCAATGGAAGCCTTCCACTGATACCTTGAATATCGTGGTAAGCATTCCAGATCAGACAGGTGATTATATAACGAAACGGTTGATACTTTCACATTCATTTAAAATATTTGACCCCCTAGGCCTTATCAGCCCTTGTACAATTCGACCTAAGGTACTCATGCAGGAATTATGGCGTCGCAGCATTGGCTGGGACGAACCAGTACCTTGTGACTTGCAGCAAACATGGGATGAGTTAAAACAGGACCTGAGCAAGTTAGAGTTCGCACAGGTTCCCAGGTTAGCCCTTTGCGACTCACCTGTTAGCCTGGAGCTTCACTCCTTTTGTGATGCATCTGCTACAGCACATGGTAGTTGTCTCTATATGCGGTCCGGCAATGATAATGGACAGGTTGTGGTTAGATTGCTATGTGCCAAATCTAGGGTTAATCCCAGCAAGCCGACTACCATTCCTCGTTTGGAATTGCTTGGAGCGTTACTAGCTGCTCGGCTGTGCAAATCTGTTCTCGAGTCCCTTCGGTGCAAGATTTCACGCTGTGTCCATTGGAGCGATTCTAGCGTAGTGCTGGGCTGGTTACGCATCAACCCTAGCAAACTAAAGACATTTGTTGCTAACAGAGTCGTAGAAATCTCCGAGACTACTAAATCAGAAAATTGGCGCCATGTGCCTACAGCCTGCAACCCTGCGGACTTGATATCTCGAGGCACCAGGGCTAGCAGCCTCCTGGATTCTGATCTGTGGTGGTCAGGTCCAGAATTTTTAAGTAAGGCAGAACCCTTTTGGCCAGTCATGGGAGAGCAGGCTGGACGTGAACTACCTGAAATAAAAATTCATTCTGTTCAAATTTCTGAAAATTTAATACCTTTTGAAAGATTTTCTAACTTAATTAGGTTGAAACGTGCGTTTGCGTTTGCTTTGCGTTTCATACACAATGCTAGAATCCCTAAAACAAAACGAGTTGGGCCTTTAACAGTCGAAGAATTAGGTCAGTCTTTTACGCAGCTTTGTAAATTCGCTCAGCTTCAATCATTCTCGAATGAATATCATGCTTTAGCTAACAGCCGTGATATTTCAGCTCAAAGCAATCTCAAATCGCTCAGTCCTTTTTTAGATAAAGATGGCGTCATGCGTGTTGGTGGTAGGCTAGAACATTCAGAATATGGCTATGACAAGAAGCATCCCGTACTATTACATTCAAAGCACCACTTATCAGATCTTATTTTTCGGTATGAGCACATTCAACACATGCACGCAGGTCCTCAGTTATTATTGTACACAGTACGAAATTATGTGTGGCCGTTGGGTGGAAGACAGCTGGCACGCCGAACGGTACGCAACTGTGTAAAGTGCAGACGTTTTCAAGGAAAAACAGTTACACCATTAATGGGCCAACTTCCGGCACAACGCACTATGCCAGCATTTCCTTTTCAAACAACTGGCGTTGATTTCGCAGGTCCGTTTACTATTTTAAATCGCAAGGGTCGCGGATCAAAGACTTCCAAATGCTATTTGTGTCTTTTTATTTGCTTCAGATATAAATGCGTTCACTTAGAAGCAGTAACCGAACTTTCTAAAGAATCTTTTATATTAACGTTACGTAGATTCATCGGGCGCCGGGGTAAACCTCTTGAAATTTATAGTGACAATGGGAGGAACTTCGTCGCTACTGCCAAGGAGCTCGCTAGTTTTTTAAAAGACGGACCAAACCTTGTATCTGACTTTTCCGCTGTCGAACAAATTAAATTTCACTTCATCCCTGCCTACGCTCCAAATTTCGGGGGCTTATGGGAAGCAGGTATCAAGTCAGCTAAACATCACATAAAGCGCGTTGTAGGTAGTTCCAATTTAACTTACGAGGAGTTTTCCACTTTGCTTGCACAGGTGGAGGCTATACTTAACAGCCGACCTCTTTCTCCCATATCATCCTCTCCTGATGACCTCCAATCCCTTACCCCAGGGCACTTTCTGATTGGTAGGCCATTAACGTCGCAGCCAGACCCGACACTTGAGGCAGAGAAGGCATCTAACCTGCAGCGTTACGCGCGAGTGGAACAAGCCCGTCAGCATTTCTGGAGACGCTGGCAAAATGAATATATCAGCGAGGTGCAGCAGCGCACGAAGTGGCGCACCAATAAGAGCAACATCCTACGCGTGGGTGACTTGGTTCTTCTGCAGGAAGAGAACTGTCCTCCCCTGCATTGGCGGTTGGGACGTGTGAAGCTCCTGTTTCCGGGAATAGATGGAGTGGCCAGAGTAGCGGAACTCTCCACACAAAAGGGAGATGTACGCAGAGCTGTAACAAGGCTCTGCCCTCTGCTCTGCGAAGAAGAAAACGTTCAGTAATACCCAGGGTATTCCAGCGGGGGGAGTTCTGTACACGCCCTTTGCAGAGTGTGTGTAGTGACATTTATTGTTATCTGTGTTACGTGATCTATGGCAACCCTGTAAAAAATAGCCTTCCATATCCGCACTTACCTTTTGCTAATTATGGACTCCACGCCGACATTAAATAATTATTAATGTTACAAAAGTTAAAATTGTTGATGTAGAATTAAATATTGGTTTTGTCGCTTCCAAATTTGTTTTATTAATAAACAATATATATATATATATATATAATAAGTTCTCCTGACCGTTTTTCGGCCACAGTGCTCATTCTCATTGAAACTAGGCACTCTCTATTCCTGTCACTCTCATACTCCGGTGGAACGACTGCTGGACACGACCAGTGAGAGTTAAGGCACAGGGCCGACGGCTTTACGTGCTCTCTGAGGCACGGGGATGGCGCACTGCCAACTTTCTAACTCCGGGCTGTTACTAAGACTTACTAAACAGAAAGACTCAATAACTAAACTAGGCCCGACCGCGGACTCGAACCCAGGACCTCGAGATGTGCAGCCGTACATGTTAGCCACTACACCACCGAGGCAGTTAGCTATATATATTTATTACATAGTGCTATTATGACCAGTAGGCCTGTGCCTAACTTTTCGACCTGGTTTTGTAATGGTGAGAGTCATATTAATAAAATATATAAAAACTAGGTGAATCCACAGCCTTGAAAAAATTCAGGCTATAAAGGGTTAATTAATAGCTTTAGTTGATTTGTATAAGTTTTTTTTATTATAATTGTATAAAAATATGTCAATTATTGAAACACATTAATTTTTTTTTTCATTTTTTTTCATTTTCTGCCCATTTTTTAACGTCCCACTGCTGAGCACGGGCCTCCCTTCAGTACGAAGGGGATCAGGCCATAGTCCACCACGCTGGCCAAGTGCGGGTTGGCGGACTTCACATGTCTTTTAAAAACTTGCTAGGTTCTCTCAGACATGCAGATTTCCTCACGATGTTTTCCTTCATCGTTAAGACAAGTGGTAATCATGTTGGAAATGATTCGCACATGAAAGTATCAGAGGTGCGAGACCCAAGATTTGCACCCGCTTCACTCGGTTTCCCAAGTGAGCGCGTTACCACTAGGCTACCACTGCCTTACTCACATTAATACGAGTAATTAATTTATTAGCGTAGAAAATTGTATATTTTGCATGTGTATCCGAAAAACAAAAAAGTATATAACATATAAAAAAGATATGTAAATGTTTTTGATAATTATAATTAGCATTTCGATTATTGTGCATATAATTTGAACATAATTGATAGGGTGTCCAATAAGTTTAATTTTTCAAGGACGCTAGCAACGATTTCGTACCTAAATTGGACCCAGTTATGCAAAAAACAGACATGTGCGTAAAAGTACCTTCAGAGTTATAAGCATTTTATTATAAAAAATAAAATAATTATAAAAAATAAACAATACTTGTATGAATATTGTTCAATTTTAAAATAACCAGAAAAACAAAACATAATCCAAGTGCAACTATCGACAGGAAAATGCTAATAACTCTGTTGATACTTTTACGCACATGGCTGTTTTTTGCATAACTGGGTCCAATTATAATATATCAGGTGTCTTTTTTTTATTTATCACAGATAATTTTCCACGCATGTTGCAATTTTTAATTATCTTTGACTAATACCAAGCGTATGGAGAGTTTTAAAAATTGTATTTGGCTCCATACCTACCTTGTGTAATGCAATCACAGCGATTCGGTTCTCGTTATCATCCCACTCCATTTTAAAATCACAAAAAAAATTTCAATGTATTGGCGCGAAAATGAGAAAACACATTAAACAATCATATAAAAATGTCAGATTCCAAATTCAAATGTAATATTTTGTTTATTTTTAATTGTACTGTATTTATGGCAAAACTATGTATATAGTTCCAGTGGTCGCGGGTTCGAGTCCTGTTGGGGCATTCATTTGATGAATTCTATTCATTCATTCGATGCTCGTTGATTCGTTTCTAGTCCAATCGTAAGTGTTTGTTCTCAATTATAATATGTATGTATTTAAGATCATATACGTATTAAATGTATAGTATAATATATGACCTTATCATCAACTATATGGTATCCATAACAAGCCTAATAAGCTTCCCATGGAACTAGATGGTGCTGTGGTAATGTCCAAACATATTATTATAATTAAATTACATACAGTAAAGGACAAATTTTAACTCCATATAGAGCTTGTGATTTTTAAATATATTATTCATAAAATTATTGAATTATTGAATGCTTTACAACGTACAACTACATAAAAATAAAATTAAGATTTTTAGTACTTAAGATATTGTCATAAAAAATTATAGAAAATAAAAAATGTCCAAAATTGTATATTATTGTGTTCAACCTTGCCAATCAATATAATTAGAATTAAAGGTAATATACATATATTTTACAGATAGAACCTGAATTGTTCAGTTTGTTGACATTAATTGCCGTAGCAAAATGAATTTTGTCGATAAAACTGTTCTTATCACTGGTGCCGCCTCCGGTATAGGAAACGCTATAGCTAAAAATTTTGCTAAACTTTCTGCAAATCTGTCTTTATTAGATATAAATAAAGATAACCTCTATAAAGTAGCAGAAGAATGTGAAAATTTGAGTAAAATCACAGTAATTAAATTTGTAATCGATGTTAGTAACGACACGGAATTGAAGCAAGCAGTGAATGAAACTGTTAAAGAATTAAATAAAATCGATGTTTTAATAAATTGTGCAGGCATTTTAAGTAGCGTCAACATAATTGACTCTGATATTTTAGAAGTTTACGACAAAGTGCTAAGTGTAAATCTGAGATCTGTCGTTGCTGCTACTCACTTTGCTGCACCCGCATTGATTGAAAGTAAGGGATGTATTGTAAACATTTCAAGTGTTATGTCCAAATTAGTTTGTGAAAGAGCTATTCCATATAATGTTTCAAAGGCTGGAATCACACATTTGACAAAATGCGTCGCATTAGAATTAGCAAAGCATGGAGTACGAGTTAACTGTATAGCTCCAGGGATAGTGAGGACTAATATTTTGGAAAATAATGGTTACTCTACAGAAAGGAGACAGGAAATTGAGAAGTCTTGTTTAAATAAGAATCTTATTAAACAAATTATTAAAGCAGAAGAAATAGCAGAACTAGCAGCATATTTGGCAAGTAACAAAGCTGTTAGTATCACTGGTACTGAATTTGTTATTGATTGTGGTATGACGATATTTTCCAACACTGCAACTTGAATTGAATTATTAAGTATTATATAGTAAATAGACATCTAACAAAATTAAAATTACTTTTAATAGTCGTTTTGCTATTTATGTTGGTTATCAATTTATTTCAACGTGTTTTTTAATAAAATATTATTTTGTCTGGATTATTTATTTTATTTATTTATAAATACTTTATTGCACACACACAAAAATAATACAAAAGACGAAAAGATAAAGAAAAATAGCAAAAGGTATGCCACGGCAGTCTTATCTGTATGTATACTTTATTTATATAATTGCGCTTACTTTTTCTTATTGTGCATAGCTTTACAATGTTTTATAAGACTTGTAATATTCAAAATACTTTTGTGTAAATCATAATTAAAACCTGATCGAAGTTATAATTGAAGTAATGAAACATAATTGATTATAATTTGATCTTTACAATTTAAATTTACAGTAAAGTTGTAATTGGTAAACTGCAAATACTAAATCGATTTAATAACTCTTTCACTATTAGGCTCAAACTTCAAACATACTCACATACGTACATACTTTGTCTAAAAGTGAGATAAAATTTTTTATTTCAATGATAATAAGTTTTTGGGTGATAGTGGTAACGGTAATAAACTATTAAAGAATTAATGTCCAACGTGGTTACCACTTGTCTTACGATGAAGGAAAACATCGTGACGAAACCTGCATGTCTGAGAGAACTAAGGAAGTTTTTGAAAGACATGTGAAGTCTGCCAACCCGCACTTGACCCGTGTGGTGTGGAATATCGCCTGATCCCCCTCGTATTGAAGGAAGGCCTGTGTCCAGCAGTTGGACGTTAAAAAGGGCTAAATATAATAATAAGTATTCAGCTAGAAATAAGTCACTAGTGTTTATATCCATAATATTCATACTAATATTACAAATGCGAAAGTAACTCTGTCTATACATCTGTTTGTTAAGTGTTTACGCCTAATCCACTGAATCGATGTTGATGAATTTTGGTATACAAATGGATAGGACTTATGCAACGTAGAGATTTTTGATCAAACTTTCTTTTCTATAACTCAAAATTACACTATGTATTAGATGAGCTATTGATGAAAAAAAAGCTGACTCAGCGTACTTGTATAGCTTTATTAGAAACTAGCGACTTACCCTCGCTTCGCTAGGGTTCGTCCCTTGCTAGATTCCCCATACAAACTTTCATCCCCATTTTCACCCCCTTAAGGGATGATTTCCGGCATAAAAATTATCCTATGTCCTTTCCAGGGTCTCAAACTATCTTCTTACCAAATTTCATTGAAATCGGTTTGGTAGATCTAGAGATTACCCTCTACAACGTCACAAAAACACAAACTTTACCTCTCTATAATATTAGTATAGATAATTAAATAGTAAAAATTAAATATATTTGTCTATTTTTATGTAAATAAAAATGATATTTTTTTTTCTTTATATTTTTACCATTCGTTATTATTACCATTCGTTTGATAGGGTTTGTAATGTGGTCAGTTATTCTAGGTACACCAGTGAAGTTTCCTACCCCAAAAAAAGTTTTCTTTGTATGTACACCCTCTATGCTTTCCTATACCATTCATCCCTTTGGGACGCTCTCGAGCAAAATGAGAATGAGCGCTAATTAATAGTAAAAAAGTAATGAAATCTCTATTGAATGTATTAAAAATATTACATGTTTTAGGTAATTTAGGCGTCCAATTAAATTGTTTGCTGTTTTTGTCACGTGTGGAGTTAAATTGATTTCAATAGGATTTTTAAACGTGATGTCAGGGCCTGATTGCCCTCGTATTGAATGGATACCCTTGCCCTTATCCTCGGATGTTAAAAAGGGCTGAATACAAGGATATTCTTAAATATACAGATATTTGTTTTATATTATAAGTAACTTATAAATTATTTCAATAACGTAGTATAAAACAGTAAACAAAAGATGGCGTAGCGTTTCAACTACATAGTTTTATGCTGACTTTCAATAGTCGCTGTCGGTCAACTGTCAAGTAACTATGGCCCTAAGGAAGATAGCATGTGAAAGTTTTTGAAAGTAAAAACTTTGAGTATTTTTATTCTATGCTAATGTATATAGGAAGTGGTAGCCCAGTGGTAGCGCGCTCGTTTGGGTAACCGAGTGAAGCGGGTTCAAATCCCGGTTCTTGCACCTCTGATATTTTCATGTGGGAATCATTTTCAACTTGATTACCACTCGTCTTACGGTGAAGGAAAACATTGTGAGGAAACTTGCATGTCTGAGAAAACCTAGCAAGTTTTTGTAAGACATGTGAAGTCCGCTAACCCTGACACTTGGTCAGCATGGTGGACTATGGCCTGATCCCCCTCGTATTGAAGGGCGGCCCGTGCTCAGCAGTGGAAGATCAAAAATGGCTGAATACAATGTACATGTACATACATGACATAGTTTTTCCGATAATTTTTACTTAAAAATATAACAATCAATTACATTGAAGGTAGGGCTTATAAGCCAGTGTTATTGTAATCTTTCTTTATAAGTATACATATAAATCTTCTATTCGTGTGTATATCACTGACCTTCTCCTAAACGGCTGGACTGATTTTGATTAAATTTTTTGTGAGTCTTTTAGTGGGTTCCTGGATGGTTTATATTCACAACTGGATTTTATAGGTGTCTGCGTGCTCGGGTTCTATGATTTTTATTTTTTATTTATTTTTAAATAAAGATGTTTGTACTTTTAAAAATAATAGGTTATAACTCCTAGCTATGTTTTCTCCATATATTTTTTTGTTTTCTACAGTGATGTCAATTGTAGAATATCATCCTATAGAACATCGTCTTGTAAACTGTGCCTTTGTCCTTTACTTTACGGCGCTGTTAGGAAAAGGCTGCGAAATTCCATTTGTTCTCGACCTCTGTAATAAATTTATGCCAACATTAAGTCTGTCACAGATCTTTCTTCCCTTGTAAATTTTGTGGAATAGAAAGGACGTGAAATATGTCGATATGTACTTTGCTTATACTAATAGGAAAACCTTTTTAGTGTAATATACGAGTATTGTTAGCAAATAGTTGTACTGTAGTTGGAATGTTTTGTTAATTTTACAATAAACCTAAATTATCATGGTACTGGATTGGGGAAAACGTAGTAAATAATCACTACGATACCTTTGCTAATAAATATTTCAGTAAAAGGGCCCGAAGATGATATTAATAGCTAAATATTGATGATATAGCGTGTTATATTTCGCAAGCAGTAAGACTGTAAGTGCCCTGCCATATCTTCTCTACCGTTATACTCTAATTTCCTTTACCCCATCGTTGAAAGAAGCTGCGTTGGACAAGATCGTAAGAAAACTTGCATGTCTGAGAAAACCTAACAAGATTTCGAAAGACATGTAAAGTCCGCACCGCACTTGGCTAGCGTGTCCACCACGCCTATGGCCTGATTTTCCTCACATTCAGGAAATACCGTGTCTAGCAATGGGATGTTGCCATAGGCAAGCTTAATGACAAGCAGCCTGTATGCAATATCCACATTTACATCAACAAAAAACACTGATACTATAAAATCACTTAGTTGAATCATCCGCATTTTTCGGAATTAACGAGACCTTGTATTTTATTCATCAGGTTGGATAAAACAAATAAAATAAAAATATAACGATAATTTTATAAGCAATTAACGATTATTTTATCGTTACTATTTACTCTATTGTTTAACAACAAACAAAAGCAACGACAAAGAATATAAAACAGTATTAATAGCTATTAGGGCTAAATTATCTAATTAATTATTAAAGTCTTAGGAATAAAATAGGTCAATTATTTTATTTATATTTTGAGTCTTGTTATTTATTAATGGTTAATGTTATTTATCTTCTTCTTTTTAGAGGTATATTACTGACTCACCCTCGACACGTTTGGGTTCGTCGCTAGTTTAAACGTTTTAACGTTTAGTATACATTTCTCAGAGATGGGATATTTTTCCGCTGTAAAAAGTTTCCTATATGTTGACCCAGAGAACCATCTATACCTATTCATACCAAACAGCAAAATCTATCCAGTGGTTTCTCGTAATGCAGTCATAGACAGACAGACATACACAAATTCTAAAAACTACAGATTCGGCCTCTGTATTGATAATAATGACTATTTCAATAAGATTTTCCAAAAAATATTTAATGTACAGATTCGGCTTAGTTACAATTTTATTATATGTATGTCAAATATTCGCGTAAATCTAAGAAAGTATTATGTGAACAACATCTGTTGAGATAGATATTTATTTATTTATTTAATAAATCAATATGTGAACATACAAATTGACCAACATTTTAATTCTATAATAAGGCGGGTTAATATAAATACATAAATCCTTTCAAATAGGTATCCATTAGTATTTTAGTAGCTAGCTTATGCTATCTAGATGGTAGCATAATCGCGCGCCCAAAGAGTTTAAAATATTGCTATTTATATCAATACTTGCAAAACCAGGTTTTGCAAGTATAAACTACAAAAATAAAACTACAAAAAACATCTTTAAAAAGATAGGTTTCATACAAACTTTAATCCCCTATTTTACCCCCTTATGAGATGAATTTTGAAAAATGCTATAAACGTATTTATTTAATTGAATTGAAGAGCATTAATACCAAATTTGAAGTCATTCTGGTCATAAATATTTTTTTGGGTTGTATTATAACGTGTGTTCCCGTGGGAATGAGATAATTTTCTGCGGTAAAAAGTATCCTATGTCACTCTCCAGTCCTCCAACTATCTCCACATAAAAAAACACGCCTATCCGTTTCTTTGTTTCGATATGAAAGAAGGACAAACAAACAAATACAGTTTCACATTTATAATATTGAAATTAAAATAAAGTATGGATATGGATTTTAGCACATATTTTATTAGATTTTTATACTACCATGATTTTTATGTAAAATGGGTTTAAGTTAATCACAATAGGTTTTGTAATGTTGCTGTTTATCAAGATTAGTAATTAATTAAGTTTGTAAGGTATGACCTTACAAACTTAATTAATTACTACTACTAATTGTTTGTTTGTCTGTACTGAATAAGCTCCGAAACTACTGAACCGATTTAGATGTTTGGTAAGAAGATACTTTGAGATCCTGGGAAGGACATAGGATAGTTTTTATCCAGGAGATCATCCCTTAAGAGGGTGAAAATGGGGATGAACGTTTGTATGTGGTAGCAACCTAGGGACACCCTAGGAGGTAATTGTAAAATATACGTTTCTTTTTTTATTTCCGATTTTCCTACCAATCCCTTGGGATTCATTTCATTTAGCAGAATTTAGGGTAGTCTATATCATTTCTAGTTTGTAAGCTGCCAAAATAACATTTTCGTATACAGTACTAAGTCCATTCAAGCTATAGTTACAATATAAGTACTGCAACGGATTAGACGAGGCGCTTAACAAGCGTATATGCAAGTAATGCTAATTTACTGTTCCTTTTGAAACTACGTATAAGATTTCCCCAGTTAGCCTAACAATTTTAAACCTAGAAATATCTCACTACTATTTTACGTGTTTGCTAATACCAAGTTACGTGTTTATTTATGAATGTGTATGTTTGCTACTCTTTTTCTTGAAAATGGCTAAACAGATTTAGATAAATTTTAGTACACATATAAACCTACTTGACCTACCACTTTGGAGAACGGGAGAAATTATAACCAACTCCAATAGAGCATTATTTACACCAGTTTAATAATAAAGTATATTTTGACAACAAAAAATTTTTCAAGCAAATTTTGTAGGACAGGTAGTTAAAATTTTAAGGTAAAAAGGTAGTTAAAATAAATATATAATTGCAATGTATATTAAAATATATTGAAATAGTACCTATATGTTGTATTAAAATATAAATAATAATAATATTTAAATATTGTTTGTGTTACACTCCACTATCGTATAATTTTTCAAAGTACACATTTATAATCACTCGAGTTGCATAAAATGGAACGGATTATAGTAAAAAATATGTTATAAGCGACAATTTTAAACAATGGCGATTTGACATCCACAAATCGAAGAAAATTATTATCTATACATATAATAAAATTGTAACTAAGCCGAATCTGTACATTAGATATTTTTTGGAAAATCTTATTGAAATAAACATTATTAACGATACAGAGGCCGAACCTATAGTTTTTAGAATTTTTGTCTGTCTGTCTGTTACCGCATTAAAGAAAAACCACTGTAGGGATTTTGACGAAATTCGGTATAAGTGATAACTGGTTATCCGAGTCAACATATAGGATATTTTTACCGCGGGAAAATATTTCATTTCTGAAAAAAAATACAAAAACTGCATTGTAAGAGTATACTAATATGTAAAACCTAAGAATTTGGTTTTTGGTCATCTGAACGCGGGCGAAGCCGCGGGCAGTGCTAGTATATAATATAGCATTTGACGAAATGTATAACATGACGAAATGTGTAAAATCCCAATATATTATTTATTTATTTTAACAAAACAAATAAACAAGTTTTGTAACAAAACTAAACACAGTCCAGAAAACCCACTACATTTCACGCGTTCTCTAAAGAGCTCTCATGTGTAAATCAATCGATAAGGGTTGTGGGTACTATTATAAACAAGGTGTGAAAGGAATCTCAAACCCTTCCACATAGCACATATAAAGCGATGCGTGAAACAAATAGGGTGAACCTTTGAAATTGAGTTTGGAGTTGGAAATGTTACTTCCGTTTCCGACAAAAAAAACCAGAACTTGTGAATGCATATTTCGATGGAATTATTTACATGTATATCACAAAATTTATATTAAATACTAGCTTTGCCCGCGGCTCCACCCGCGTTCAGATGACCAAAAACCAAATTCTTAGGTTTTACCAATTAGTATACTCTTACAATGCAGTTTTTTAATTATTTTTTCAGAAATGAGATATTTTCTCGCGGTAAAAAGTATCCTATGTGTTGACCCGGATAACCAGCTATCACTATACCAAATTTTACCAAAATCTTCCCAGTGGTTTTTCTGTGATGCGGTAACAGGCAGACAGGCAGACAGACAAAAATTCTAAAAACTATATATTCGGCCTCTATATGGATAATAAGATTTTCCCAAAAATATTTAATGTACAGATTCGGCTTAGTTACAATTTTATTATACTCTTATGTATAGATCATATATAATATACCATCGTCTCAGTGCTTATTTGTCCAAACTATCGATTAACCGTAATAGATAAATACAGAATTATTGACTTTTAAATGTTAATTATTCTATTCGTATTAAATACATTTGTTTTAATTAAGTTGAAAAAAAATTATTTTATCTATATATATATACGTTTATAAACCTTAGAAAGAAAGCTATGATTTTAAAAACGCAAAAAAAAGTGTACTGTAAATAACAACAAGTATTTGTCATCAATTAAGCACTAAGGCAACGATAAGGCTAACTAGCGTATTTACCGATTATTACTTTTTAACTAAAAAAGTACAAAATCTCCTGAAAAGTTGAATTTATATGTAACATGAATTAGTCTGTAACAAACAAAACAACATACATTCGAATTTTACTTTTCTATTTATAAGTACTTCTTATTTTTTACGTCGGTTAATTTTGATTAGGAAGTTCTATCGGATGTTGTTAGAAACTCTTTAACTAGTGCGAATCATAATAGGTTCATTTTTTAGATTTAGCACTAAAGTCACATCAAGTAAGGCATATGAATTATAATTTGTATGTGTATGTATGTTCGATACTTCTTTTTTTCTTGTATATATCTACGATGTATATCCAATATCCATCCATACTTACTAATATTATAAATGTGAAAGTGTGTTTGTTGTTTGTTTGTTTGTTTGTTTGTTTGTTTGTTTGTTTGTTTGTTCGTTTGTCCTTCTTTCACGTCGAAACGGAGTGACGGACTGGCGTGATTTTTTGTGTCGAGATAGTTGGAGGACTGGAGAGTGACATATTTTACCGCGGGAGATTATATATCTAATTCCCATAGGAAAACACGTTATAATACAATCCAAAAAAAGTATCTATGATCGGAATTATTTGAAACTTGGTATTATTGCTCATCAATAAAATTAAATAAATATGTGTTTAAGCAATTTTCGAAATTCATCCCATAAGGGAGTAAAACAGGGCGTCAAAGTTTGTATAAAACCTACCTTTTTAGAGATTTTTTTGTAGTTTTAACTCGAGCAAAGCCGCGGGTTCTGCTAGTAGTAGTAAATAAAAAAGCATTTTCTTAATTGGTTTTTTGAAATTAGCATTGACTATATATATATATATATATATATATATATATATATATATATATATATATATATATATAATATGAATAAATGAAGGAATACAAAATTAAAAACTTATACGTACGACCAGTACCTACTTTATTTTTATCGCAATCGATATACCGGTATTAAACAGAGTATGAATAATTCATTTATTTACTCTGATGTCTTTTTTGTAGAAACGGCAATTATATTAATATGAAAATTGGTTCGATCGAAGTATAAGTGATTATATATGTAAATTGGTAGTGTTGCTTTATGTTAACAAGAACTTAATTTGCTTCGACATGGATGCCGTCGATAAACTTACGTGCTTGATGCTAGTTATATTGTGTATAAAAATATTTTAGAGATATATTTTTAAATAAAAAGTTTGTCGGAAGCCTAAGCTTTTTATGTGATTTACTACTTTATTAGATTTACGCGAATATTTGACATCTATACATATAATAAAATTGTAACAAATCCGAATCTGTACATTAAATATTTTTTGGAAAATCTTATTGAAATAGACATTATTCTCGATACAGAGGTCGAATCCGTATACTGGATATGACTGGAGACATGACCGCATTACGGAAAAACAACTGGAGGGATTTTGATGAAATTTGGTATGATGATAGCTGGTTATCCGAGTCAACATATAGGATGCTCTTTATTACGGGAAAATATTTATAGATAGATTATAATAATAATAATAATAAATGTTGGGACATTAACACACAGCGCCATCTAGTTCCATGGTAAGCTACGAGGCTTGTGTTATGGATACCAGATAGTTGATACACTACATATATATACCTTTAAATACATACATATTATAAATATAAACACCCATGACTGGAGTACAAACATTCGTGCTCATCACACAAACGAATGCCCCCAGCGGGACTCGAACCCGCGACCGCTGGCACAGCAAGTAAGGTTACTACCAACTGAGCCAAACGTGTCGTCAAAGCAACAAGTTACAAGTTTTGGTTGAACTGAATAACTGTATAAAATAGTGAATAAAATTACAACAAATATTTTTCAGAGTTTCCCAAATTCGAAGAGTTTACGATGTACATATTTGTGAGTCGACTTGAGAGAGAGAAAGAGAGAGAGAGAGAGAAAGAAAGGGGAAGGGAGAGAGAAAGGGGAAGGGAGAGAGAAATGGGGAGAGAGAGAGAAATGGGGAGAGAGAGAGAGAAAGGGGAAGGGAGAGAGAAATGGGGAGAGAGAGAGAAAAGGGGCGAGAGAGAGAAAGGGGGCGAGAGAGAGAAAGGGGGCGAGAGAGAGAAAGAGGGAGAGAGAGAGGAAGATACCCATCATCAGATTAGTTCTGTGGTACTGAATTACTGTTTTATCATCTGAACGAAATAATCGAATAGAGTAATTCCTTGTACATTAGTATAGTATTTATAATTTTTATGCATCTTATTTCTTGTATCTCAATTAATTTTCTAATTAAGGTTTCTTGGAAGAAATATCTTCTTGAGATAAGGACGCTTGCTGTACATCTTTTCTTTGTATTTTATGTTTTATTGCATCCTTCTTTTGGTATATAATAAATCGTGTAATTATAATTAGATGCATTAATAATAATTAAAAGTAAGATTAAAACGATAACGATTAGAATTTTCGAGTGTTATTAGCTTTAAAACACTATATGTACCGTACTATTTTTAAGTAACCTTATGCAATTGAAAGCAATCTATTCGTTGAATAAATCTAGGGGTAATCTTATAAAGGTTTCATCTTTTTCGTCTCGCGAATCTTTGTGTGGAACCGTAAAAATCATCGTATGAAGGAGAATGACAAACCAACAAACGTTTATATTTAGAATAATATTAAATATATAAAAAAGTACATTATTGAGAATTAACATCAAACAAAATTAATACTTTCTTAGATTTACGCGAATACTTGACATTTTAAATAAAACTATCTTTTCGGATTTTTACACGAATTTATTTTGATTTTTGGTTCCCGACGTTTCGAATGCTTTACAGCAATCATGGTCACGGGAGAGACTGAGGTGTTAGATGTCTCTAAGGTATTATATAGTTGTTACAGACAGCCTACCCACAATTAACAAAATGAATTCAAAAAATTGAAAAATGGCATGGCACTAAAGTACCTAACAATATTTTAACTTTTAACTTTAAACATTTTTATATAATTTTAATTAGCTTTATAATTGAATATAGAATATTATTTATTTAATTTGAGCTGAAACAAAATTAATAAAATTTATCATTAATAATTTTCAGTAATAACATTATTTGCAAACGATTTACAATGTGAATAAATCTACAAATAACAAATTCAAGCAAAAACTTAATAGCAGTAATCTCATTATAAAAAAGCTTAAAAACCATGCGATACTTAGTTTTTCTAAGAAAATGTATCGGCTGAAATACTGTAGTGTGCACTTAAATAAAATACCATGAAAGGAGCATCTAATGGCGTGGAAAACCCAAGCTAAAAATTTTATTCTGAATCCCGTAAAAATAAAACGAAATGTTTTATACTAACATAAAACGTACGCTATACGAGTGCTAACTTGAGTTTTCCTAACGGTAATTCTAAAGAAAATACGGCGTTAATGAAGTTATATGTTTTAAAAGAAATAAAAACTTAATTTTACAGTTAAACAGATTTAAAATAAACTAGCGACTCACCCTCGCTTCGCTCGGCCTCTGACTCCCTAGGTTGATTCCCCATACAAACTTTCATCTCCATTTTCACACCCTTAAAAGATGATTTTCGGGATAAAAAGTATCCTATGCCCTTCCAGGGTCTCAAACTATCTTCTTAACAAATTTCACCTAAATCGGTTCAGTAGATCCAGTGATTAGCCCCTACAATATCACAATCTCAAAAACTCACAAACTTTACCTCTTTATAATATTAGTATAGATGACTATGGATGTACCTTCACATTATTGTTTGAAGATATTTTAGATCTATAAAGCCTTTAATCTTACTACTACATTAATGCGAAAGTTTAGATGGATGGTTGTTTGTTACTCAATCACGCCAGAACGGCTGAACAGATCTAGATGAAATTTGGCATAGTAATAGATTATAGTCTAGAATAGTACATAGGTTACTTTTTATCTCGGAAAAATGTACAGTTTTCGTGGAATAGATTTGTTTTTTCTTGCACTAGGGACGAACCCGAGCGAAGTGAGGGTGAGTCAAACTGATATTAAAGTGCAAATCATTTATAGTAGTGGCCATCGCAAATTCGGAGCCTTACTGAGATTGTTTTAATCCAATAACTTGGTCCGATTCGGGACTCGAACCCAAGACCTCCGAATCCTCAGCCAAGCCTATATAGCTTA
Source organism: Brenthis daphne (assembly GCA_947093115.1). NCBI lineage: Eukaryota > Metazoa > Arthropoda > Insecta > Lepidoptera > Nymphalidae > Brenthis > Brenthis daphne. The sequence continues at coordinate 3,161,021 of OX352482.1, forward strand.
TATATAACTAGACCAAGACCACCGACGCAGTTCCAATAGTATGTATAATTATTATAGAATTATTGTTCTAATTGTATCATTCGTAGCCGGAAATGTAATTACTCGTTCGCCAAGAGATTTATCGGGAGGTGGCCTACTTCGGTGGACGGTGTACCATGCCTGGTACTCCTGGTACTACTCTGATAGCAGAGTGGACCGTGGGAGAAACCCCTTGGTTTTTGTGGCCTGCTTCACCTAAAGAGTTGTCTTGCTTCAAGTATATCTACTTGAGTTATAAAATAAGCTTCATAATTTTAAACTATTTAATATGCATATTTATTTATTAAAAATAAAATGAACAATAAGCATATTTAATAGAAAATGTTAAAAATTAAATAAAAAAACCCACTCAAGAGCAATTTAGTTTTATAGAATCACTCACAATTTTCCTGCGGCCACATAACAAATTTTGACATACAATTGATTGAATGAACATCCTAGTGACGTGCACGTATTGAAAATGAAATCTTTCACCAATAAAATAGAAATAAGCTAAAATATAAATAGGAATACAAAGTAATAATTGGCTAATATTACGTGTTCGATTATTGCGCAGAAATATATGTAGTTTTTTCTAAAAATCTATTATTGGAAACCATTTTATTAATAAAATCTATATATAGGTAAATAGACAAAGACAAAACAGTCCAGTACCTTTTTCTCCTCTGTCGGTTAACTGATTTTTTATTTATTTAAGTAGTAGCTATTAACGAGCATTAGCTCTATCAATAAAAAAATTGGAAATATTTCATTTTTTTTATAAACATTGTAATGATTCAAGTCCTGGGTTCGTATACTGTCGGGTCAAGTACAGTTGTTTATATATCTCTCAAGATATTTTCAGCAAATATACGGCATTGGGAAGTAAGGGATATTTTAACCCCGGTCCTCCGAACCCTCGTTGACCGTGTCGAATTATCGCTCATCAGGACTTTGTAAATTAAAGGAATAGATATGGCTAGTTTCATTGAGATTCGTCACAGCTTAAGTCGGTGAGGAAGATACTCGTATTATTAAATAAAGTATATATTAACATAATAAATAAATAAATAAATATTTTGGAACATTAACGGACAGCGCCATCTAGTTCCATGGTAAGCTACGAGGCTTGTGTTATGGATACCAGATAGTTGATACACTACACAATTGTATAACTTAAAAAACATACATATTATAACTTATAAACTATTATACTAAATCCGAACGATTTTATGAACATGTGTGTATGTTTATTGCTACCCCATCTACCCCATCACCTTCTGTGGGTGTCGTACAAGACGACTAAAGGATCTAAATGTATCGCACCTTGTGTGATGGCGGGCGAACAACAGCGATCCCAAAGAGGGTTGACGTCAATCAGGTGGCTGGTCGGAAAACTGTTACCTAAACCAATAAGCAGTATGGACGTACTGCGTTAACCCCAAGTAGTTTGGAAAATGTGCTGGGAGTTGATGATGTGCTTGTTACTCTTTCACGCTAAAATGACTGAACAGATTTGGATGAAATTTAGCATTCAGATAAACTGTACCTAGAGTAACATATGGGCTTTTAAATATCTAAGGATGCACTCGATCGAAGCAAATGTAAGTTTTAAATTTTCGTTAGTTAAGCAATAAAATTACAGTAGTATAAATATTACAAAGATTATCATTGGAACTATAGATATTTGTTTAAAAAAAGTAACTCTTCAACCGGAAAGCATAATACTTTCTTAGATTTACGCGAATGTTTGACATTATTAAATAAAACTATCTTTTCGGATTATTTCGCGGATTTATTTTGATTTTTGGTTCCCGACGTTTCGAATGCTTTACAGCATCCATAGTCACGGGAGAGACTGAGGTGTTACATGTCTTAAAGATATTATAGTTGTTACAGAGAGCCTACCCACAATTAACAAAATGAAAATTGCACCAATTACATTACAATATTTTAACTTTAAACATTTTTATAATTTTAATTATAATTGAATATGGAAAATTATTTATTTAATTTTTGCTATTATTTTTATAATTATTACAATTTTAAAATATTAATTAGTAATCTATATTTAGTGTTGCCATTATTATATTTATAACCATAAAGAAAAATATAAAATATAGTATTAATTATTTAAGCCATATAATTGTTCAATGTGTAATTTAAAAAGTTAAAATTAATTAAGGATTATAATTTTAATTTAGTTTGCTATTATTTAAAAACAACTTACTAAGCAACACTATTAATATATACTTTTACAAATGAAAAATGATCATATCAGATTATATTTATATATCAGATATCAGATTGATATTTTTCATTTTTCATTTGTAAAAGTATATATTAATAGTGTTGCTTAGTAAGTTGTTTTTAAATAATAGCAAACTAAATTAAAATTATAATCCTTAATTAATTTTAACTTTTTAAATTACACATTGAACAATTATATGGCTTAAATAATTAATACTATATTTTATATTTTTCTTTATGGTTATAAATATAATAATGGCAACACTAAATATAGATTACTAATTAATATTTTAAAATTGTAATAATTATAAAAATAATAGCAAAAATTAAATAAATAATTTTCCATATTCAATTATAATTAAAATTATAAAAATGTTTAAAGTTAAAATATTGTAATGTAATTGGTGCAATTTTCATTTTGTTAATTGTGGGTAGGCTCTCTGTAACAACTATAATATCTTTAAGACATGTAACACCTCAGTCTCTCCCGTGACCATGGATGCTGTAAAGCATTCGAAACGTCGGGAACCAAAAATCAAAATAAATCCGCGAAATAATCCGAAAAGATAGTTTTATTTAATAACGGAAAGCATAAGTTAGTAAATACAACCTAGTAAAAATAAAAAGCCTTCAAATATAAACCTCAAATACATAAAAAAATAATACGCTTGTGTAAGTAATATTTCAATAAATTGAGAGATCCATTCGAATACAATCTCAAAGAAACACAAAGTTGTTATTTTAATCAAAAGTTATAGAAGCAATTCAATTGAAGTCCTCTACTGAATCATAACCTTTGACAACTACTAACAAGAGCTACGATAGCGTAACTCTTGATAAAGCACTCGGATGAAATTGTAGAAACAGAAATATTATAAACTAGCAACTCACCCTCGTTTCGCTCGGGTTCGTCCCTAGGGACGCAGATTGTTCACAATTTCATGGGTTTTAATTTTTTGCGTGGAACCCTGATGCTGTTTCTAAAATAAAAGTTGCCTAAGCTACTCCTTATAACATCAGCTAGTTGCTAGTAAAAATACCTTCAAAATCGGTTCAGCTGCTTCGGAGATTAGTCGGAACAAACATATAGACAGACAAAAATAAAAAAAATGATTTTTTTCTTACTAGTGCCGTATATACTTTCATAAACATTTAGTAAGAAGCTGTTACTTTGACATTACAAACAGACACTTTAATTTTATTTATCAGTATAGATAGATAAGAGGCTGGCCCTGGAAATAGATATACCTACATACTGACTGATATCTAGGCTGAATACGTTAAATAATGTTAAATTAAAGCGAAATTAAAGTTGCATATTGAATATTTTTGACGTTTCAAAAGTCATTGTGCTTACTCTCAAAACTAATTAATAATATTATAATTTAGAGAAAAATTAAAAAGGGCACTTTAATTTTTTTTAAATAAAAAAAAAGAAAAACAAGTAGAATTGTGAATTTCCAATTTTTTTATGTTGATTAAAAATATACCACAAATGGCGATCCCATATTAATTTTAAGAAAAAAAAGACCACTAGATGTATTACTTACATTTAAAGTTATTTACATTTGTATTTAATCCATTTAACTAGATTTTTTTATAATTTAGAAGATAAATATACATATAATTAAGTTTTATCTTTAGATGAAAAGTTGAGCAGATTTAAAGATCCAACCTTCATATTCTACAAGCTCTCAAATAGAGTGGCGTCATTTTATCTAAATGGTTTTTAACTGAGTAGGAAGCTCATAAATACGCACGTACTTGGCAACATTATTTGAATAAAATATTTATATATATATATATATATATATATATATATATATATATATATATATACGTGTGCGAAATTTCTATTTCCAGACTTAAGGGTTTGGGCCTGTGCGTTGATACATTAGTCAATCACTTTTGCCTTTTATATATATATATAATGACTGGACAGATTTGGATGAAATTTAGTATTCAGATAAACTATACCTGGAGTAACATATAGGTTTTTAAATATCTAAGGATGCACTCGAGTGAAGCGAATGTAAGTTTAAAATTTTCGTTAGTTAAGCAATAAAATTACAGTAATATAAATATTACAAAGATTATCATTGGAACTATAGATATTTGTTTCAAAAAAGTAACTCTATATATATGTACATGTATACATATGGACAAACAAACCATTTCAATAGCTATAAACACATTATAAATTAAGCGGTTTTGTTTGCAAACGCATTGGTCGCATCTGTCAATTAGAGAGACTGGCGACTGAAAAAGAAATAAAATTCGACTGCAAGATAATGTAGGGTGGCTGCATCGTTGAATGTCAATGTGATATCATTAGACTTTTCTGTCTCATTTTTTTTTCTACATAAATCGGTATTATTCCTGTATTTTGACGAAGGTAACGAGTTCGATTCTGCATGGTACGGCTTTTTTGTGTCATTGCTACGTTAGTTAAATGAATAAATTTATGTTATTCAAGATACTACGTAACAAAAAAGATAAAACATAAATCTTACATTAAATGTCAGCATTAAGGTAAATAAGTTTTATATATATATATATACTTTCCTACCATCTCTTTTGACATTATAAATATAAATATGTTGGGACCATGAACGAATTAACCACTGGACCAGACATATAAGCGGACGTACCTTTAACGGTCATGTCAGTAACCAGGGAATTTTAGCCTAGGTCGTTTGTTTTTTGTGTCAGTCTCAAGCACTTACTTGTCAACAAAACATCTCCCAAAAATGACTAAATGTTCTGTTAATTGGTGTAAAAACTATAACGGCGGAAGCAGCACTATTTCTTTTTACTTGTAAATACATTATTTTATTACATTTATTGTTATTTATCACAAAATTTAATTAAATGTAAAATAAAATGTCATATTATCCAACTATGTTAAATATAGTCGATATTTCTATGTATTGTTGACATCTGACAACCATCATAAACGGGCTGGATTATACCATACAGAACAAATGACAAAACTGTCGATTGAGTCCATTTGACATCGACTAGTGCTTGACAATGTCGAAAAATATATCGATATTTGACGAAATAACTGAACGAATGGTGTTATTTGTACAGTACAATAACATAAAATACTTTTACCACAGTATCCTACAATCTGATGACAATAAATTTATAAAAATATTTTCTAAATCAAATAAAAATATAAATGCAAAAATTATAATTAGTATGTGTACTTAATTTTTTATTTTATTTTATACCACATTTATATACTTTGGAATATTATTCCATTGTAATAATAATAAAGATCATTTTATTTCAACACATAAATTACACAAAATCAAACAATAATGTTTTAGCACTAAACTTCTGGGTTGGCGATTTGTAATAAAACACTTTACCACTTGCACTAATTATTTTACTTTCACGATCCAACACTCACTTTTTCACAATTTACAGTCACTTTTTCTTTTTCCTAATTTCACAAATGTTTATTAAGAACTGAGCAATATTAGGACAGTGTCACATTTTTATAACTACCCGAGACAATCAATTGCCAATTAAAATAGTTCAATAACAGAATCAAGAAAATCACTTTATTTAATTAAATTAGCTTAATATTTTTTTAATCTTTACAAAATAATATTTATTATATATTAATGGAATAAACACCCGATATTCATTTATTTGTTTATTAACATTATTATAGGCCAACAGAATGTTGCCATCAATGCCATCGTATTTATATAAATCAAATTAAAAAATTATTATTATTTGACACATTATTATTGCCTCTTTAATTCATTTATTTTAATAAATACAGATATTTTAAATTAAAAGATGTAAAATATGATGACTATGCTAACTAATGTCTAAAATGTCATTCATTGGTTCATCGATATATGTATTTCATCGATTACGTTCAAGCACTAGAAATATTGTATTGTGTATCAGTGTTTATAATAATGTAATAAAATCTTTGTGTGCGTTATGCGTTACTTGGTTGAACTAGTTTTCATACATTTGTATTTTATGTCAGGTCCAGTCTCTAATTCGTCCATGGTTGGGACATAAAACACAGCACCATCTCCATCCATCATCATCTATTTCCATGGTAAGTTACGAGGCTTGTGTTATAGATACCAAATAGTTGATTCACTACAAATATTTAACTTTAAATACATACATACTATAAATATAAACACCCTTGACTGGAGTACAATCATTCGTGCTCATCAAACAAATTAATGCCCCCAACGGGACTCGAACCCGCGATCGTTAGCACAGCAAGTGGGGTAACTACAATCTAAGCCAAACAAGTCGTCAAACACACTATTTCCTATATACTTGGGTTCACTGGAACAGATATCTTTTAGAGATAAGTTTACTTGTATTTTTTGTTAAATTTGTTTTTGAAGTATAATGACAAAAAAATATAAAACTATATCGTCGAGAAATACCCAGAAGTTTATAAATGTTAACCCGACCGTAATATATCGAGTAGACCACACTATATTATGTTTGTATTATTCATTTCATTTAGTTAGTTGTAGCCCAGTGGTAACGCGCTTGCTTGGGAAACCAAGTGAAACGGGTTCAAACCCCGGGTCTCGCACTTATAAAATTTTTATGTGCGACTTATTTTCAACATGATTACCACTTGTCTTAAAGTCAAGGAAGACATCTCCTGAGAACCGTACAAGTTTTTAAAAGGCTAGTGAAATCCACCAACCGGCACTTGGTCTGGCCAGCTTGATGGACTATGGTCTGATCTCCCTCGTATTAAAAGAAGGCCCATGCTCAGCAGCGGGAAGTAAAAACCAAGGGTTCAATATACTGCATTATTGTTATAATTCAGTATATTGAGCCCTTTTTTACGTCCCGCAGCTGAGCACGTACAGTGTACAGGATATATTAATAAATGGCATGATATAGTTATTGTTATTTTTTTCCCTTTTTGTTTACATTAACTTACCTTATTATAACGTGTAATTCCATGCATTGAATATGTACTAGCTCCTAAAACACAGTTTTTAGTTCAGGAGTTAGGGTTGTGTGCATTTGTTACCATTGTGTTACAAATAACTCAAACTTGTGTTACAAATTATTCGAAAATAAAGCCTGTTTTTTTTTAATTATAATACACGTAAAGCTGCTATCACAAAAATGTACTTTTTTGTATTTTAACAAAAGTCTGGAATTGAAATTGTATTTAAAAAAATCCTTAACTAATAGCACTAATTATTTTCATAATATTATTGCCTTTAAATTATTCTTTTGATCTGCGAAGAATCTATTCTAAACCGAAAATAACTTAAATCGTATATCCATTAAGTTGACTAAATCAAAACAAACTTAGTTCTAAAGCAATCAAACGTGTGGATCAAAATCACAGCATTTCAAATTAATATTTTTCATTTGTAAATGTATATAGTAATGTGTTGCTTAATAATTTGTATTTTAAATAATAGCAAACTAAATTAAAATTATTATTCCTAATTAATTTTAACTTTTTCAAATTACCCATAGAACAATTATGTGTATGGGTTATTTTTTCTTTATGTTTATAAATATAATAAGGCAATATTAAATATAGATTACTATTTTTTTTTAACTGTAGTAATTATAATAATAACAGCTAAAATTAAATATATAATATTCCATATTCAATTATAAAACTAATTAAAATTATAAAAATGTTTAAAGTTAAAAAATATTGTAAGGAACCTACTTTGGTGCCATTTTTCAATATTTTGAATTCATTTTGTTATTTATGGGTAGGCTGTCTGTAACAACTATATAATACCTTTGTGACATCTAACACCTCTGTCTCTCCCGTGATCATAATTGCTGTAAAGTATTCGAAACGTCGGGAATCAAAAATCAAAATAAATCCGCGAAAATATCCGAAAAAATAATTTTATTTAACATCCAAAGCAATCCTTTAAAAAACCTAAAAGTAAATACATACTATCAGGTCGCTTCATATTGTTTATTTAAATAAACACTGTAGTACCATTATTTGAAGTTGACATATTATTTCCACAGAATGCTCGAATGCCTTATGAAATTTTATAAAAATTTTACAGAATATTGAATTGTATCATTAAAAATATGAAATATTTTTATAAAGCCATGTGGGAAATCGTTGAAGTGCCGATGGTGGAGTCACGCGATGTGTATAGTGGACGAACCTTTCAGAATAATTGTATAGAATTGAATAGAAATTTCCTTTGACGACACGTTAGGCTCAGTTAGAGTAGTGTACTTGCTGTGCCAGAAGTCGCGGGTTCGAGTCTTGTGATTAGCACGAATGTTTGTACTCCAGTCATAGGTATATTATAATATATGTATGTATTTAAAGTTATATTATAATAATATGTGTAGTGTATCAACTATCTTGTATCCATAACATAAGCCTCGTAGATTACCATGGAACTAGATGGCGCTGTGTGTTAATATTCCAACATATTTACTTATTTATTTATTTCTATTTTTTTAGACTGACTTCAAAAAAGAAGAGATACCTACTCAAAAATTGTAATTTATATATATATTTTAATTGTATTTTTATAAATAATAAATAAATACCAGCGGGACTCAAACCCGCGACCGCTGGCAATTCAAATAGGGTCACAAGAAACTGAGCCAAACGTGTCGTCGACAAGGACGACTTATAAAGAAACTTTTGCGCTAACCTTTCGCTAGTAGAAATAATATTTTTTGTTCAATATTCGTCTCTAAAATTCTGATATTTAATAATATTATAAGTATATTTTATATCTAATCTCAAATCCAATATCATCGATCATGGATAACAGGCTTGCCCACTGAACAGGATGGACACGTCTATAGTAATCCATATCTGTTTCCCGTAATAAAGATTGGCGATGAGATTACCGTATGTTTTGTTTTGTTTTGCTTAGAACAAGTTTTTGCTAACTTGTGGCTGGCTTTAAAAGATAGAGTGCGTTAATTAGAATTCAAATAAAAAATGTAACTAAGTTACAAACTAACTACTTAATTTAGATTTTTAATGAACTTTCATTATCTTATAAAATATGTATATTTATAAATATGTACCTTTCTAATTCCAAACTAGCGACTCGCCCTAGCTTCGCTCGGTTTTATCCCTTCGTTCTGTTAGGAGGCCGATCCCGTTAGTCTTTTTAAAAAAAAACCACAAAATAAACCTAAAAGTTTATTATAAAGTTCACACACAAACTTTCATAAATTCTTGACTTCCGAACTTTAACGCGTCTCGGAATCTATGTCCGATCTATCCGGGGCTCTGAGTCTAACTAACTTTTAAAATAAAATTAGAATTAAAGTTGAAAAAGGAACAATGCAATTGCTGACTAAGTTAATGTAAAGGAAAAATACTTTTAATTAAATAAATGCTTACTAAGATTTAACTGCCTTGTAAAAAGGGATATAACAGCTCCCCCTTTTTGACTGAGCTTTTTCTAAATTAAGATGAAGCGAAGTTTCGAAATAGAAAAATGATTAGAGGTCGGAAGTCATCACAAAATATAGAAATAGAAAATCTAGAGGTAGAATTTAACAAAATTAATGAAAATTGAATAATGGAATTATATAAAGGTAAAATAGTAAAATCTAAAATTAAAGTATATGAAATAGTAAAATTAAAACAATAGTATTTTAAACAAAATAGTAAAATTAAAAATTAAAGTTTTTTTTTTTTTTTGAAATAGGAAAATTAAAGTATTTTAATTGAAATAGTAAAATTAAATACAATAGTATTTTAAACAAAATAGTAAAATTCAAAATTAAGGTATTTAAAACGAAATAGTAAAATTTTAAAATTAAAGTATTTAAATTGAAATGGTAAAATTTAAAATTTAAAGTATTTTAAACGAAAAAGTAAAATAAGAATAAAAGTAATTTAATCGAAATAGTAAAATTTAAAATTAAAGTATTATAAGCGAAATAGTAAAATTAAAACAATATCGTGGCATTAAATTTGTAAAAATAGTAAAGTGAATACTTTATTTGATATAGTAACAATTATTAAAATGGTAAAACAAGTCGTTTTACTAAAGATTTAGGAATTAGCAAGTAAATTGATAAAATGATATAGTAGAAATAGCATTAAAGCATAGTAAAGTAACATAGTAGAATGTAGCAATTAAATCTATAAAATAATATGAATTTTCTTAATTGATTTAGTAAGATATAGCAAAATAATACAAAATAGAAAATAGAAATTAAAATTTATATAACAATAAAATAGATTATTAGTATTAATTTAATTTTTTATTGAAACTAAAATATAATAAAAATTAGAAATTAAGATTTCTTCCAGAGGAAGAATGAGCCTTATGAAAAGTTCTATAGGGTTTATTATTAGTATAATTTGGTAATGATTTTATTGAGTTTATTTCTTCTTCAGATGTTGATACATCAGTCATCTCAATTGAATTTGTTATCTTAGAATTATGTTTCGATGACTTTTTATTATTACATTGATTAAATATTTGTACACAATATCCACTATTATTTGAACAATTTCTGAAACATTTAAATAATTTACAGGCTAAAAATAGAAATAATAACACAATTAATATATATGTAAATGTAGAATAATAAGAGCCGTATTTAATAAAATGTGATTCCTTTTGGAGATTATTTAATTCAAATTCTAAATTGTCTAGCTGATGATTTGCATATTTTAAGGAATCTAAGTTAACTTTACTTAAAGTAATTGGCGTTAAACGTGGTAAACTTTTATTAAATATTTCTCTTTTGCAACAGTCATCCTTTGTTATATCAAAGCTTACATCTATAGCTGATTTAATAGAAAATCGATAAGTGCTCGTTGGCAATAATTGAATAGTTTTGGAATAACCAATACAATTTTCGGTTAATTTGACAATACCTGTGCCAATAATAGAATGCTCGGTAATATCATCATTACATTTTATAGTTAATTTATTTATATTGGATTGTACATAAATCCATCTATTATTTTTTAATTTATGCCAAATATCGATTTGGCCGAATAACAACTTAGCATTACATTCAGAAGGTAAGGAAATAACTACTTCTGTTAATAGCTTTGATTCACAATTAGGATTATTTATACTAGATATTATAGTAGGTAATTCACAAATAGAATAGTTATTATTAATAAATTTACAATCGTCTAGGTTATTAAACATAGTATAATGTATTCTATCGTCACTTAAAGCAGTATAAGAATTAGAAGGTTGAATAAGTGCAAAAGTTTGTATATGTGACTCGTCATGAGGAGTCGGTAATGGAATGTTTTTATAGACAGTGAATTTATCAGGTGTTATCAGTGGAATTTGCAAACTGAAAACAATCTTATTGTTATAGTAATAAGAGCTAAGTTTTGAGACGTCAATCAAAGAATTAATATTATGTATATTTAATTGTAATGGAAAATCTAAACGTTTATTCATTTGATTAATATGCTTAATTAATTCATTATAAAGATTTGTAGGGCTGATCACGCTAGGATGCAAAACATTTACCTTGGAAAATAAAATAGCATTTACAGTTGTATCGAGCAAGTTAGAAATTGCAAGTAAGGAGCTTTCAATTATGTTTAGTAAATTATTTATCTTTGATATATGAAGAAGTATATTATCCGTTTGTGTAATTTGCGAAAGAATTCCATTCATGTTATTAATTTGTGTATTTAATCTTAATTCATTTTGATTTAATTTATAAATAGTGGAATTAAAATTATTAATGGTAGATTTAATTATATGAATATTATCCTTGAATAAATTATATAATTCTGTCTCACTTTTCCGACAGGATTCTATCGCGGCATCATATTTTCGCGCATCGTCTGCGTCTAGAGTACCGAAGAAAAATTTAAGAATTTCGCCTCCAAATTCTAGAGATCTTTTGACTTTATTTGGCGATTGATTATTATTGATTAAATGTGCTAAAGATTGCAATTTAACGTAATTATATTTTATTAAGATTTCTAAAGGATTTGAAAAATCTTTACATTGAGAAAATTCGTCAGTATTGATTTTGGAGCAAAGGTTTATGGTATCATATAATAAATTTTCAATTTTATTAAGATAAGGATCTAAAGATATAAGGTCTATATGTGTTATGACCTTCCAATAGTCGTTATAAAAATTAATATGCGTAATGGGTTCAAAATAAATTCCAGGACTATGTGATATAGGAATGATCCTTGATTCAGCGTGGCTTTGGCTTCCATAGCATAAAGCTCTGAAAAAGAATATATTTATAAAATAAATTAAATTTGAGAAGTAGAAATAGCAGGTTTAATCTCGTTTGTATGATATTTAATATGTTTACGACCTATCTGTAAAGTAACGTTATGCTTATTATGTATTTTTATAATTTTATATGGACCTTTCCATATAGGTGATAGAGCCTTACGGAGCCGGTGATGGTGTTTTATATACACTAAGTCACCAATTTTATAAGAAATTTCGCGTGAACTAGCATCATAATAGTGTTTTGATTTTTCCTTACTGTTAATTATATTTTGAATGGCCTTTTCTCTACTAAAGCGCATTCGATATTGTAAAGCTCGAATATAATCATTATAAGTAGTATTATTTGTTTCATATAGAGAATTAGGAATATTCGGTTTATAACCATATAGTAATTCATGAGGGGTGAAATTAGTAGTGCAATGAGGGGTAGTATTATAGGCTAATATTGCAGTAAATAAATAACAATGCCAGTCGTTTTGATTTTCATTGACAAAGGATTTTAGGTATTCTTTTAAGGTAGCATGTGAACGTTCTAGAGCTCCATTTGTTTGTGGGTGATAAGGGGTAGTAAATAACGCTTTAACTTTTAGGATTTGAGTCAACTCTTTAAATAGGTCAGACGTAAAACATGTGCCTAAATCTGTTAAAATTGTTCTAGGGAAACCAAAAAGAGACATAAAATGTACAAGATTTCTGGCTATTTCCTCACTGGTAGCTGTGACCATGGGATAAGCGCTTGTAAATTTAGTTAAATCATCTTGTAATGTAAGGATGAATTTGAATTTTTGAAAACCTGCGTCAGGCAGGGGACCAACGATGTCCAGAGCTAGTCGTTCAAACGGTCTAGTGGAGGTAGAAGTTATTTCCATTGGAGCCTTGTTTGACATTCTCAATGGTTTATTGATTTGGCATAATTGACATTTCTTTACATAATCTACAATATCAGAGCGCATACCTTTCCAATAATAGGTAGCTTTAATTCGTTTATACATACGATTTGACCCTGGGTGACCCGCAATGGGTGAATTATGATTTTCTTTTAAAATTTTAGGTATTTCGACAGGAGTAGGATAAATTAATTGATTTTTGTATATATGAATTTTTATATTAGTGTTATGGAAAATATAGGCAATCATATTATATACCTTAATATAAGCTAACTTGGAAAATGGGTCAGAAAAGTCTGGTAAAGCGAGATCTGTAATATCATGATTTTCGGTCAAAATTTTATCTCTGAGTTTTATTAATAAATTGTAAATATCTTTAAATTTAGTTTCCTCGTAATGATGAACTTTAGTATAAAGAAAATAATAAGATTTATTCTTATCGTTTACGCATTGAATTGTAAAAGGTTCGCGTTCAGAATTTAATAAGTCCTCAGGCTTATCTAACTGCGATAATATTTCTTCACAGTGAGGTATAGATGAGTCAAAATCTAAAGAGACAGGACATGCAATAGTTTTTAGCTTAGATAAATGTAATCCTTGAGTACATTCTGAGATTATAGTATTTGAAGTAGGAATTTTATTAGTAAATTGATCCTTAAAATATTTTTCATAAGTAGAGTTATTTAAAGTGCTAATATCTATAACATTAATTGGACAGCGTGATAACGCATCGGCGTTAGAATTAAGACGGCCTTGTTTGTAAACAATTTCATAATCATATTCTTCAAGTTTTAGGCGCCAACGAATGAGTCTACTGCCTGGATCTTTGACATTGAATAGCCATACTAATGGTCTATGATCGGTTATTATTTTAAATTTATTACCGTAGAGGTAGGGACGAAACGTTTTGACTGCGAATAAAATAGCTAATAGTTCCTTTTCAGTAGTTGAGTAATTACCTTCGGGACGATTTAAAGTACGCGATGCATATGCTATCGGTTTGTCCTTGCCTACAGGACCTTGGGATAAAATTGCACCTATAGCATAATTACTTGCATCCGTGGTTACTATGAACGGCTGAGAAAAGTCTGGATATTGAAGCAGCGGAGCAGTGATTAATTTTTCTTTTAAAACATCGAAAGCAATTTGTTGTTCCTGAGACCAGTGGAAAGTTGCGTCCTTTTTTAATAAAGAAGTAAGCGGTTTAGTTAATTTAGAAAAATTATCAATAAATCGGCGATAATAGCCTATTAGACCTAGGAAAGATTTAATTTCTTTAGGACTCTTAGGGATTGGAAAATTCGATACTGCTTTTACCTTGTCTGGATTAGGAGAGACACCCTTATCGGTGATAATATGACCAAGGTAAGTTACTTCCCGCCTTAAAAATTCGCACTTGTCTGGTTGCAATTTTAAATTATATTCGCGGAGCTTATCGAATACTAATTTTAATTTTTCCATATGTTGTTCTAAATTCTGACTATAAATTATACAATCATCTAAATAAACATAGCAGTGTAAACCTTGCAATCCAGATAAAACGGTATTCATGAGCCGTTGGAAAGTAGAAGGGGCGTTTTTTAACCCAAAAGGCATTCTAGTAAATTCGTAGTGACCAGACATACTCGAATTAGTACTTATAGTAAATCCCGTTTTTGGGGCATCTTTAGCGTCCATCTTTATCTGGTGGAAACCGCTAGCAAGATCAAGCGTTGTAAAATATTTGGAATGACCTAATTGATCTAGAATATCGGTGATGAGAGGCAGCGGATAACTTTCAGAAACGGTGATATCGTTAAGACGGCGATAGTCAATAACTATTCTCCACTTTCTTTTGCCAGAGGCATCTAATTTTTTCGGAACTACCCATACAGGGGCGCTCCAAGGCGAAACAGAGGGACGAATTATGTTTTGATTTAGCATTTTGCGAATTTGTGTATCGACTTCTTCCTTGTGACACTCAGGGAAGCGATACGATTTAACATGGATTGGGGCAGCGTTACCTGTGTCTATGGAATGTTGAATTCCATTGGTAAAAGAGAGTGGTTCACCTTCGAGGTGAAAGATATCTGTGTATTCAGAGCAACAATTTAAAAGTGCTTTCTTTTCCTCGTTGTTGAGATGAGAGCAGCGTAAAAGGTTTAGAACTTGATCTATTCGATTAGATTTAGAAGTAGAAATAGAATAAAACGATTTATTAGATATTGAATTTTCACAGGAAATAGAATTATTATAATCAAGAGGTGTCAATTCTACGGAATAATTTTTTATTTCTAAATCTTTGTCAGTCGTATTTAAAACGGTAATATTAACTTTTTTATTTGGTTTTATTAATACAATACAATTTGCGACGTAAATACCTTTGCTTAAGGTGTGATCTAGAACTAGAGCTTCATTGTTATGATAAAACTCGGGCGAGTAATTTGATATAGCGCATTCAATGACGGCTTCTGAGCGTGCCGGGACGATATATGTCGGCTGATTAAATATAATAGGAAGTTGGTAACCGCATAGAGTTATTAACTTAGAACTATAATTTATACTAGCATTAAAATATTTAAGAAAATCTGTACCAATAATACCGTCGTAATTAAGATTTATATTATCGTCGATAACATGAAATTTATACTCGTAAGTTTCATCGCGTAATAAAAATTGTAAGTTGATTGAGCCTAAGGTTTCACAATATGTATCCGTATCATTTATACCTTTGATTCTTATTTTATCGTTAAGAAGTTCATGTTTCATTTTTAAACATGAGCGTTTTATAATACAGACGCTTGCGCCAGTATCGATAAGAAGATTGAGACACTTTGGAGAATATTTTATAAATAGATTCGTATATGGTAACGAAACCTTGCATGTATTTATGCTTGTTTCAAAAATAGGCATAGAATTTGAATGAGATTTAGTAAGACTCGGCTTAACCTCCTTGGGTTGCTGAGATGTAATAGATTTAGTAAACGATTTAGTAGGACTCGGTTGTACCTTTTTGGTCAACTGAGATGCATGAGAACTAGAAAGACTCAGCTTCACCTCGTTGGGGTGCTGAGATATAATAGATTTAGTATAAGATTTAGTAAGACTCGGCTTAACCTCCTTGGGTTGCTGAGATGTAATAGATTTAGTAAACGATTTAGTAGGACTCGGTTGTACCTTTTTGGTCAACTGAGATGCATGAGAACTAGAAAGACTCAGCTTCACCTCGTTGGGGTGCTGAGATGTAATAGATGTAGTATACGATTTAGTAGGACTCGGTTGTACCTTTTTGGTCAACTGAGATGCATAAGAACTAGAAAGACTCAGCTTCACCTCGTTGGGGTGCTGAGATGTAGTAGATTTAGTAGGACTCGGTTGCTTGCTAAAGCACTGCCGAGATGAATTAGTATTAAAATAGGATTTAGCATAAGGATTTTTATAAAATTTAGTAGAAATAGTATTATTAATTGTCGTGTCCTTATAATAACGCGATTTCGGCAGACACGTATCCGAAATCGTATTCAGTTTAAAGAGTTAGAATTATTGGCGTCGTCGTTATCACATGTCACGTGCATAGGCATAGAATTAGAACTAGAATTAGGAATAGAGTTACGGCTTACAAAATTAGAATTATTATTTGAGCTACGATTTATATAATTAGAGTTAGTGTTCAAGTTACGATTAAAGTTTTTATTAAAATTTTGACGTTTTTGCATGTTATATTGTCGTTTCTTACATTGATCAATTGTGTGCCCTATATTTTTACAATAGTTACATATTAATTTATCAGAGTTAGAGCTTGATAGATGAGAAATTTGTTTATTATAATTAAAATTAGAATGTTTTTTATTTTTAAAACATTGAGTAGCTATATGACCCGTTTTATTACATATACTACAGTGCTTATTTGAATTTTTTGAACACGTTTGAAGATTTTGTAGTTTTTCTTCTTCTATTGCTAATTGAATAGCTTCATTTAAAGTTTGAGGATTCCTACACCGAACTATATTAGAAATAACAGGATTTAATCCTAATAAAAATGTATTCAATGCTAGATCTTCCATGGCGGCTATCCTACCTGGAAGTTCTTCAGGATTTTTACAGCTATAGTGTATATCTGACTGGATTTTTGTTAAAATTTGTTCTAGTTTTAAATGAAAATTTTGTGACGTCCTCGGATAATTGTTTACAATTTTGCAAATCTGATAGTAGGTGTGTCGAGTGTTTTTTCTCTCCGAAAGTAGAGCGGAGAAATGTTTTTATTTGGGTCCATGTTTCAAAATTTTTTAAACTACACGCAACTTGAGCTTTTCCTTCAAGTTGTGATAAAATAAATTTGCATAAAATTGGTTGTTGTTCTGAAGTAGCTAATGACATTGCATTGTCGCAATTTGTGAGAAAAGCGGGTAAAGATTCCTTCTCCCCATTATAAGCTTTAATAAATTTCGTCAAAAACGATAGGGTAATTTTCTCTGACATATTGTCCTTATTCTTTTCTACTTTAAGTGACATATTGTGAAATTAAAATTTGTAATGAATAATCACAAGAAACAATTTTAAAGACAGTAAAAGTGTAAAATAAAAGTAAAATTAAAGCTTAAAGAAATATAAAACGACTTACAGGGAAATAATAATTTCTACACGTAGCATAATTTGCGTAACAATGGCTGACACGTTACACTCGTGGCGGCTGGCGGACGGAATCGATGACACGATGACTCTCCGTCGTGGGAAATGGAAATAGCAGGAATCTAGAATGTTCTCTTGTTGATGGTGGTGAGTTAGACCCAGCTGGTGCGGGCTCCTGGCGGAGGCTGATCGTCGACCAGACCGGTGATTTCAGGATCGGTGTGCGTGGAGCGGGCTCACGCTTTAAAGCGGAGGCTGATCGTCGTCCAAAATTTGTAGTGTAGTAGGTGCAGGCTTAGGCACGGCTAAGACTTAGTGTCGACCTTGAAGATTTCGGGGACCTCGGATTCGGATGCCAATGTCTTTTACGACTTTCTATTGGCATCCCACTTCTGACACCAATTTGTTAGGAGGCCGATCCCGTTAGTCTTTTTAAAAAAAAACCACAAAATAAACCTAAAAGTTTATTATAAAGTTCACACACAAACTTTCATAAATTCTTGACTTCCGAACTTTAACGCGTCTCGGAATCTATGTCCGATCTATCCGGGGCTCTGAGTCTAACTAACTTTTAAAATAAAATTAGAATTAAAGTTGAAAAAGGAACAATGCAATTGCTGACTAAGTTAATGTAAAGGAAAAATACTTTTAATTAAATAAATGCTTACTAAGATTTAACTGCCTTGTAAAAAGGGATATAACAGTTCGGATTCGTTTTAACGTTTAGTGATTTCTAAGAAATGAGATATTTTTCCGCAGAAAAAGGTATCTTATATGTTGACCCGGATTGCCAGCTATAATCAAACGAAATTTCATCAAAATATGTCCCGTAATTTTCTTGTGGTGCGTTTCCAGACAGACAGACAAAAACTCTTAAACTATGATTCTGCCTCTGTATCGATAATAATGACTATTTCAATAAGATTTTCCAAAAAATATTTAATGTACAGATTCGTCTCATTTAGAATTTTATTATATGTATATATTTCTGATATTGCAGTATCCTCATAAATGGAAATTTAGTTAATTCTAATCTTTCGTCGTTCTATTGTTTAATTGTATCTTCAATTCTTTATATTTCTTAACTAAAATAAACTAATAAAGGGTTTCTTGGTTTCACGCCCGGTAGTAACTGAACTGATTTGTTTTTGCCTATTTATTTATAGATATATAATCTATGCATATAATAAAACAGTAACTTAGCGAATTGGATGTGCACGTTTCATGCAGAAAGTACTAAACCGATTTTCACTAAATTTCATGTATTGATTACTTATTACTCGAGTCAACATTTAGAATACTTTTTACTACAAGAAAATCTTTCATTCCCACGAAAAAAGACTATTGTCTTCTTGTCTATTGACTAGTTCTTAGAAATAATTATTAAAAATTTTGTTTTTGTCTGTTTGTGTGTGTGCGTTTCACGTAAAAAGTAAGGAACCGATTTCAACGAAACCTTCGAAACGAATCCAAACGAAACGATCGACCGACTGATCGATGAACTGGTCGACCGACTCATCGACCGATTGACTGAGTCATCCTTAAAAATTTACATGGCTAACGCTGGCTAAGCCTTAAGAGAGTACATTTAAACAATGTACAAGAAAATTGTAGGTCTTAATAAGGTCTACAGAAAAATCTACAATAGCATAAGTTTTTTTCCTTAGGTATACTCGTAATACTTATTCATATCTATTTGAATTATACCTAAAGACGCACCCGAACGAAGAGAGGGGGTAAATTGCTAGTACATTATAACTTTCTTTGTTCGCTAAACTACTATTTGCTTAAAGCCATAAGCTATGAATTAGGTTACAATTATAATAACATCAACAATAATAATCATAAAACTTATCTAACGACGATACTGATATCTATAAAAGCTCATCAACTACATACCAAAAGCTTTTTTTAGAACACTTTTCACGTTGACTTTTAAATTTAGAACTACAAATTCTTTCAAACTACAAAGCTTCCTAGAAAATAAAATACATTTTCTATTTGAAACTTTAAAGAATCTCCTACATTTGCACCGGATACTGTTAAAATTTGTTACGAAGAAGTATTGTGTATCAAAGTTTTAACATGCTAACAAGCTCTTCCGCTCCAATCTATCCCGAATATCACCATTCGACATATTGAAAGTTATAATAGACTAGCGACTCACTCTCGCTTTGCTCGGGTTTCGTACGGAAACATTTCGGATACGTTTCAACGGTTAGTATGGATATTCCACGGGAACCGTACATTTTCCGGGATAAAAAGTAACCTATGTGCTAATTCAGACCATAACTTATCTTTTTAGCAAATTTTATCCAGATTTGTTCAGCCGTTCTGGCGTAATTGAGTAATAAACATCCATCCATCCAAAATTTCGCATTTTAATACTTATGAGATATAATTAGTATGGTAGCCCAGCGGTAAAGCGCTCGCTTGGGAAACCAAATGATGCGGGTTTAAATCCCCGGTCTTGCACCTCTAATATTTTATTGTACGAATCATTTTTAACATTTGCCTAACGGTGAAGGAAAACACCGTGAGGAAACCTGCATGTCTGAGAAAATCTAGCAAATTTTCAAAAGACATGTGAAGTCCGCCAACCCGCACTTGGCCAGCGTGGTGGACTATGGCCTGATCCCCCTCGTGAAGGGAGGCCCGTGCCCAGCAGTGGGACGTTAAAAAGGGCTGAATACATTGTATATTTTTGCTTTTGTTACTGAGGGAACATACATATATTACTTCGACAATTATTATAATATATGCAACATTTCTGGCTTCATTAAATGTTGCTTTAATTAAAATGAAATGCTGAGAACTTGTTATTATATTTACTCAGTATTCGTTTCCGACTACAATGTAGGTTAATGACTGCCTTAAAGTATAAAATTTATTTTATTTTCATTTTTCTAGACTACGCTCTCGGCTCTCCTTACTTGGTTTTAAATATAACCATATACTTTTCAATAGTTTCACTTAATACTATTAAAGGTATGTATATTGTCTATACCATATACAATCTCGGTTCAAAAATTTCGATTCAAAAACATCGAGTGCCTTCGTAAAACCTCTGTGGTGTGCATCTACGTAGGTGTCAGGTAGACAGGAAATATGACGATGGATGTATTTTGACGTTTGGCGCGAGACGTGAGATTTTCTCTTGCCTATATAATTTTTTTTTAATTACTGACAATATAACCATTAATTGTACCGGAAAAGTGTTTCATTGTTTAACATAAAGTTAGATATTGTTAAAAAGCTGTGGTAATATTCTATAACTTGTATAGTTTTAAGATATTAATGATTATATTTCATACATATTCTAAAATGGCTGCTTTATTTGTAACAAATTACTGCAAATTTTTCTATAGTAAAAAAAAAATGAATCGATTAAATAAACAAATGACTGATACATAATATTTAAAAATTATGCAAATTATGTGTCTTAGGGCAAATGAAAAAAAGCAAAATTGACACTCTATATATCAAGTCGGTCAAATAATACTTTTTTTACTTATATCTTTTCTATAAAAAAAACCTATCTTTTATAATTATATTTTCAGATCTTTTCGTTAATTTATTTTGATTGTGGGTTCCCGACGTTTCAGCAAAATTCGGAGAGTTGAAAATACTTTTTTTATTTTCCTAATGAATTATTAAAAAAAAATTACTAGTAAATTTTTCAAAAAATTGAAATCATTTATAAATTATTTGGTTGCATTTTTCAAAAAATTAAAAATTAAAATAAATTGAAACTTTATCGAATCTTTACTAATATAATAGGGCGGCATTTTTTACTATGCCCAGGGGCGGCGCTGAGGATAAAAATCCGGCCCTGATTCTAAGTATTAATACTAGCTGTATGTGCAACTGTTATTTCATTGCTATGCGGAAATTGTGGTTTCCGTGCGGCACTAATGTGTTTCATTGATTCTCCATTAGTAACCAAACTTTGCTTCTTGGAAACTACTTGCGATATTAGATAACGATATTGCTATTCATAATGTTCAGAACTTGCCTTTAATTTATAGTTAGTAGTCTATCATCAATATGTATGTATGTATGTATGTGGAAAGTTTACCGTTTTATGTCATGTTTAAAGCATTTAATTTATCAAGTTACATTTATTTATTTAGTTTTATTTTTACGCTTTATTGCACAATAAAAATATGGTACCAGGCATCTCTCTTTCAGGCAACCGTTAGAGATGTATACAAAATGAATGTATAAAACCGGAACTGTGAATAAAGTGCAAGTTTCTGAAAACTTAATTTAAATATACATACATACAAAGTTAAATACATATAATAATTGTTATTATTAACTGTAACCTATGTGTTACTCCAGACCATAGACTATCTGTGTACAAAATTTCATTCAAATCCGTCCAGCGATCTTAGCGCAAAGGAGTAACAAAAATACACATACAAACAAGCAGTTCTATCTATACATATAATAAAATTGTAACTAAGCCGAATCTATACATTAAATATTTTTTGGCAAATCTTATTAAAATAGACTTTATTATCGATACAGAGGCCGAATCTATAGTTTTTAGATTTTTTGTCTGTCTGTCTTTTACCGCATCACAGAAAAACCACTGGAAGGATTTTGATGAAATTTGGTATGGTGATAGCTGGTTATCCGAGTCAACATATAGGGTACTATTTACCGCGGAAAAATATTTCATTTCTGAGAAAAAATAAAAAAAAAACTGCATTGTAAGAGTATACTAATATGTAAAACCTAAGAATTCTTTTTGGTCGTCTGAACGCGGATGGAGCCGCGGGCAATGCTAGTATCCTATTATGCATTAAAATCGCAAATACCTACTTCTAAATATTAACTATTATCTGTGAAATAAAAAAAATAGATATCTATTGTATCCTAAAAGAATATATCAATAAATGAAAAAATAAACAAACTTACATGTACAGATATATATATATATATGTACATATATACACAAATAAACGAACATAAATAAATTCATATATGTGTATTATTAAAAAAATGCATTTCAGGCAAATACGCTACAATACTGCATCGTCTCTTTGTGGGACAGTAACGATCAAAGCCTTTTGCAAATCGCGAATATATTACATTTCAACAGTCGTTTGTGGCGTACATGCAGCCATCGTATTACTGGAAATGCCGATTTCATGTAACAGATTTAACATAACGGTCTAATTTACCGTGTTTAATACTCTACATGCTTGTACGTACATGTTGTATTCTTGGTAACTGCCTTGGTGGTGTAGTGGCTAACATACACGGCTTCACACCCGGAGATCCGAGGTTCGAGTCCCTGGTCGGGACAAGTTTAGTTATTGAGTATTTGTGTTGGCGGTGTATCATCCCCTTACCCCAGAGAGCGCGTAAAACCATCGATACTGCACCTTAACTCTCACTGGTGGTGTTGGGTAGTAGTCCCACCAGAGTATGAGAGTGACAGGAATAGAGAGTGCACGTTGTGTCTGCGTGTACACTTGTGCACTATAATATCTCCTGAGCAGATGGCTAGTCTCAAGAGATATTAATTAGATAGATATATTAATGAGATATTAATTAGATAGAGAAAAAGAATTGGGTTCAGCTCAAAAAAATTAAAACGTCGAGGGAAGTTGCTAGTTTGTATTAATTTCACCGTACAACAAGCAGTGTTAACAAAATTTTGCAATTATAATTCCCATACATTCTCGTGCACCAACGTTTCTAATTAATAGTACGTGTGAATCGATTAGCATAAAACACTTTGTCACGTTATTACAAAATCGCACTAGCTAAACTACGAAATATTAGTATTCATCGACCATACTTATTAATGCTATTGAGGTGTCATCCTGTAAATTCACCTGCATATAGATTTGTAGAATGGGAAAGCCAAAATAAATATGTTTTTTTGGCTGTCTGATTGTCTGTCTGTTTGTCTTGTCTTTAAAAATGATATTAATTGGGCTTTGACTGACCAATTAAAAATATAATACCCTAGTGACTCACCCTCGGTCTGCTCGGGTTCGTCCGTAGTTACGTTTTAACGTTTAGTATAGATTTTTCAGAGATAAAATATTTTCCCACAACATAAATTATCTTATAATTATGTTGACCCGGATAACCAGCTATCATCATACCAAATTTCATCAAAATCTGTCCAGTGGTTTTCTTCTGATGCGGTTATAGATAGACAGACAAACATTTTATATTTTAATAAGATTTTCCAAAAAATATTTAATTTGCATATTCAACTCAGTTATAATTTTATTATATGTATAGATTATTATGATGGATACACATTGATTGATTTTAATTTCGTGTGTAAGTAAATTAAATAATTAAAAGAAAACAAAATTAAGAAACAGGAAGATACAGATAATCGGAAATGGAAATATCACGAAAATCGATACCACCATCATATAAAAACCACCTGTAAATAATTGATCCTATACTTACTACGTCTTGGTTGTTAATGTATGGCAAAAGCAAAAGTAATATAAATAAAATAATTGCTATCAATTCTAAAGTTTATTGGGACAAAAGTTCAAGACTTCATCAGGTGCAGGACTTCCCATTCTTCTATAGCTACGTGGATCTCACACCGCAAACTTCCCAACTGGGTAGTAGCAAATAAAAATTCTTGACGTAGAACCCTAATCAGTATACATACATACGAGTATATCGACGAGACGTTTGGCTCAGTTTACAGTGACCCTACTAGCTGTGCCAGCGGTCACGGGTTCGAGTCCCGCTGGGGGCATTCATTTGTGTGATGAGCTGAGAATGTTTGTACTCCAGTCATGGGTGTTTTTATTTATAATATTATGATATGTATGTATTTAAAGCTATATATGTGTAATGTAACAAATATCTGGTAAGCATAACACAAGCCTCGTACCTTACTATGGAACTAGATGGTGCTGTGTGAATGTCCCAACATATTTAATATATTTAAAATTTGGTCTGACATGGGACTAAACTGACTATAATTCTAGATGTTAACCACTACACCCATGACTCATGAGGTCACAGCTGAAGTTAAGACTAAAATACAAGCTACAAATCACGTTAAGTACATAAAACCTTTTTGAACAATTATATAAATATAATAAATCATACGTCATGTAATTTATAATGGACAATGTTAATAAAACATAAATACTAAAAGGTAATTTGTATGCATAGTTATAATATATTCACAAACTGTTATATATATCTGCTGTTATTCGTTTCGAAGTCTATTGTCATATACACAGTTGCGTATTTTTCATTTGTGCGTTATGCTATCTTTCTTTCAAGGTGAGGTAAGTAATGCTTTAAGCAAGTGATAAATTAAAATTTAACAAAAACCTCGCCTATCTTGGACGGATTTTCATCAAACATAGCTAAAAACACTTCAGACTAATTCACTTTTCAAACAAAAAAAAAACAAAATCAAAATCGGTTCATCCGTTCGGGAGCTATGATGCCACACACAGACACGTCAAACTTATAACACTCACTCACAAAAGTAGCGAAAAAAGTGTTCCAAATCCAGCGGCAATATTATTTTAGCTGTGCACAAATATACTATACGGATAAAGTCGCGGATATATTCTTGTAGCATAGAAAATTCAAACTTGATCATTTTAAAAACTTTTGCGCATTGCATAGTTTTGTTAAACTAAATATATTTCACGTAAACATTTTTCAGGTGAACATGTTTCAAAGACGTTTCTGTATCCCACATACGTATTTTGTATTGTTTACAAACCTCGCGAATAGTACAGTCTTGTTACTGCCAGAGCACACGCTTTCTTAACTATTCTTTGTTTTACTGGTAAAATAAGAGACCAAAAAAGAAAAATATTTTATATTTATTTTCTTTGTTCTAAAATCTATTTATATTCTTTATAGGTGGTTGAAGGTTCGATTCCTGTATACTAGTTATGGCTTACTAGCACGATAAGGATTTTTACTTTGTTTTTAGGATTCCGTAACCGAAGGGTTATTGTTACGAACAGTTACTAAACCTCCGCTGTCCGTCTGTTAGAAGGTCGTATATCATGAACCGTAATAGGTAGAGAGTTGAAATTTTCAGAGTGTGTATTTATTTCCATTACCGCTATAACAACAAATTATAAATAACCAAGATGGCGTATTTCAAAATGGCTGCCACGCAAATAAAAAAAAGACGATTATGGTACGGAACCCTTCGTATGCGAGTCCGACTCGCTCTGATTTCTTTATGTGATTTGTGTGGTGTATTCGTTTTTTATGATGTAAAATAGGATTTTCACCATGTTTTAAACGTAATTTTATGAATTATCGATTATTATTTCGGCAGAAGTGTATTTTGTTACAAGTGGTCACGGATATAGTAACTTATTATCGGGAACTCATATACGTAGGTGAAAACATGGTACGTCTACATCGTAAAAATATTGTTTTGTATTGTATTGTATTCAGCCCTTTTTAACGTCCTACTGCTGGGCGTGGGCCTCCCTTCAATACGAGGGGGATCAGCCATAGTCCACCACGCTGGCCAAGTGCGGGTTGGCGGAATTCACATGTCTTTTGAAAACTTGCTAGGTTCTCTCATACATGCGGGTTTCCTCACGATGTTTTCCTTCACCGTAAGACAAGTGGTAATCATGTTAGAAATGATTCGCACATGAAAATATTAGAGGTTGGGACCCGGGATTTGAACCCGCTTCACTCGGTTTCCCAAGCGAGCGCGTTACCACTGGGTTACCACTGCCTTATAAAATATTGTTAGTAATCATAAAATATGGAATTTGTTTTTGTTTTTAGTAAAAATCTTATACGAAACTTTTGCTATACATTGCAAAATATATTATTATTAACAAAGTACAAGTGTAAGTTAAAGGCAGTGGTAGCCCAGTGGTAACGCGCTCCCTTGGGAAACCGAGTGAAGCGGGTTCAAATCCCGGGTCTCGCACTTCTGATATTTTCATGTGCGATTCATTTCTAACATGATTACCACTTGCCTTACGGTGAAGGAAAACATCGTGAGGAAACCTGCATGTCTGAGAGAACCTAACAAGTTTTCGAAAGACATGTGAAGTCCGCCAACCCGCACTTGGCCAGCGTGGTGGACTACGGCCTGATCCCCCTCGTATTAAAGGGAGGCCCACGCCCAGTAGTGGGACGGTAAAAAGGCCTGAATAAAATACAAATCATTTAATGTGTTAATAATGAATAAGTAAAATAGAAAATACAAGAAAATAGCAGCTATTTTGGGAAACGGATAAGAAGTTTCTAGAAGTTGATTAAAAAGTCAACGCTTAGTTCCAACTTAATGCAACTAAAGTTCTTAAGAGTTGAGTTACTGTTGACTCGATTAAGATAAAATGGTTACGGAGTCGACTCTAGTTGTGGTGACAATGGCTCAAGAAATGACATTTCAAAGTTTTAGTTATTTACAATTGTACTAGCGACTCACCCTCGTTTTGCTCGGGTTCGTCCATAAGTACGTTTTACCTGTTGGTATGGAATAGATAGACTATACATTATTATACATATAGGTATGATGAGTTTCATATCCCTTACTTGAGAAATTATTGATTCCCCATACAAACTTTCACCGTCTCTGTCCGGATAAGGGATGATTTTCGGGATAAAAGCTACTCTATGTCCTTCCCAGGATCCCAAACTAGCTTCACACCAAATTTCATCTAAATAGGTTCACGGCTTTTTAGCTTATCCATGACAAACAAAAATACATTTTTTTCTCTTTATAATATTAGTATTAAATTAATATTCGTGTATATAAAAGTATTTTTCAAGAAGATTGATGTGATTCTTAAATTATGATTTAATTCGACAGACCCTATTGTGTCATGATTTTGTTTGTGTTCTTTGAGTCCAATAAAAATCCTATAGATAAAGGCACTTTCTGGACGACTGTTCTATTATTTTCCCGTTAAATCCTCCCTCGAAAAGTTCTTGTAATTTAAAACATAATAATTAAAAAAAATCATATTAGTCCAGCCGTTTTCTTAATACATACTAGGTGAAAGTTTTAGTCAATTTGAATATCGTTTTATATAATTATATAATTTATTTTTAATTAGCTCACGATGGTATTTTTTTAGTCGAGTCTATCATGATGATAAAATAACATCTTGAATTAATTACAGGAATCCTGTCTCGTCCCACTTAGGCAATATCTCTGTCGTATAATAATATAATAATAATTAATAAGACAATAACATTCATTAAAAACTTAACTAAATATTTTAACACAAAATAAAAAAAAACGTGTGTGTGTACTTATGTACGCACGTAAGAAGTTATACTTCTTTGGCGTAACAGAACAAAAATAGCTAAAGATTTCAACCCGTATATCGCAACTCTCTGTTTGTATAAAAACTTTGAAAATAAAATAAAAATCGACCTCCAGGCACTAAAATGTAAAAAATAACTAAACGGGGGTTTTCATTTAGAATAGATACCTAATCAGATATTTTCGAAGTCGGTGTCAGCCGATGCAAAACAAATCTAATATATTTCGATACGTAAAATACATATTTACCTATGAGATATTCATATCTTAAAATATTGTCGACTAGCACCGACTGGAAGTTGGAAGGCTGGAAAGTGACATAGGCTATTTTTTACCGCGAGAGTTTCTCTAATTCCCAAAGTAAAAACACGTTATAATAAAATCCAAAAAAATATTTATGATCAGAATTAATTGAAACTTTGTATTAATGCTCTTTAATAAAATTAAATAAATACGTGTTTTAGCATTTTTTGAAAGTCATCATATAAGGGGGATAAATAAGGGATGAAAGTTTGTATGAAACTACCTTTTTAGATATTTTTTGTAGTTTTAGCGCGAGCGAAGCCGCGGGTTCTGCTAGTTTATTATAAAATCATACCGAATTACCTATGAACGAATTGTTCACTTTACAGAGCCTAATATTGGGTATTGCAAGTTTATTTTTACTTCTAGTATTCAGGTTATGAAAAGTACTGTTTTTCTTAAATCTGAGCAATATTTTTATGGACATACCTACCTATAATAGATTTTCATATATGTATATACTATATAGTGATAATTATAATATACACCTACCAATTCATTAAAAAAAAACATAAAAATTCATAGTTAATAGCTAACGAAGATAAAGTATGAAAAACACAAAATATATAGCTTACACTCTAATTAACTACCCCTTTCTTTGAAAGTCGGTCATTAGTATAATAAAGAATGTATATAAATGTATATAGTATATAAATAAAACCTTTACAAAAATGCTATTATGTTGCACTTAAAATAAATACACATAACACTCCCTATTTCGTATATAGTACATATGTATGTAGATAAGTAGATTAGTGGGAAAATCAAGTAATAATAAATTCAAATTTGTTGAGAAAGCATTCACCCCAAGCGTAGTGTTATATGTGTACCTTAAATTTTAATTCCCTGCTCCGAGACAACATGTTGGATTTACGCCAAAATAATATTTTTAACAACCAACATGGTATTACGGCTGTTTTCCACTTGCTTTTGTTAGAAAAAATTGAGGTTAAATTATACGTTGCATAGTATTTTTTTAAGGCAGTAGCTCAGTGGTAACGGGCTTGTTCGAAAAACTAATTACAACGGATTCAAATCACTGGTCTCGCATCTCTTATATTCTCATACGTGACACATTTTCAACATAACTAAGACTTGCTAATATATTATTAAAAGATAATGTAAAGAAACCTCTGTGTTTCAGAAAACCTAACTAGTTTAAAAGACATAGAAAGTTCGTCGATTCACACTTGGTTAGCTGGTAGCATTGATTTCCAACATGATTACCACTTGTCTTACGGTGAAGGAAAACATCGTGAAGAAATCTGTATGTTTGAGAGAACCTAGTCAGTTTTCGAAAAACATGTGAAGTCCAACAACCCATACTTGGCCAGCGTGATGGACTATGGCCTGATCTCCCTCGTATTGAAGAGAGGCCCGCACCCAGCTGTGGAACTCTAAAAAAAGGGCTGAATAAAATATAAAGTATTTTAATAAGTTTTGATATAATAGAACATAATATAATAATATGTTAAACTTAAATATTTAATATGTTTAGTTTCTATTGTGATTATCATAATAACATAAACATCCTTATAAAATGTGCAAGTTCCTATCTCTTCCATTTTAAGAGTTAAACTTGTGAGTTAAAATGAGATAACTCAAACTCTTGACTCAAACTCAAACTCTTCACTCTGGGTCAGAGGTCATTAAAACAATTTGTAATAGTCTGAGAAACATGCACCAGACTGCTATATATAAATGCTATTACTTCTTTGTCTGGTTTGACTGTTTATTTGTCACCTTAGTGCTTAGTTCAAACGACCAATACTTGCTGTACTTTTCCGTAGAGAGTTTTTTTTGCTCTATTTTAAAAACAAAGCTTTATTTTTAAGATTTACTTACATATATAGATTATAGATAAAAAATATTTTTTTCGGTTTTATTAAATTAAAATGTGTATTTTATACCAATAGAACTGACATTTACAAGTCAATAATTCTGTACTAAAAACTTTTTCGATAAATTGGTAATTTGGACAAATAATTTATAAATAAGTACTTAGAGACACACTCAGCAACAGCGAGGGTAAGTGCCTACGAAAAAATTATCATTAGCATCGAAAAAAAAAAAGATATCAGATAACATAATAAAAAAAAACAATACGAATTTCTTTCTACCTTTTCGAAGTTAACTGTATAAAAGAAAGAAGTTAATTTTTAAACCGTATTCAATACATGAATATCAAACGATGTACCGCTTTGAATAGAGAAAATGAAACGTATGGGTATTTCCGTTTGAACAAAGCGGTTGGCGCCGAGCCAGTACATAGGAGTAATTAAAAAAGCAGGTGTTAAAGTTTTTGCATAGCAAATTATGCTATAGCTCTGCGTTGGGAATATATTCAGGTAGAGGAAAATAGGTGAGCTACGAGCATATTTACCTAACACAGTCAAGATGTTACGTTTTGGGTTTTGATAAAATCTATAATGTTTGAACATTTTATTTAATGTTAAACTAATTTTATTGTGCAATAATTTCTTAGATTTACGTAAATATTTGAATTTTTTTTTTTGTTTCCAAATTTTCGGATGCTTTACAGAAATCATTCTCTCCCGTTGCTATGACAACTCATAGTTTAACTAATATATATATATATATATATATATATATATATTCATTTATTATTTATTTTATATCAGTTATTACTAGTAATAACTTATTTAGCGTTAGTTTAGTCTAGAAAATAACTGGACAAAATTCAAGGAGGCTTTTGAAAACGTCATTTTTCCATTATATTCAATTATAAATTAATAATCACATTTTGTAAGTTGATTTTAACTTACTTCGAGTCTTATATCGATTTCAAGCTTTGTAAATAAACAAAATCCAGATGGTAATACAACAATTTGGCAAAATGTCTTAGGAAAGTATGTTTATTTTACCTTTCATTACAATCAGCACCAAAATTTCCCAAGCTGTATAAGGCAGCTCTCGACCTCTATTTTAACAGATAGTGCAGTTAGACAACCCATTCCCCATAAAGATGACCAACAAACGGACAAAAAATGTACGTTATTATTATTTAATTTGAGAAGTAGACCGACGCATCTAAAAATTGAATTAATTACATCAACTGTAGCACGCTATGGAATAGATTAAGCGCTTGCACCCAGTAGTGATTTGTTATCTAAAATTATATTAAATGTAAACAAAGCGATGTTAAAACCAAAAATTAATGATGAAATTAATCAAACAAATCCCTAAACACTAGCCGCCAGGTGTTTCCTACTAATTGTTCTAGCAAATATAATTTGGCGTTTCGTTATTTTAATGTATGAAATGGGTTAAAACAATTAAAATTGCGTTTTATGTTACTAGCAAACTGGTTTTGCTAGAAACTTACTAGAAATAGCAGATTCATTTATATATATATGAAAATCGACGTGTGTATGTATGTTTCCTATAGACTCCAAAACGGCTGGAGCGATTTTCATGAAATTATCAGGTAATCTTCTTAGCCCAGTTTGGTAGCGACCGGAAGTTTGAATGCGAGCGAAGCCGCGGTTACGGCAAGTTTTTTAATAATAGACATAATAGTCAGAGAGCCCTAAGCCTTTTTTAATAGTGATTAGTACCTTCGTTAGTACCATCAAGCTGATTTTTCATGAGTGGTTTCGTTTTGATGAGACACCAATTTTTTTTTAATGAAAATTTTCGACCATAGTCCGTAATATAAGGCACGGTATTAGTTATAGTATAAGCATATATAATTAATTCAATTTTCTTGTAAATGGCAAATCTTGCTATTTGAGCACAAATTACTTCCCCAATGTCACGTAGAATGGAGAAGATACGAGGGAGATTGATCGGTAATCATTTATAGTGACAGGAATCGAACAAGTTACCTCTAGTGCAACAGACAATATGAATTTAACGTACAAAAAACCATTTGACACATCTCTATAAAAAATATTGTATTGTTATTTATTTAAGAGATAATCTCCAAAGCTAACATTTTTCTACTTTTTAATGTTGTAATAGGTCCCACTATCTCTCTTAGTATTCGACTAGTTTTCGATGAATCGATACGAAAAAATATATATACTCGTATCTTGACATTAAAATTTCAAATTAGCAGTAATTTTAATATTTTAACTTGTCAAGTTATGATAAACGTCTCCAAATTGGGCTATTAAATGGCCAAAAAAACAGATTTTTCAAGCTTCGGTAGTTAGGGGCAATCAATTTACATTTCAAATTGGTTCAAAATCGATATATCTGATTTATAGTTGCTTTGAAAGTAGTAATTATTTCTGTGATATATACTTTTAAGGTCGGTGTTTTAGTTTTGCCTACAGCTACGCCTTGTTTTATAAATTTTATATTAATTGATCGACGTTATCATCAAAAATTTGTTCCTTTGGCATTAAAGATAATATATTTAAAATGTTCTGTGTTCTTCAACCGACTTCAAAAAAGAAGTGATAGTCATTTGTGTGTGTTTGTGTATAATTACGTGATATCTAAGTTAATAAGTGACAGTACTATTATAAAGCGAAATTTTTATGTATGTATGTTTGTTTGTTACTCACACTGAAATGGCTGGACGGATTTGGATGAAATTTAGTATATAGATAAACTTCATCTTGAGTAACATAACATAGTCTGTTAGTACATCGTCTCAGTGCTTATTTGCCCAAACGACCAACTTACCGAACGAGTTTTTAATAAAGAATTATTTACTTCTAAATATCAATTCTATTGGTATAAAATACATATTTAATTTTATGAAAAAGGAAAAGTTATTTTATTTATATAATATATAAATCTCAGAAATAAATATTTGTTTTTAAAATAAAAGAAAAAACTCTCTACTGTAAAGTACAACAAGTATTGGTCGTTTGAACAAATAAGTACTAAAGAGATGACTAAATAAGACAAGCATATTTTATAACTTTTAAACTGATTTTGAAGTGTATCGTCGGAATCTTTTTTTTATGTATGTTCACTGATTACTCGAAGACGCCTGAACCGATAATAATTTAAGATATGAATTTCTAATAGGTATATGTGTTTTACGTATCGAAATATATTAGATGCAAACATCGGCTGGTACCGACTTCGAAAATATCTGATTAGGTATCTATTCTACATGAAAACCCCCGTTTAGTTATTTTTTACATTTTAGTGCCTGTAAGTCGATTTTTTTATAGATATAATATTTTTATTACAATTATATCCTACGGAGAGTAAGAAAAAATCGCTTGTTCAAAATAGGAGTTTAGCTCATAATTTTTCTAACATTCATCATAAATTATCATTCAATGGGGTTTAGTGTGTAATTAAAACGCTGTGATGACTCTATCGTTAACCTCTTTAAGAACGATATTTATTGCTAATGTATTTGTTTGGGATATTTATTAGACTTTGATTGCTTTTAAATTTTACATATTTAATAAAGAAATTAATTGTATATATAATTAATTAATATTTCATATGATTATAAACTAGCTATCTGCCATAATCTTATATCTGCTAATAAATTTTTGTTGATATCGTTAATACGAAATAGCATCGATAAATAATATTCAGCAGGATTCGAACCCGTAACCTTTGGTAGAGAAAACTGGAAAGACCTGACTACTATTACTACTAAAATTTTACTTTTGATGTAAACTACGAGTATAATAATAAATATTCTCAACAAAAGTAACTTTTTTCAATTAATATAAAGTTAGAAACAAACATATAATTTGGTTTACTCTAATGTATTATATATTTCAGTGTCGCTCGCTTCGCTCAGGTTCGTCCCTAGGTACGTTTTGACACTTAGTATACTCGTACAATAAATATTTTTTTCAATATTGTTTCGTGATTTTTTCCGATGTTTTAATAGTTATTCTGCTATTCGGGGTGAAGACTAAATATTTTTATGTGTATATACCTATGTTGTTTACTCTT
The DNA here is from genome assembly GCA_947093115.1 of Brenthis daphne. Taxonomy (NCBI): domain Eukaryota; kingdom Metazoa; phylum Arthropoda; class Insecta; order Lepidoptera; family Nymphalidae; genus Brenthis; species Brenthis daphne. Next base: position 3,195,499 of record OX352482.1, read on the forward strand.
AAAGCACAGAAGTAATTATATTATAGACTAGCGACATACCACGCTTCGCTCGGATGCGTCCCTAGGCGCAACAATCTATACTAATATTATAAAGAGGTAAAGTTTGTGAGGTTGTAAGGGGTAATCTGAGCCGATTTCGATGTTTGGTAAGAACTTCTTAGTAGTTTGTGTAATAGTTTGAGATCCTGGAAAGGACATAGGATAGCTTTTATCCCGGAAATCATCCCTTAAGGTGGTGACAATGGGGTTGAAAGTTTGTATGGGGAAGCAAGCTAGGAAGGAACCCGAGCGAAACGAGGGTGAGTCGCTAGTAATCGATAAAGTAACTCAACGGCCATTTATTTCTACTTCAATTAAACTTATAACGATTTCTAACAGTAATCACATTTTTATCAGAATAAAAAATTGCTATAGCACTCAGCGTTAATATAGCTTCTTATTAGTGATAGAATTTTCAGAATCGGATCAGTAGTTTCAGAGATTACCTCTTACATACAAACTTACAAACTTTACCACTTTACAATATAAATCTAAATTATAATCTGAACTGTCTGTATGTTATAATGAGTATAACTCGAGTTGGCTTAAAGTAACCGCAGTTAAAATTAACTATATTTGCTAACTGATCGAAAAGTAAACTAACATCTGTTTAGAATTTACTGAAATGTTTAGATCAACTAATGATGGATAGATTGAAAATAATCCAATCTGTCAACCTTTTTGTTCAGAATTGCATTTGCAGATATTGTAATTTAAATATTTGTTTTGCGTTACTCAGCTTACTGGTATGTATGGCGCTAGTGGGTTCGATTACCGAATAGATAAATTATAAATAAATCACACTTACGATATATTATTATAATTTTGAGAATTTATTAGGCAATTTTATAAGAATAAGGCAGTAAAACTAGATAACACAATCATGTCTTCGGCTATCTTTCCGCAAAGTGATGCATAAAAAATATTTTTATATTATACCAGCGACTTACCTCGCTTCGTTGGGATTCGTCTCTAGCTTGCTTCCCGATACAAACATTCATTCCCATTTTCACCCCCTTAAGGGATTTCCGGGATAAAAAGTATCCTATGTCCTTCCCAGGGTTTCAATACCAAATTTCGTCTAAATCGGTTCAGTAGATCCAGAGATTACCCCCTACAACGTCACAAACTGACAAAATTTACCTCTTTATAATATCAATATATATATAAACTTAATCAAAACATAGGTCGTTATAGTGGTAACGAACTGAATATAAGCTGGCTGACTAAAACACTTTTGAAGGTGAATGTCTGTGAATAATTAATTTAGGCTCACTAAATTATTGACGAGTCATGACATTTCCAAATACGATGATGCTTCAATACTTCGCTTAAAAGCATCTTGTACTAATGTTATTACACCAATTTGATTGACACGCCCATTTAGTTTATCTTTGAAGTTGAAAATAGTTGAACTGAAAATTTGTTATATGTTCTCTACTCATTAACGAAGGATGAGGTCGCGGGTTCAAGTCCCGCTGGGGGCATTCATTTGTATGATGAACACAAATATGTGTACTCCAGTCATGGGTGTTTATATTTATAATATGTATCTATTTAAAGTTATACATGTTTAGTACCTGGTATCTATAACACAAGGCTCGTAGCTTATTGTGGAACTAGATGGTGCTGTGTGTTAATGTCTCAACATATTTATTTATGATAATTTATAATTGGCACGCTTTTACTCGTGGTTCTGGTCGTGTACAAAATATGATGTACTATATTCAGTGGACGTATAGTTCAAATTACCTACATAAGTCTTTCTTCTATAGTGTATAGTGTACACTTCGAGAATATTTCGGATAATTAGTGGACAAATGTATACTTAAACAAAAGTTTTTTTATTTAGAACTATCTTTTCGGGTTTTTGGTTCCTGACGTTTAGACTAAGATTTTAAACGTCTCAAAGATATTATACAGCTATTACAGATGGTGCCATCCAACTCAAAACAAAAAAAAAAAAACAAAATAAAAAAACGGGAAAAAAAACTAAAAAATAGTACTATTCAAAAAGTCAAATATTCGCGTAAATCTAAGATAATATAAAGGTTTTTTAAATTACTGTTCGAGCTTTGGCCACCATGTACCACAATGTACAGAGTAAAAATCTTCATGAACATATAAATACTACTAGCATCTAGTAAAGTAAAATAATCAAGTAACTGTAAAACATTGTGTTGTATGCGATAAGACACAATTTTAGTAGCTAGCAAAAGATAAGCTCACGAAAACTTATGTTAAAAGTTTGTACGAATAAATAAACTTAAACTTGTGCTGCTGTTTTGTACCGAAAATATTTTGTAGAGTCAATGTTCTCAGTCCAATGGGAAGCTACCAGGTTTTAAATGTGATTCTGCTAAACATATCCAATGAGAAAAATAACTTTTGTACAAGAAAATTCTAATATAATATAATAATAATAATGTCCTCACGATCGACTTTGACCACGGCAGCTAATCTCATTCAGACTAACCGCCTGCAAGAGACAGTTTAGTGTACAAGTGTGCATGCAAACGCAATGCACTCTCTATTCCTGTCATTCTCATACTTCGGTGGGACGACTACTCGACACGACCGGCAAGTTCAGACGCAGCACCGACGGCTTTACGTGCTCTCCGAGGTACGGGGGTGAAACTAAAATTTTGTATAAAAAATATATCTTACCGATACGGATACTTTAAACGCCCGTTATGTCGCGCGCGTGGTGTGACGTCAAAGTATGTGATACTTTGATAGAAAAATGACGACTTTAGTTTGTAGCGACAAAATCGCTAATGATAATACTTTGAGGTCATATTCGGTCTGACCAACTGCCGTGCGTTTCAACTACTTTGAATTTCCCACCTACATATATTTGCACTTTTTAGTAATTATTTTCTTCGTCAATAAAAACTTTTTAACAAAAAAATAAAAACCGACTTCAAACAAAAGCACTAAAAAGTAAAAAATAACTGATTGGTAGTTTTCATTTACTATACATACCTAATCAAATATTTTCGAAGTCGGTGTGCTTTGGCTAAGTAATTAAAGCCTACCTATTAAATACATACCTAATCAAATATTTTCGAAATCAGTGCCAGCCCATACAAAGCATGTATAGTAGATGAAAACTACCAATCAGTTATTTTTTACTTTTTAGTGCTTTTGTTTGAAGTCGGTTTTTATTTTTTTGTTAAAAAGTTTTTATTTTTCCCTTTTTAGTGTAGACAGTAGTAGCAAAGTAAGAATTCTAAAGTGTTAGGCTTGTCAAACCAAACAAAATAAGCCCAAACTCGAAGTATCTACTATTTATCGTTGAAGAGTTCTACCTATCCACCTTCTGGCCTTACCATCAGATCAGGTCAACAATACCGAACCTCTGTACTATCAACGGAAATAGAAACACTTGCAAAGTTTCAAGTCAATATGACAATTAGAAGTAGGTTAAATTCATTATTAGCTATTTTTCCACCCTTAGGGGTGGTATTTTTTTTTGAAATTTAAATGGGACCAATCTGGAAGTATACCCTTTCAAACAAAAAAAAATTGTCCAAATCGGTTAATAAATGACGAAGTTCTGAGGTAACAAACATAAAAAAAAAAAACAGTCGAATTGAGAACCTCCTCCTTTTTGAAGTCGGTTGAAAAGAAATTACATTAAAAATTATAGATGTGGACTTAATTCAATAGCAATAAAAATTATAAAGAAAAAATATTTCACCTTTATTCAAATAACACGCATATCGCCTATTATTAACATCCGTATTTATTTTTTTAATATTATAAATGTGAAAGTTTGTGAGTATGTTTGTTACTCTTTCACGCCAGAACCGCTGAACGGATCTGGATGAATTTTAGCACAGAGATAGATTATAGTCTAGAATAACACATAGGCTACTTTTATCCCAGAAAAATATACGGTTCCCGTGGGCTAGGTTTGTTTTTGCTTTTCTAGAAGCGAACCCGAGCGAAGTGAGGGCGAGCTTTTAGTCTTTAATAAATAGTACTTATATTCGCTCAGTGGTCGAAATTCAACCATAATCATTATTGAAAATTTAAGAAAGACATATTATCTATATGAATAAAATTTACCTATCTAATCTATCTATCTATAAAAAAAGACTTACCGAAGAACACTAATGCCCGATTTCACCAATGTCACCTAAGTTTAAGGGATCCCCTAAGCATGGTTAGGAGGCTGTTAGGGGACAGTTTCTGTTTCACCGACAGTTAGGGGTCACCTAAATGTTAAAAGGCCCCCTAAATTTAGGTGCTCGATATATGGGCTTAAAGATGATGGTAAAACGAAATTTAATTTAAGGGCTAGTTTAGGGGAACTTTTAAGCTAGGGATCCCATACGTAGGTGGTAGCTTATAGGATGTGGGTGAAATCGGGCATAAAGCTCTCTTCAAAAGCTACTAAACAAAAAAGAAAATGTCGTTACCTACATATATATAGATTCTATGAATTTATGAAGGCCTTCAGTTACCACTATATGCTATAATTTTATTCCACCTAATTCACATACACTATAAAATGTATCTCATGATATTATCTCCAAGATTGCGCATACCCACTCTAAGCGTATGAAATCGCCTACTCTTGACCTAAATAAAAGGCTAAACATTTGATGGAATATCCCTTGGGGACAAATAAAAGGGGACGCTTAGAATTTTCACACCTATGTCGGTTAAGTAGGGTATAAAATTTTAATAGAAAGCTATATTCCCACGGGGTTTTTTTTATATATTTTCTTATTTAAAAAGGTCAAGGCCTAACACTTGAGTGCTAATGAAATAAAGTGTTTTGGTAAACTTAGGTCTAGATAACTATTTACGTTCAAATAAAAGGAAAAATTATTCATAGCTTTATTGTAATACATTTACACGATCTTTTCCCCGTGGAATTACTCAAGAAACCTATTTTCATCTTTCAGACTTCATCTTTCAGACTTCATCTATGCAGATAAATAAAATTGAAGTGTCTGTATGTAATATCAAAATAACAGCTTTTTACGAAATTATTACTTAGAAGTAAAACACAATTTTTTAAAATTGTGATGTCTATCTATCTGTCTGTTTGTTCCGACTAATCTTCAAAACGGATGGACTGGCTTTGACGGAACTTTCACTGGCCAATAGATGATGTTATAAGGAGTAGCTCTAGTCTACTTTTATTTTAGCAAAAGCATTGGGTTCCTCTCGAAAAATTAAAACCTATCCAGGGACACACCAAAGCGAAGCGAGTGTAAATCGTGTTCATGGTTCAATGTCACTTAATATTATTACGATAAGAAAAAAAAACAAAATTTCACTCAGCCAGAATCGAACCCCCAACCACCTGTACTGATAATGCTAATATAACACATGTAATATCATTATAAAACATTTGTCGTTATACAGAAATTCATATCTCGACATATATCTTAATTTATATTTAAATTGCCTTGTTAGATTTATGATATGCGAATGGAGGGTTTTACTCCAATTTATGTAATACAGTTCAGAAAAGATAAACATACCTAGAAAGCTAAATCATTCGAAATGTCAACATTTTTACGACCACATATGGTGTAGTGACACCATATAAATTACATAATATTTTGAGGATTTTTTGCGTCGGTTGCTTGATCCAATTTTGTTTTAACTGATCCTGACTGATTCAACAACGCTTAGAACACACCATAAAATTTTGACAGCGTTTTCATATGACATGGGTAACTGCTAAAAAGGATATTTCATGAAATTTACCCTTAAAAAGATGAAAAATGTATATAGGATTTGTATTTCTATTTATTTATTTTATATATTAATGTATTTTTGCTAATTGTATAAGTTATTTGTTGATTTATCCTTTTATATACAGTTAGTATAAATAAGAATAAGTCAAATATCAAGATTAAATAGTCCCCGTGTTTAATCTTGACATATAATAAAGTTCTACCTGAGTCGAATCTGTACATTAAATATTTTTTGGAATATCTTATTGAAATAGTCACTAATATTTATCATAGATACAGAGGCCGAATCTATAGTTTTTTGAATTTGTTGTTTGTTTGTCATTCTGCCTGTCTGTGACCGTATCAGAAGAAAGCTGGACAGATTTTGATGAAATTTGGTATGGTGATAGCTGGTTATCCGGGTCAACATATAGGATACTTTTTACTGCGGAAAAATATCTCATCTCTGACAAATCAAACTAAGCCTTAAAAAGGGACGAACCCGAGCGGAGCGAGGGTGAGTCGCTAGTTACTAATAAGTGTACTAAAATAAATATATAAATTAAATTTCAACGAACGCGTGAATTATTAATTTAGTACGTTAATGCTTTTTCAAAGTTGGTGGTAGGCCAGTCATAGCTTTCTTAGTTGAAAAATCAAGTACATGTTCATACTCGGGTCTTATGTCCTTGATCTCTTCAATATGGTTACTACTTGCCTTTCGGTGAATAGAAAAATAGTTTTTAAAAGACATGCGAACTCCGCTAACCCGAAACTTAACTATATTTTTCTCTTCTTTTGTTCTTCTTTCAATCTTTCTTGGACTGTAAATCATATCTTTATGTATCTTATCTATTATTACGCTAAATTGTGCCCTTAGCTTAAATTAAAAATTCGTATTAAAAATTCCTACTATACTATCAATATTACAGTTAAGTGAGACGTATATTGTTTTACGGAGCTCTGAATCGCATAATGCCCGCATTTACATAACAAAGTATGTATCCAACAAGGATAAAAAAGTCGGTTAAAAAAATATTTTATAACATTTTTTTTTAAATATTATTATGGTCAACGTCCACGTAGTGAATGTTTGTAAATAAGATTTCAAAATCATGCTGATTATTCCTAAGAAGTAGATTTGATATAAATTCTGTATTATATGTAAATTATGATTAAATATAATGTATGTTTTGTTTTGTATCAAGCATTTACAGCTGACCCTTGAGAAAATCTTAATATATAAAATTCCCGTGTCACGATGTTGGTCCGGGATGAACTCTAAAATTACTTATCCGATCTTAACGTATTTTTTTTCAAAATTTGTGATTTGTTTCTACTTAAAAGATAGGATAGTCTTTATCCCGATTATTTCCTTTTTTTATTACTAAATTAACGATTTTCATATGTTTGCCACATGTTGCCGGGTTTGCTAGTAGTATATATATTGATAAACTAGCAACACTTGCAAAACTTGCGAATTTTTTTTTTCACACTAACCGGAAATAAGCATATTAATTTCGCTATGTCATATAGTAATTATATAAAATTTCAAGCAAACATAGAATAAAACTAAAATAATTGAACATTTATAGAAATAAATTAATTTTTGGGTAAACTAATTAGATACAGTAGTTTCTAAGTGTTGATGATTTTATCAGTAAAAAGCTTACCGTCGCTACGCTTAGGTGTGTCTTTAAATGTTTAACAGTAGCTCATGTGTTACTAAGATCATAGTCTATCTGTGTAGGTACTAAATTTTATCCAAATACGTTCAGCTATTTCAGCTTGAAGGAGTAACAAAAATACACACATACAAACTTTTTAATTTACAAAAGCTTTACGATTCAAAACATATTGTACTCTATACTAATATTAAAAAGAGGCAGAGTTTGTTTATTTGTTTGTGTGTTTGATTGTTCGTTTGAACGTCCTAATCTTAGGAACTACTAATTCAATTTGAAAAATTATTTTTGCATTACATAGATGACCCGTTTATTGGTGAAGGCTATAGGCTATTTATTATAATATAATAAGTCTATGAATTCTATACTAACCGTTAGAACGTATCCAGGGATGAACCCGAGGGAAGCGAGGGTGAGTTGCTAGTTTTAAATAAATAGATGGATGGATGGATGAAATAAGCTAATATTGTTAAGATTGTATTCCAGCTTTTATCTTAAAAGTTCACTACACAAAAATACTTACCTACGTTATAATTTTATGAAGCCGTATTTTACACAACGGTACTATCATAAAGAACGTCTGAAGGAGACGTTATTTAAATTTCATTTTCCCAAATGGTTCTCTGTGCCATTAAAAATAAATTAATGAGGTGACTAAAAAGATGACGCTTAAATTTTAAATCGTGCCTTTACAAATTTATTAGCCATTTAACCTGTAACTGCAGATGGGATTTTCACTATATCTAGCATGCGGTCCTATAGACCGTTTTTAATTTTAAAATTTCTAAAAATATATAATCAGATTTTTTTTTCAACTGATTATAAATAACTTTTGAGTCACTCATTCTCAACAATTTCTTATTTCTTTTTTCCCAGTTAAAAATCACGGATCGAGTACACCCATGTGAACTTTCCGCCGACCAATCTTCTCTTTTTTTATTTCTTCTATCTATTTTTAATTGTATTATTATTATTTCTTTTCGACCTGACCATTCTCGTCATTTTTAACTGCCTGATTTACAAAGGTATCATAATTTGTGCGTTCGTGTCGTCAGTGTGGCCAGTATAATCAATTAATAATTGTTTTTATTATACATTAAAATAGCGAAATCTAACATGTTAATAAGTATAAAGGTTCAAGTTAATGTAGTTCTTAGGACTTATAATAGCTGTTTCAGTTAAGTAAAGTTAATTTAAGTAAAGCTAAAGCACCCCCCCAACGTGCGTTCACCTTGCCGTAGTGGGGGGGGGGGGGGGGCTAAGAAGTGCCCGGCAATCCACCGGGCGCGAAGCCAAGAAACTCACAGGGAGGTGGCCCACTTCGGTGGGCGGTGGGAGGTGGCCCTCTTCGGAGGGCGGTGTACCATGCGGGTTGCTCCTGGTACTTCTCTGATAGCAGAGTGGACCTTGGAGCAACCCCGTGGTTGTTGTGGTCTGCTTTGGCAGACCGTCGGGGCGTCGTAGTTGAATGCGTAAGCGATCCTGCGACGCCCCATAAAGACGGGGGAAGGCTTTGTTGGGTTTTAGTGGGTAGTACTGGCTTTGCCGGTGAGTCCCACACCTCGTGCGTTAATGCATTTCCCAACGTTAAAAAAAAAAGTAAAGCTAAAGCAAGTTATTATGAGTGTTCTATGTTATTTATTCCTATGTAACATATTGTTTTGAAATTTACTGAAAAAATTGTCAAAAGTCTTTCACCAATAGAAAGGTGTATGTCCCTTAATACAACCTCCGAATAACTCACCAAGAAAATACAACACAGCCCACTCTGCTCTCAGAGAAGTACCAGGAGCAACCCGCATGGTACACCGCCCACCGAGGTGGGCCGCCTCCCAAGTGAGTTTTTTGGCGTTAATGAGCCATTTCACCACGACAAGGTGAATAAACATAGTAGGGGGTTATCAGTATAATATCTAATGTAACGAGTAAAACAAGACTTATAATATAAACTAGCATTGCCCGCGGCTCCGCCCGCGTTCAGATGACCAAAAAGCAAATTATTAGGTTCTACATAATTGTATACTCTTACATTGCAGTTTTTGTATTTTTCAAAAATGAGATATTTTCCCGCGGTAAAAAGTATTCTTTATACCCAGATCACCAGCTATCATCATACCAAATTTCATCAAAATTCCTCCAATGGTTTTTCTATGATGCGGTAACAGACAGACACACAGACAGAAAAAAATTCTAAAAACTATAGATTCGGCCTCTGTATCGATAATAATTTTTATTTTAATAAGATTTTCCAAAAAAATATTTAATGTACAGATTCGGCTAAGTTATAATTTTATTATAAGTATAGATTAAAAGCTTATGAGTAACTGCCGTGATTTATATAATTATATCACCTAACATTGCATGATCCTAAACTCTAAACGCAAAATTCTTCACATAATAAATCAAAAAATTCTAATCTATCCTCATAACCAACAAGTTCAGACTTTGAACCATAAATATTTTCTAGAACCGAATCGTCGATGGCAATGTTTTTTCCCTTTAACAGTGCGGTATAATTGACAGAGGCAGCCATTTCAATTTCCCGCTAAACTTTTTAAGCTTTAGCTTCTTTTTTGTAAGTAAATTGGAATGTAATAACTGAAAGGGTTTTGATAAAGTTATGATTGGTGTAAAGTTGATAAATAACCATGTGTTTGAAATTGCTCTGGGCGGCAATATTAATAAACAATATTTCTATTGCTTTATTTGCCAGAGACAGAAAATACATGCTTATACAGGCCACGCTATCTTTTGGCAATTTTTATAACTAGCAGTGGCCTATGCTTAGGTATACAAATCTATTCAGCTGTTTCATTGTAAAAAAGTAAAAAAACATACCCATACAAACTTTACGTACGCTAACTGCAACGCTTCTGTGGGTGGTAAGGGGCTGGATCCATTAAAGAAAATTGTTAAAAAATTGTGAAAACTATAGTCTTTTTTCTAAACATAGCTTCAACATTAAACATGAAAAAGTTCTTTAAATGATTTAGCTTTTTAATTAATTACTTTAAAATGTTTACATTAATATTACCTTCATAAGAGGGTGTATCGTTTAACTTTAGTTTTTAACAGAAATACCTCGTCAAGAACTCTACAACTTCCTTTTCATACTTATACGGTTTCGATGTAAACGGTATGATTGTGGTTGTTCCGTAATATACAATTTTAATAAGTTGATATAATACAAATAATCCACCGTATGCCTTTTTGACCGATATCAAAAAAAAATAAAAAGTACAGTATGATATTCCCTGTGCAAATGGCTAGCCTCTGAAATTAGACACTATGGCCGAAATGGGCCATGAGGGAATTATTATTATTCTTTTATTTTTTACTTTTACCAACTTACACGAATTTGTTTGCACGAAAACCGTGAATGTGAAAACAGGTTTACTCTTTATACATACAATTCACAATACAAACAATACCAGTTGCATATCATCGCAATCATCTGAACGTTTTTTTTGTAAAAACAAAAAATATATCCTTAATAACTTAATAACAATATAATAATTTTGTTTTAGATGTGATCTATTCTGTAATAATGTATAACAAACTTACTTTTATGGTGCACGTGATCTTGACACATTCTGTGATATTTACCATTTTATATAATTTAATTTATACCTTTACAACAACATTTGATAACACCTTTGTTAAATCACTTTTTTACAATCTGTATATGTATGACATATATATGTTTACATTGTTTTGTACGATTCGGTTCTAATTTAAAAATTTACTACCAAAACGTTCGGGGGCTACGTACTAAGACTGGCTTGCTTTTTAGAAAGGTCTTATGTCATGAATATGATATAATATGCTTCAGTGAAACTTGGTTACATTCGGGTATATTCGACTTAGAATTATTTGACGCACGGTATTACGTGTACAGAAGTGATCGTAACTATACAGTCAGGGGTGATACTATGGGTGGAGGGGTTCTAATTGCAATGAGACGTGAGCTAAAAGTCACCAACGTTGAGTGCATCCCATCAACCAATTCAGCTGCTGACGTAATTCGTGTTTCTATCTCTTTTGAACGACATAAACGATGCAACATATACTGCTGCTATTTTCCACAATGTCGAATTCATAAAGATGCGTTGTCAAATTTTTACGAAAATATCTCTGATGAAGTTCTTTCGTATCCTGATGACTACTTCATTATACTAGGAGACTTTAATATACCTAACGCAGTCTGGTCGAATAATAGTTATGGTGATGTGACCTTATATGGAGACTTTTCGTTAGATACAGTTAATGAACTAGCAAATTTTCTTTCTTTTAATAATTTTAATCAGTACAATATATTTAAAAATATTAATGATCGTATATTGGATCTTTTAATAGCTAATATTAATTGCAAAGTCAGTTTAGTATCTACTCCAATAGTTTCCGAAGACTCGCACCATCCAGCATTTGAGTTTACGATTTTAAAATCACATGAGAAACTGCTCGGGGCCCGGGCTCATACAGTCAAGTTGTATAGGGATGCTGATTATGAGGCAATAAATATAAATCTCTCGCAAATAGACTGGAAATCTAATTTAAGTGACGGTAATATTAATGTCTCTGTATCGATTTTTTATAAAATTTTAAATAATATAATAGAGAAACACGTACCCACTAAAACTATTAAATTTAACACTAAGTACCCGACATGGTATAATAGGGCATTGATTAAAACTATAAATGAAAAATTAAAATTTCATCGCAAGTGGAAGGTGTATCAACGAGATAGTGATTACGTATCTTTTGCCGTATTAAGAGAAAGACAAAAACTTATGGAGGAGGATTGTTATAATAAATTTATCAATAATGCTGAATACAGGATTGGTATTAATAGTAAATTCTTTTGGTCTTTCGTAAAATCTAAACGAAAAGGTAATGATCTTCCAGACATGATGCTTCTAGATGATTATACGACTTCTGATCCAGTGGAAATTTGTGACTTATTTAATACTCACTTTAGCTCAGCTTTTAACGTTAATAATAATCCAAATCATAACGGTCAGAGTTCTACCTCGGCGCAGTCGATAAGTATCGATTCAATCACTTTTACAATCCCTCAAGTTTCTGGGTATTTAAAACGCTTGGATGTCAGTAAGGGACCAGGACCTGATGGCATTCCACCCTTGTTTTTACAGAGATGTTACCATGAATTAGCTGAACCATTAGTAATTCTGTTCAGAACTTCCATGAAGTCGGGTGAAATGCCTTTACAATGGAAAAGATCGTTTATAACTCCCATATTTAAAAGTGGTAATAAACATGACATTTCAAATTACCGTCCTATTTCAAAATTAAGCTCAATTCCTAAATTATTTGAGAAAATTATTTACGATACGCTCTCTCAAATTGTTAGACCAATTATAATCCCCGAACAACATGGTTTTGTAGGTCGTAAATCTACAGAAAGTAATCTTTGCGAGTTTCTTGACCATCTCTATATCGCTATGGATAGTGGACTGCAGGTAGATGCAGTGTACACCGATTATACAAAAGCCTTCGATAAGATTTCACATGGTATTCTGATACACAAACTAGAACAAATCGGTGTACATGGTGATTTACTTCGATGGATATCCTCTTATCTTAGAAATCGCAGTCAGGCGGTTGCAATAAAAGGATACTGTTCATCATTCCTCCCTGTTTCTTCAGGTGTTCCTCAGGGTTCGCATCTTGGTCCGTTGCTGTTTATATTATTTATAAATGATGTCATATCCTGCTTCCATAATTCCAAAGTTCTCCTTTTCGCAGATGATATGAACATTTTTAGGTCTATTAAAACTTTAGAGGACTGCAATCTACTTCAAGAAGATCTGTGTAGGCTAAGTTCATATTGCCAAGCAAATGATCTTTACCTGAACATCAGGAAATGTAATGTCATCTCATTTAGTAGAAAAAAGAATACCATCCTCTTTAATTATAAGCTTAATGACAATTTACTAGTAAGAGTAAATGAATTGCGTGATCTTGGTGTTCAGTTGGATAGTAAGCTGGTACTGGGGTCACATATTAGTATTATAACTCAAAGAGCTTACAAAATGCTAGGTTTTGTTATGCGTATATCGAAAGATTTTAAACAGCCCACAACTTTAATTTTACTATTTAACTCTCTGGTGCAGTCTATTCTTGAGTATTGTTCATCATGTTGGAATCCTCAATACAAAGTTTATATTAAAATGATTGAAGCAATTAATAAAAAATTTCTGCGTCACTTAAAACATTATAATTCATCTGTAGATTCCATTATTAAAAACTTAAACAGTAATACCCTCGAAAAACGCCGTGATATAAGAGATCAAATGCTGTTGTATAAATTACTACATAATATAATCGACTCTCCCCTACTTTTAAGCAAAGTGAATCTTGCGTGTCACAGATTAGGTGCACGAAATAAACCGCTTTTCGCAATACGTAAGGCTAAAACGAAGTATGCTTCAAATAATTTTGTATCTCGTGCATGTAACAAGTTTAATTTAAAATATAGTAAATTAGATATCTTTCATCTTAAATATAATAGTTTTAAAAAAAATATTGTAAAACTTAATTTATAATAGGTAATTTTGCTGTAGGTTGTATGTATATTGTTACTTTTAACTTTTAACTGCATAATTACTTGATGTTTTATTAAGTGGTAACATTTAGTTTTTTTTTTTAAATTCAAAATTTTTATATAATATGTATCATCTTATCGTGGTGGTAAGCTTTTGTTTATGTGTTGTGAATCTGTGGAAACTTGGTTGGTTTTTAGCATTACTTTTATATGTTTTAGGATGTAATTTTTTATTGTACTGTTTGTTTCCCTTGAAAAGCTAATAAATAAATAAATAAACAAACCGTACCATCATTTTAAACTTGAGTCATATTTTTAAAACCGACTCGTTTTGTTTCTCTTTTGCGCCGCCACTGAGAACCCGAACGGGGTAATTGACAGAGGCAGCCGCTTCGATTTGTGAAGCTTTATTGCTTTTTTTATAGATTGGGACGTATAGCAGGATATGTGACATTTAAAAAATGAAATTGTGGTACAAATTCACATTAAATTGGATTGTTTGTCATTTTTCAAGTGAGTAATGTTAGGGTCAATATTTTAAATAGAAAATTATATGTTTCTTTAGAAATACGCTAAAAATATTGATTTTATTATAGGAATAAAACTTATATAAATATTTCAAAGATTTTTCTGAAGTAAATTGATTCCACCACAAAATAAAGTGTTATAGTTACGTTTGTTATAGGAAAAAATTGAGTAACATTTTAAATACAGTCTTATAAAAAATTTAATTCTGACCGTGACTTAGCTCACATGTTGTGTATTAATGTAAGTATTATTCATATATATAATAAAATTGTAACCAAGCCAAATCTGTACATTAAATAATTTTTGGAAAATCTTATTGAAATAAACATTATTATCGATACAGAGGTCGAATTTGTAGTTTTTAGACTTTTTGTCTGTCTGTCTGTTACCGTATTACAGAAAAACCACTGGAGGGATTTTCATGAAATTTGGTATGGTGATAGCTGATTATCTTGGTCAACATATAGGATACTTTTTACCACGGGAAAATATCTCATTTCTGAGGAAAAATACAAAAAGTGCAATGTAAGAGTATTAATATGTAAAACTTAAGGATTTGGTTTTTGGTCATCTGAACGCGTGCGGAGCTGCAGGCAATGCTAGTGTACATATAAGATCTTATCATACGAGAGCATGAAACAGCTTGCTATTATTAAATGAGCTTTAAAATTTAGTTCAGCTTATTGTGTTTCTAAATCTACTTCTCTAAAACTGACTATCAGAAAACGTATAGCTTAAACCACAACGTCTAGAAGCTTGAGATTTTGATAAGAATTTCTTATATAGCAAAGGCGAGTTTTTATAGCATTTTTAGTAATTCTTCCCCCAAAGAGATCAGACAGGACATGAATTTTTTAACTAAAATTCGTAAAATTTGAAACAATTGTATTTCGAACTGATTATATTGTCAATGAAACATTCTAATTTAGGGCGGCTTACTATTAATTACATATCACTGTGTGATGAAATTGCCATCGATAAGGGAAAGTTTAATTTTTACCATTGTTTCATCCAGCGTTACTCAATTAGACGTTTGAAATCTAATGAAATTGCGTAAGTTTTGAAGACGTCGCGTTGACAGATATAATATTTTTAAGCTCTTTATCGTCTCGCCCGAAACGCATAAATTAAAATGAAATAATTTATGAGACAATCTTTCACTGCCGCTCTAGATAAGTGTAATAAAAGATAATAAGGTTAATGTCTAACTTCTGCCTAAAGTACAAAACTAATTGAAAATTAAAATTAATAATTTGTATGTACATATACGTATATATTACGCAAAATGTGAGTAATTATAAACTTTTTGGTTCTCGGTGTATCGAAAGCTTTCCAACAATCATGGTCATGGGATATACTTGATTAATTTTGAAATGATTATATGCTAGTGTATTCTCGCGGTTCCCTCTAGTTTTTTTTTTAATTATTAAGCTTCCGTATGTCACACACTAATTTAAGATTACCTTTTTCAATTTATTGAAAATTTAATTGCTATAAAACGCAAAATTTTTTTACATACCGGTAGGTCCAGAGATAAGCTCGTTCAAACAAACAAGCAAACTTATCAACTTTACATATAAATATATAGATTCGCGTAAATATAAGCAAGTAAACTGAGTATTTTTCCAATTAGGTATCGATGATTTTTTAGAAAAAGTCTAGCTTGGTGGTAGTTAACAGAGATCTTAGGTTTGTTTTCCAGATTAAATGGTTTTAAGATTTTTTGCTAGCCTTTAATCATAGCAGTTAATCTGGCTGAGACCTATAATATATACTAACTGCTGAGGAGATAATATAATAAAACATGTTAAACAATGTGCAAAATGACCACACTCTTTTAACTTATATAATCTGATGGAACAGCGTTTCCAAGTGATATAAGAGACTGGTCTTTAAGTATTTACGAATTACAGAATACAGAGACCACCAACTACTTTGGGATGCTGTTGAAGATATCTTATAAGAGAAAAACCATAAACATTCGCCCATTAGTGCTGTTATTAAATTATTAAGAGCTTGTTTTATTTGGTATTCTAAATTACAATTACTTTATAATATGACTTG
This sequence comes from Brenthis daphne, assembly GCA_947093115.1. Classification (NCBI taxonomy): domain Eukaryota; kingdom Metazoa; phylum Arthropoda; class Insecta; order Lepidoptera; family Nymphalidae; genus Brenthis; species Brenthis daphne. The sequence continues at coordinate 3,212,082 of OX352482.1, forward strand.
AAAAATTAATGAAATTTTGAAGTTTTGGAAATTTTACAACTAAGTAGCAAATTGAAACCCTTGTAACATGCCTAGAATAAGCGGCTTAAACCAATCTAGCATTTCTATTTTAGCCAATCACTTAAAGCTTTAGACATAGTTTGTAGAAGCTTTTGAATCTGTTATCTATTTATCGACAATTCTAATATCTACGTTGATATCATTTGATGTACATTAATTCATATTGTATAAATAGTTCTATAATATAATAACTAGCGACTTGAAAAGCATTTAGTCTATGGTATAGACATAAAGACAACAATTTCTTGAATAAGCAGAATGGTACCAAAATATAATTGGTATATATACTATATATTAGTATTAATAACTTAAGATATCTGTCTGGACTATCTATATGGATTAATATTATCAAAGTGGTGTTATGATATTATAAGCCTTATTCACTATATACGTATGCAAAGCTTCGTTTTATTAGATGATTCTCTATATATATAAATATATATATACACTCGCACGCACTTATTGAAATCTATACATATAATAAAATTGCAACTAAGCCGAACCTGTACATTAAATATTTTTCGGAAAATCTTATTGAAATAGACATTATTATCGATACAGAGGCCGAATCTATAGTTTTTAGAATTTTTGTCTGTCTGTCTGTCTGTCTGTCCGCTGTTACCCCATAGCGCAAAAATCACTGGAGGGATTTTGATGAAATTTGGTATGATGATAACTGGTTATCTGGGTATATAGGATACTTTTGACTGCGGGAAAATACTTCATCTCTGAGAAATCTATACTAAACGTTAAAACGTAAGTAGGGACGAACCCGAGCGAAACGAGGGTGAGTCGCTAGTGTATGTATATACCTAAGCTTTCGCATTTATATTAGTAGTCTGATATAGAGTGTGTATGTGTGTGTGTGTGTGTGTGTGTGTGTGTGTGTGTGTGTCTGTGTGTGTGTGTGTGTGTGTGTGTGTGTGTGCGTGCGTGCGTGCGTGCGTGCGTGTGTGCGTGAGTACGTGCGTGCGTGCGTGCGTGCGTGCGTGTGTGAGTGCGTGCGTGCGTGCGTGCGTGCGTGCGTGCGTGCGTGCGTGCGTGCGTACGTGCGTGCGTGCGTGTGTGTGTGTTTTTTTTATTGTAGTATCATGAGAGATCGAACTGTTCACTTCCATTTCGTTAAATTAAATATACTCCCATTAAATTTAGCATGCATACCTATATGTACATAGTAGGTACTTAAAGCAGTTAAAACAATTCAAAGGAATTTGGAAAGCCGAATGAATAAATCTCAGTCACAAACGCAATTCTTTAGCGGATCTATTGTTTCATATCTTTTCTTCTACTCATTGAATTGAAAAACCTAACCATTACGAAACAATGAAGTCTGTACTAAATTAAGGAAACGATGAGGAAAGGATATACCTTATTGAATATTATAAATGTGAATGTATGTTTGTTTGTCCTACATTTATGTAACAACTTAGCCATCAGCCATGAATGTTTTTATATAGTTTATGGGTCTAAAAGTGGGTTATTTAGGTTAATTATTATTACACCAGAACACCAAGTGTTGCTCATGAAATATTACGCTTTAGTGCTTATTTTTTCAAACTACTAATATTTGTACTTTACAGTAGAGTTTTTTCCTATCTCTATTTTACAAACAAAGCTTTATTTCTAAGATTCATATACATATATAGATAAAATATATTGTTTCGGCTGTATTAAAGTAAAATGTGTATTTTATACCAATAGAATTGACATTTAAAAATCGATAATTCAGTATTAAAAACTCTTTTGTTAAATTGGTCGTTTGGATAAATAAACACTGAGACGACGATTGATCGATTACAAAAAGCTTCCTAATCGAAAGCCTGAACGAAGAAAGGACGTGAATTATAATAAATAGATTTATTGACTCATTTAAAGGCATTTGATTTATATGAATGCTGGCTAAAGCCTCCCGCCGCCATTTTAATGATTTTTCTAAGTAGCGACGCACGATGAAAATCGTATGCATCGCTAGAGAATACTTAAAAAAATCGGAGGATTCCACAGCATGAAATATTAAAATAAGTTTATAATCGTTTTTTTTTGTGATGTAATATACGGTTTTGAGATTTTTCCCTTTACGTGACAAAAATGACCATAAGATATTGTTTCTTGCCAAATATCATGGTTCTAGGTCCATGGGGAGTACCCTATAGATTTTGATTCCCTTGCGAGTGTCACAATATGCGGCATGAACGGCCGTATCTATTGTGTTAACTTAGAAGTTTGATTTTCACAGCTTCAAGGGACCTTAGTATATAATATTATTCCAATTTGATACGCCACGCGATTCTAAGAAAAAGTGTTTTGACAGACAGATTGACAGACGGACAACGAAGTGATCATAAGAGGATTCATTTTTTTCTTTTGAGATACAAAAACGAAAAATATCAACAAAATAGGCACTAAATTGCTGATATTTTTACTAAAGTAACACATTTTAAAGATATTATAGGTAAAAATCACCGATCATAACCTCAGAATTGAAGAGTGCTTTAGAATAATATTTCTCTCAATAGTCATGACTCATGAGATATAGCAAATCAACGTAGTAGCATTAGTATATTAATTGAACTATTCTATAGTAATATAAACATTCACATGGGAACTTGAGTTCGCTTTGATCAGGGCTTCACCTGTCACTCGGTGGTTAACTTCATAATAAAGTTCATGGCACGTGTACGGGATTTGGTATGACATGTTATGTTCGTATGATGGCTTAGACTAGCTTTGTGGTCCTATGGTGTTAAGGTGTATATATGTTGATGTTTCATCATATTTTCCGGTAGATAAAGGGATTATCTAGTACTAGCAGAACCCGCGGCTTTGCTCGCTCTAAATCTACAAAGAATCTCAATAAAGGTAGTTTCATACATTATTAATTACCCTGCGACTTTTGTTGAAATTAGCATTATCAATGAAAAACACAACCCACTATACTCTGATTAAATGAAATATTAAATTTTAAATGAATTTCCATGAAAACAGCTTTTGTACGACCGTTAACTTTATAAGTCGTTTAAAACCAAATTAACGACTCATTGCGGCTTCTTCCATTACAGAGTTTCATTGCACAATAACTTTCTTATAGATTTGCGTTAAAATTTCATGATCCCCTTAAATCTTTTGGAATATGTTCCATTTATTTATTCTTGCGCTTTAAAATAAAGCGTTTGGATAGAATGACTTTATAAAGAATATATATCTAACCTATTTAAACATTATATTATGACGACACCCTCGCTCCACTGGGGTGTGTTCCAGTACTAAGTAGCTAACAGTAGCCAGTGTACTGCAGCTCGTAGTCTATCTGTGCACTTGTCTGCGCACTGTTCACCCAAGTTTGTTTCGCAATTTCGCAGTGAAGAAGTAAGAAACACACACACACATACACACACACACACATACACACACACACACAGAGAGAGAGAGAGAGAGAGAGAGAGAAACATACGCACAAACGTTTGTTTTTATATTAATCTAAAGTCTAGATCTCTTTAACCTTTACGTTTAAAGTTGTATGATATCCGTCCAAAGCACGTTTATGGTGAAATTGATAGTTTATACGAGCGACTTATGATATGCTCTAATATAATAATATATTCTATGCAGTACAGTGTAATATAATGTCACTGTCACTGAGTGAATTATTAAACTATATCCAAGACTTTAGAATAAGCTTGCCATCTCCCTATTTCACTTTGAACGCCGATTTAGAATGTGCTACATAATCTATACATATAATAAAATTCTGACTAAGCCGAATCTGTACGTTAAATATTCTGTGGAAAATCTTATTGAAATAGACATTATTATCGATACACAGGCCGATACTATAGATTTTAAAATTTTTGTCTGTCTGTCTGTGACCGCATCACGAGGAAACCACTGGACAGATTTTGATGAAATTTGGTATGATGATAGTTCTTTATCCGGATCAACATATAGGATACTTTTTATCGCGACAAAATATCTTATCTCTGTGCTAAACGTTAAAACTAGGGACCAACCCGATTAGAACCCGATATTACTATTTAACAAATTCATCCCACAATTACAATAATAAAATAATAATTTGTGAAAAAGCAAACCAGTAAAAAAATAAACATCGTTATAATTTGACTGCTTGATTAATTTAAATTATGTGTAAGAATCAAACTTACCACCTATAAAATTATTATAAAGAGAGAAGCATTCTTAAAACTCGACCAAGAGCTCCTCTAACATTGAATAAATGTAAACGTTTGAATATTATAGCCTGAATTAATTTCTACATAAAAGCGATTTTCACTACGAGTACCGTCGAAGACTCTCCTGGCTTTGCGCCATCGTCATCTCATATTTATTAATTTAGAGAATGTTACATAGTGTTGGTGACTTGGGTATTGGCCAAAGGATTCCGATTTATTTACTGTCAGTATTGATATGTGAGATAATGCTGTACCTATTATCTACCTACCTCTTTGATCTAGCAGCTAGCATGTACCTACAGTTGAAGATGTGAGTTCGAGTTCGACTCTCGGGTCCGGTATTAAAACCCACAAAATAACAGGACCAAATATATTGGGGTTTTTTGTACAGAAATTTTCAATAAAAGACCGGACGTTATACACTAGCGAAACCGTATAAAATATGTGCATAATATTAATCTATTAAACATAATTATCTTATAATTTAGCCAATCTGTTTTTATTAAGGTTCTTTAACTACGTAAACTTTTAATACAATAAAGCCCACCGTAACGACATCAACAAACATCTTTAACTAACGTCTCATTTAGTTTTTATTGAGAATTCTTTAAATTCAAAGGTGACGTTTATGGCGGTTCGTGCTACTTAAATCCGTTTTATGATCCTAAATAACCCTTTAAATGGCGTTCGAGAATAAAAAAATACTTTGCGTCCTACACAGAGAGGGATATTTTTTGGAAAATTATATTTCTAAGGTGTGGATGTGAAAGGGCCGCTTACTACAGGAATATTACATAGATTTAGGTACGAGGTCAAGGTAAATGATAAATAAAATATAATATACTGTCTACGTTTGTGGCTGCGTGTAAATTTTATTTATGTTTTAGTCAACTTAATAAAATGTATCTATATAGAACGAGCATCTGTATAGCTCGTTTGAGCAGAAATTCGAAGGTTTTGCTAGTACCTAACCAGTAAAAAAATCCTTCTAATTTATTTACTTCTAATACATCGATATACAAATTCGATGCGTTTGCCATTTTGTTATATGTATGTATGTATATTAAAAAATAAATAAAAGAAAAGAACTGTAGACCCCCTGAGTTCTTTGTAGTTTGTCTCTGAACTGAAGCATTTTCCCGTAATGTTGGTAAAGTTTTTGACTTACGTTCAGTGTGTTTTTGAGATAGCAATATTAAAGTATAATTTTGCAATTGAGTATCGTTCTACCTTCAAAACTATCTCATAAAAACCCAATCGATCTATTACAGTGTTATAAACAAAAAACTTAAAAACCTTAACCAATACGCATTCTTTATATTATGTTATAAGAACTTTTCTTCCAAATCTCATTTTTAGGGTTCCGTACCTGAAAAAGACCATAGGAGCCATTTTGGGATTACTTTCTTTGTTTATCTGTTGTCGGCGACGGAAAACCTATCTTCGAGTAACGTGTGTATTAATATAGGGACAATGTCATTTTAGCGTATTATGAATAATTGTTGTAAATATGAAATCTCATTCTTATTAGATTTATTATGTTAAAATAAGTTCTAATTAGTGTAATAAGGTTAGTTTAGAGTATTTTTTGCTTATTTGAATCATATAAGACTATTTAACATTAATTTGAAAGGAATAGGTACGTAAGTAAAATGTTAGCATATAATTACGTAACTTGAAAATGAGATTTTTTGTTTCTTGCAATAGCATAATAGTTTATGTTTTAAATAATAGATTTTATTATAAAACTTATAATAAAACAAGAATTAGGTCGATAGGACTATCCGTTCAAAAGTTATAAGGGAAAATGTATAGTAAAAATGTAGCAACCTAGAAATTTAGATATTTTTGTTTTAAGACTTTTTTAATTAATTATTATATATTGAATATTATGTTTTAATATTGTATAATAGTATGTAAGGCATGTAAATAAATAAATATGTGTAAGGTGTTTTACTGAAAACATAAAATAAAAGGACTCTCTAGGTTTCGGTTTAGGGAAATTTTACTCGAAAAATGAGCTCAAAGTACGCGGCTCTCTGTAAGGTATTAACGGGCCAAATAAAAGGCGAGCCATTTCTCGATTCGAGTCAGTCGCAAGACAGCCACCGAAGAGGCAAGAACTAAAAGGAAAAGGAAGAACCGAAACCAAGAGAGAAAAAGGGAAAAATTGTGTTTTTATTTCATCGCCTCTAAGTATAGTCTCCTGTCAACGAAGAAACCCTAGTGGATCGGGACCCAAGCTACGCATTCAGGGGTGCGTGGTGGCGTACATTACCAGCGAACGGACATACTGCCGTGTACGCCAAGAACGTCTGGGAGATCGTCCCAGGTCGACCTCCGGGTACTAGACATACCCTGGTTCTGGTCGTCCGAAACAGTTGGTCCTTCGAGCCGGATCCCTGCTAGAAGAAGTTCAGAAGAAACAGAAGATTGCGTTCAAGATGCCGGTAACCAGGTCGCAGAAGGATGCCCCCTCACGTCCCGGGTCCCGTCCTTCAGATAGGGACGCGACAGATGGAACGTCGGGATCAGAAGGGGTCACGTCAGCGTCGGCGTCATCGGGAACTGCAACTACATCGAACACTTCTTCGGGTACCACGACCACGGAGGGCACCACAGTGACGGAGACCACGGTTACGACTGCAACTACGGCGGCGTCTATGGAAGGCAACAAAGAAGATGCTGCACAGAGGATGACCAGGAAGAGCCAAGAAGATGTACCTGGAAAGGATGTTCAAGGCTCCTCCAAGACCCTGAAACCGATGGGGGTCAGTTGTCGCGCCAGGTCCACGAAGACCACGAGTTCCTCGGCCAGAAGACGCGAGCTAGAAGCAAAGGAAGAGTTGGCACGCCTGGAGTTGAAGCAAGCACAGGCTGAAACTAAGCTAGCCCGTGTCAGATTGGAGATGGCACAGTGTGAAGAAGAGGACTCCGTGGATGAAGACCTGGAAGACAGAACAGCACAGGTGCAGAACTGGATCGAGACGTCTGTGCTGGAGGATGGCAACAAAGTTCAACCAGAGATGCGAGGTCCACACCCCTTGGAAGAGCCACAGAAGATGAAGCCTGAAGAGAACTCCTCAACGAGAGGAGCTACGATTGAAATTCAAGCACTGACGGCAGCATTGAAGGAAGCTCTTACCACGCGAGGACCAGCAGGACAGCCAACCTACATTCACGAGTTACCCTACTTCGACGGCAACAGCAGCGAGTGGATGGCCTTCAAGGTTGTCTATGAAGATACAGCACCGATGTTCAACAACGTCCAGAATATGGCTCGGCTAAGAAGAGCACTGAAGGGCAACGCAAGAGAAGCTATCAAGAGTCTGCTGTACTCCGAAGCCTCTCCGATGGAAGTGATTCAAGCCCTCAGAAGAAGATATGGAAGACCAGATGCACTGGTGCTGGCAGAGTTGGACAAGGTCAAAACGTTGCCGAAGATTTCTGAAAACCCAAGGGACATATGCCTCTTCGCGAGCCAGATCAGCAACAGCGTAGCGGCAATAAAAGGATTGAAGAAACCACAGTACCTGCATTCACCTGAGATGGTGAAACAAATTATTGAGAAGATGCCTACGATCCTCAAGTTCCGATGGTACGACTTCATTGAAACAACAGAAGAAGGCGAGTTCTCCGACCTAACACTGGTGTCCAAGTTCCTGAACAGAGAAGCAGGCAAGTGTGGAGCCTATGCATCAACAGAAGAGAAGAGCGGGTTCAGACGGACTCATCGACAAGCAACGCATTCAACTAAGGAAAAGGACTTCAAAGAAAAGGTTTCAAGATCAGAGAAGACTTGCCCCATGTGTGAGGGTGAACACTTCCTCGTCGGGTGTCAGAAGTTCCTGAAGGCGTCTGTGCAAGATCGATGGGCAATAGTGAAGAAAAGCCGCGTTTGCTTCAAGTGTTTACAAGGGACACATCGGAAGGAGAGCTGCAAGAAGCCGTCGTGCACGGAATGCAAGAGGTGGCATCATCATCTGCTGCACGTCGAGACAGAGAAAAGTTCCTCGGAAGAACAGAAGAACAAACCACAAGAAGTGGCGAGAATCATGGCATCGGTGAATGCGGTCAACAACGCAAGGGCATACCTGAAGATAATTCCGATAGAAATCTTCGAGGCAAAAGGATCAAAGAAGATATTGGCCCTCATGGATGAAGGGTCAACAGTGTCGCTGCTAGACCAGAAGGTAGCAGAAGAAATCGGCGCTCAAGGAAGAAAGGAGGAACTGGTCATCGAGACTGTTGGAGGCAGGCTGATAAGGAAGGAAGACTCTCAGATGCTGGACCTTACGGTGAAGGGGATTCATCAGAGGACCAAGAAGACCTTGAGAAGAGTCCGGACCATCGACGAGTTGAAGCTTGCACCGCAGTTCCTAGAAAAGAAAAGGATAGAAGAGTGTCAACACTTGAAGAAGATTGCTGACTCTCTATATTATAAGGGGGAGTCACCACAGCTGCTCATCGGTCAAGACAACTGGGAGCTAATCGTGACTCAAGAAGTAAGAAGAGGGAAACCAGGACAACTAGTCGCTTCAAGAACAGGACTTGGATGGGTGCTCCACGGGTCAGACACTGGAGGCGCGAAAGTGGTGCACTTCTTAAACACGTGTCTACATGTCAGCACGCCAGAAGAAGAGATGCATCAAGCCATCAAGGATCACTTCGCAATCGAAGCACTTGGAGTACTACCAAGAAGACCCACTACGGATTCAGAAGGAAGAGCACTCACCATCCTAGAGAAGACCTGCAGAAGACTAGAAGATGGTCGATTTGAAGCTGGACTTCTATGGAAAAATGAAGATGAACAGATGCCTGAAAGCTACACGTCTGCCAAGAACCGATTGTTCAACATTGAAAAAAAGATAGACAAAGACCCTCAGCTGAAGGCAGAATACAATAAGCAGATCCAGCATCTAATCGACAGCAAGTATGCAGAAGAAGCACCTGGTGGACAAGAAGATTCAAAGAAGACATGGTACCTCCCTCATTTCTCCGTGGTACATCCATTGAAGAATAAAATAAGGATCGTCTTCGACGCTGCAGCCAAGTCTAAAGGGAGAAGCCTCAACGACGCTTTACTACCGGGACCAGACCTACTGCAATCGCTCTTCGGGGTATTACTGAGGTTCCGGCAAGGCCCGTTTGCAGTGGCAGCCGACATAAAGGAAATGTTCCTGCAAGTTCGCATCCGGCCAGAAGATAGAAACAGCTTGAAGTTCCTGTGGCGAGGGGATCGTCGTGACGTAGCACCGAAGGAGTACAGAATGACATCAGTCATCTTCGGCGCGACATCATCTCCTAGCACAGCGATCTACGTGAAGAACCGGAACGCGGCGGACTACAAGAAGCAGTACCCAGAGGCAGCAAAGGCAATCGAGCTGAACCATTACATGGATGACTACCTGCACGGCTTCCATTCAGAAGAGGACTTCAAGAGAATTACAGCGCAGGTGGATTTCATTCACAAAAAGGCGGGCTTCGAACTCCGAGGATGGGCGTCAAACCACTTCGACCTGCTGCAAGACGTGAAGACTGAGTCAGTTGAGAAGACAGAGGTGGACCTTGGTGAGAAGGAAGAGAAGACACTGGGACTACGCTGGTTTACAGAAAGGGACTCCATAGGCTTTAGGGCGAACCTTCGGAACACGCCAGATGAAGTGGCACAAGGACTCAAGGTACCTACGAAGAGAGAAGTCACCAGCGCCGTGATGTCGACCTTCGATCCACTAGGGCTAGCATCACCAATTCTCATCCAAGGCAAAAGGCTGCTCCAGAACATATGGCGAAGTGGCGTCGGTTGGGATGAAGAGATAGAAGAAAAGGAGTACGAGTCATGGAAGACTTACCTGGAGAAGATGAAGCTGCTCCAAGACCTTCAGATCCCGAGATGTCTGGCACCACGTCGCACCGAGGGGGAGCTGCACACGTTCACGGATGCAAGCGAAATGGCGTATGCAGCTACGGTATATTGGAGAACTGAAAATCAAAATGGGACTTATGACGTCAGCTTAGTAGCAGCAAAAGTAAGAGTCGCTCCGTTGAAGCCGGTGTCAATCCCGAGACTCGAGCTGCAAGCGGCCCTCCTAGGAAGCAGATTGGCACACTCGGTCGAGGAAGAAATGGATCTGAAAATAGAACAGAAGACGTTTTGGACAGACTCCAGTATCGTGCTATCATGGATCAAGACGGACCCGAGAACCTTCAAGACATTCGTGGCTCATCGCTTGGCGGAGATAGAAGATCTCACAAAACCACAGGACTGGAGATGGGTACCGACGGCGCAGAACCCTGCAGATGATGCAACACGTGACGTACCAGAACACTTCGACTGCCAACACCGATGGTACACCGGACCAGGGTTTCTAAGAAGAGATGAAGTTCACTGGCCTGCGGCAAGAAAGAAACCACTGGCGAAGAAAAGGCAGCGGACATCGTAGCGACTGCAGGCAGCTCCTATCCATCACCAGATCCCGAAAAGTTTTCGTCGTGGAAAAGACTTTGGCGAGCTACAGCAAGAGTACTGCAGTTCATACAACTCTGCAGAAGAAAGGAAAAGGTCCACGCCAGCAAAGAAGATCCTACCTGGAAAACTACAAAAAGGAATAAGAAAATTGTTGAGAAGCGACATCTGTCTTCAAAAACGTCAGAAAGGAAATACATACCATTGGAAACAAGTCTACTAGAGCAAGCTGAAACGCTGTTGTTAAGAAGAAGTCAAGAGAAATGCTTCAAAGAGGACATCAGGTGCCTACAGCAAGGAAAACAATTAGAGGGCAGCAGCAAGTTGAAAAGGCTCGACGTAGTGCTAGAAGAAGGTCTCCTGCGACTGAAAGGAAGAATCGACGCGATACGAGGGGTTACCAGAGACTACAAACGACCCATCGTACTCGACAGCAAGGACAAGACAACACTTCTCATCATAGAAGAATTTCACTGCCGCTTCAATCACGGGAATCACGCGACCGTAATGAACGAAGTAAGACAACGTTTCTGGGTGTTAGGACTGAGGTCAGCGATCAAGACCATTCAACATCAATGCCAGTGGTGCAAAACAAGAAAGGCAAGACCTCAAGAACTACCAGTGGGCAACTTACCTGCTGAGAGGCTGATGCACGGAAACCCTCCATATACGTGCACGGGAATAGATTACTTCGGCCCTATGACGATCACCGTAGCAAGACGCCATGAGAAGAGATGGGGTGCTCTATTCACATGCTTAACAACACGAGCTGTACACATTGAGCTCACTCCTTCACTCTCCACTGACAGCATGATCATGGCACTACGACGATTCGCCGCGAGAAGGGGAATGCCAAAGATAATCTACACCGACAATGGCACTAACTTCGTTGGCGCCAACAAAGAACTCAAAGAAGCACTAGACACCATGAAGCAAGAAGACCTTATCTCGGAAGCGGAGAAGATCGGCGTGCAGTGGAAGTTCATACCTCCTGGTGCACCAAACATGGGAGGTGCATGGGAGCGTCTGGTGCGATCCATTAAAACCGCATTGGACGCCACGCTCAACGAAAGGCAACCACGAGAGGAGGTACTTCATACCCTCCTGTTAGAGGCCGAGCACATAGTCAACTCTCGGCCCCTCACCCACCTCTCCGAGAACCCTGAAGAAGAAGCACTTACACCGAACCACTTTCTCATCGGGCGATCATGTGGCGCAGCAAGAATCGGCAGCTTCGAGGACAACGAGCTTGTGGGCAGACACACCTGGAAGGCTACGCAGCGACTTGCCGATCACTTCTGGCAACGTTGGCTGAGAGAGTATTTGCCCACTCTACTACCAAGGAAGACCAAAGGAAGAGTCAGCGCCACAGATTTGCAAGTCGGAGACATCGTACTGATCGTCGATCACAGCCTACCAAGATGCATCTGGCCACGCGGAAGAATCCTGCATGTGTATCCTGGACCAGACGGGCGGACCAGAGTCGTCGACGTCGAGACCAGAGGAGGTGTTCTACGGAGGCCCAGTTCGAGAGTGGTGCTGTTGGTGCCGGGAGCGTCGCCGAGTCCAGGAGTTGGTGCAAAGCACGAGGGGGAGAATGTCGGCGACGGAAAACCTATCTTCGAGTAACGTGTGTATTAATATAGGGACAATGTCATTTTAGCGTATTATGAATAATTGTTGTAAATATGAAATCTCATTCTTATTAGATTTATTATGTTAAAATAAGTTCTAATTAGTGTAATAAGGTTAGTTTAGAGTATTTTTTGCTTATTTGAATCATATAAGACTATTTAACATTAATTTGAAAGGAATAGGTACGTAAGTAAAATGTTAGCATATAATTACGTAACTTGAAAATGAGATTTTTTGTTTCTTGCAATAGCATAATAGTTTATGTTTTAAATAATAGATTTTATTATAAAACTTATAATAAAACAAGAATTAGGTCGATAGGACTATCCGTTCAAAAGTTATAAGGGAAAATGTATAGTAAAAATGTAGCAACCTAGAAATTTAGATATTTTTGTTTTAAGACTTTTTTAATTAATTATTATATATTGAATATTATGTTTTAATATTGTATAATAGTATGTAAGGCATGTAAATAAATAAATATGTGTAAGGTGTTTTACTGAAAACATAAAATAAAAGGACTCTCTAGGTTTCGGTTTAGGGAAATTTTACTCGAAAAATGAGCTCAAAGTACGCGGCTCTCTGTAAGGTATTAACGGGCCAAATAAAAGGCGAGCCATTTCTCGATTCGAGTCAGTCGCAAGACAGCCACCGAAGAGGCAACAACTAAAAGGAAAAGGAAGAACCGAAACCAAGAGAGAAAAAGGGAAAAATTGTGTTTTTATTTCATCGCCTCTAAGTATAGTCTCCTGTCAACGAAGAAACCCTAGTGGATCGGGACCCAAGCTACGCATTCAGGGGTGCGTGGTGGCGTACATTACCAGCGAACGGACATACTGCCGTGTACGCCAAGAACGTCTGGGAGATTGTCCCAGGTCGACCTCCGGGTACTAGACATACCCTGGTTCTGGTCGTCCGAAACATCTGTCAAGACCCTTTTCTCAAGAACGCGTGAAAGTATCAAGATGATCGGTCCCCTGTAACTTGACTTTTAAGCTTTTAAGTCTACGCAATAAAAAATATAGCCATGTATGCTGTAAATTTTGACATTCGCAAATAAATCAGAATATATAGGGTGCTTCTCGTTGACCTAGAATCATAAAATTTGGCAAGAAACAAGTTTCACAGCACAAGTACCGGACGATATCCGAAAATCGTTAGTTTTAAAGCTATTTTATATTTTCGATTCAAGCGTTATGTTATAGATTAATTTTGTTTCTCATACAATTATGGTATATATATTTATTTTTGCCACTAATAAAATGTTGTAGATAGATGGAAATATTATATGTGGATAAATATATGTATCTTTAATTTTACTTTTACCGTAACAAAATATAAATGATGATTCCCCATACAAGCTTTAAAGGGAATAAAAAATATTCTATGTCCTTCCCCGGGTCCCAAACTATCTTCTTACCAAGTTTCATCTACATTGGTCCAGCGGTTTTTGAGTTTATTGGTTACAAACATACAAAAATACAAGTTATAAAGCTTTGGTACTAACGTCAAAGTTGTAAAAGCATTAAATTCTTTAATAGTAAAGAGTTGTAAATAATTACCCCTTTAAGTAACGCTCGTTAAAAGTCGCAATTTGTTCAAATTGCTATATATCTCAGACTTATAAAAATACTAGCGACTTACCCTCGCTTTGCTTGGGTGCGTCCCTACATATGTTTTAATTTTTTTGGAACCGGAACCATGTGGGAATATGGAACCACTTTTTTTGCGTAACCCTAATTATTTGTCTAAAATAAAAGTGGCCTAAGTTACTCCTCTCAAAATCGGCTATTTGATAGTGAAAATCCTATCAAAATCAGTCCAGCCGTTTCGGAGATTACCTGGGATAAAGAGACAAACATTTTAATAATTAAAATTTGTTGTTATAAGTACCGTATATAATTTCCTATTCATTTAGTAAAAACCTGTTATTTTAACATTACAGATAGACACTTTATTTATCTGTGTAATTTTATTTATCTGTATAGACAATTCACAAGGTGTTAGGGATTCTGCTTTAAATAACTTTGAGAGGTCCTCGATTCGAGTCCCTGGCCGGGTCTAGAATAGTTATCTGGTTTTTCTAACAATAAATTCACAGTAACATCCAATTATCCCATAAAAAGTCATCAATTCTTTGTTTCTGTGTCATTATTGAAGTCCAACTGCTTATGACGTCGTACGTTATTTTATATATTTTATGGTATATTTTTGTTTGTACTAACCTTCAAAAATAATAAACCGAATTCGATAACACTTCCATCAAGAAAGAGAACTTCAAAAATGTAGCAATAGTGCTTTAAAGTCAATTTTCATAAAAATACTCGTATATAGCGAAAAGCAAGTAACATAAAAACTTATAGTTCACCTATATAAGCTCACATATTTCACCCGTATATATAAATTAATTCGGCTTTTTGAAAACTTTCAAAGCTCCTCTTTAATAGAAATATTGATTAATAACTTAACTGTTTAATCAACCTACATACGGTTTTAACGAGTTTGTTAGAATTGCACCCTAATTCCTCTCAACCCCTTCGCTCAAAGCTTGTGAATTTTAAAGTGTTTACTTCGTCGTATGACTCGCTCTTGCCTAGTTTTTCATGGAAGCAGTTCATTGACTTTATGAATTGGCTCTCTAATCTTGAATTCTGTAAGTATATCCATACTATACGTATTTTTATATTATTATTAATATATAGTATATATAATATATAGTGTATATAATTATAAATATGAAAGTTTGTGAGGATGGACGGATGGATGTTTGTTGCTTTTTCAATCAGAACGGCTGAACGAATCTGGATGAATTTTAGCACAGAGATAGATTATAGTCTAGAATAGCATATAGGTTACTTTATTCCGGAAAAATGTTAGTACGTAGTAATATATATCAAAATCTATCAAATTATTCCACTCTTAGAGGTGATTTTTTTTTATTTATATGGGAATACCCTTGATCTTTAAACTATATATTAAATTGATAAAAGAAAATCCATTTACAAGCGGAAAAGATAGCATACCCATAATGAATATAGTATATGAATATAGCTCATTTGGCTATATAAAATACTATAGTGCCTTAAAATAAATTCTAATACCATACTCACGTCGTTTTATTCAATACTATCTATATATAAATAGACAAAAAACAAAACAGTACGTTTTTCTCCTCAATTTATCAACCGTTTTCTTTTATTGATTAGTAGCCATTGACAAGTTTTAGAATAAAGCTGAAAAAAAATATCGAAATATTTAGATTTTCTATATAGGCAAGTTGTATTTAAATAGGTTTTCCTTAAATTTTCATAATGATGATACATAAATAAACTACGCAAATGAAGTCGTAGGCAATAGCTATTATATAATAGCTATAGAAAGATCATAGAGGAAAGGCCTCTTTAATTTATCTCTCATCTTGCTTGACCACTAGACAGGTGACCCTTACCAGGCAACCCTTTCCCGTTTCACGTAGAATCAACGTGACAGCTGATAAGATATTGCGAAATTATGAAACCCACATCGTACTCGTATATATAATTACTTTTATATTAAATTTTAATAAGTATATATTTAATTTTATTAGTATATAATATGTTGAAGGTTTTTAAGGTATATGTGTTATGGGCCTCTTTTTACATATTTAAGATCTTTTTGTAAATATTACCTGAAATAAATGTTTTTTTTTAATTTATTTGGGTTTACAGTGTTCACAATAAATACATAAATAAACTATACTACTATATATATATATATATATATATATATATATATATATATATATATATATATATATATATACATATATACATACATAAATAAACTACATATATACGATAGCTTATATCTAAAACAGTTTATATAATTAAGTAAATGATCATGACACCAGTATCGTTGACCACAGGTTACTAACTTGTCTTGAGAATTGATAACGTATTTAGTATTCAGTAATATATTATTTTACTTGATAGAAGAAAATATTAAATGTATAATGTAAAAACACAAAATAATAATAATACAATAACATAAATGGTTAGAGGGAATTGCGTATTATATTTATGATTTCTTTTTTTAAGCTGTTTTAAAGTATATTTAACTAAGCCTAACAATAATACACAAGAAGCCTATATCTTACTCCAATTTATAATCTATCTTTATATTAAATTACACCCAAATCCATCCAGCCGTTTCACAACAAACATACACACATAGAAAATTTCGATAACAGTTATCAGATCAAAGGTCGGTCTATAATATTATAATGTTAAGAATAAAATAAAAAAAATTGTTTATTTACAATAAAGAAAATAAAAAATATACTTAACTAGCGATTCCACACTCGCTTCGCTCCGGTTCGGCCCTAGGTACCTTAAACGTTTAGTATGGAATAGATAGAAAATATATTATATGATATAATATAATTTAATAATTAAAAAAGAGAAATAATTTTTCAAATCGGATTAATAAGTCCTGAGATTAGCGCGTTTAAACAAACAAACCAACTCTGCTTCTTTATAGTATTAGTATAGATTATATATACACAACAGTTAATGTACACTTAATTATTACTGTGCAAATTACATAAATATCTATATAAATAGAGAATAGTTGTATCTATTTGCTTATGTTATAAAAACTATGCTTATGTTATAAACTAAAATAACTGCCTCGGTAGTGTAGTGGCTAGCATCTACGGCTGCACACCCGGAGGTCCTGGGTTCGAGTCCCGGGTCGGGCCAAGTTTAGTTATTGAGTCTTTCTGTATAGTAAGTCTCAGTAACAACCCGGAGTTGGGAAGTTGGCGGTGTTTCACCCCCGTGCCTCGGAGAGCACGTAAAGCCGTCGGTCCTGCGCCTTAACTCTCACCGGTCGTGTCGAGTTGTCGTCCCACCGGAGTATGAGAGTGATAGGAATAGAGAGTGCACTTGTGTCTGCGCGTACACTTGAGCACTATAATATCTCCTGCGCAGTTGGCTAATCTAATTGAGATTGGCCGCCGTGGCCGGAATCGGCTAGGAGAACATCATTATAAATAGACTATACTCTACACAGAGTTCAAATCTACCACAATTTCTCACTTCAGGGCGTTCAATAAGATTAATTATCATTACATCTTAAACAAACAAAGTACAATTTTAAATTTTCCAATTAAAATTACCCTGATGTATTAATTTAAGCGCGTTATTAACTTTCATGAATCAAATATGTTCGCATTCACTTTACATGGGTAATATTCTGAATATTCATGACGATATCAAATTATGTGAATATGTAAAATATATTGTACAGGTACATGTTTATTCTGCTTATTTTACCTTTAAGCTTTTCAAACTTTTGTATTGAATTTTTATATGAACATATAATACAGTGAAATTGATCATATTTATCGTCATCTCACCCAAAAAACGTCTGCTGGATATAAATTTCCCCCACGATTTCCACGATTGCTGCTCTTGTGCCACCTGTATCAAGTGGATTCCAGTGATTTTCACCATGTCGTCGATCCACCTTGTGGATCTCCACTTCGCCTTCCGGTACACCGTCGCCATTCAAAAAGTCCTCGTCCCCAACGGCCATCCGTTCTGCGAACGAATGTCCTGCCCACTGCCACTTAAGCTTCTTACTGCAAAAAAAAAAATTAACTATTTAAATGCATTTGACCAGTTTTTTTGAAAAATTTTATTAAAAATGGTTATGAAAATCGGTACAGTATGTGCGAAAATTTCTCATACAAAAATGACATTATATAGCTAAATTATGTAACTCCACAATTTGAAATTCCTTTAATGCAGAAATGAACCCGCGACCGTCATAGTATATCATAGTTTACAACATATCACACTAAATTAAAAGTTGATCTACCTTAATTTATCTTTATATACAATTGTCTTCATTTAGTTCTAAAATTTTAAGCTCAGTTTTAAAATGAGGAAAATATTATGATAGACGTTGATAGATAAATGACGATACTCCAAATGATAAAATTTTCCACCTCAGTCCTAGAAGTTGGTGAACTTCGAGATAATCCCTAACTAATAAAATATGATTAATGTTCCGAAAAGTTGGACGTTGAAAGTTTACAAAGTTTCCACGTTACCTATTGAATATTTCAGAATAAAAAAAGCTCTAAAACGTATTTATTTGCCAACATATTTGAAACTAAAGTTTTTAGTTCTTGCAAATAATATTTGGCCATTAGAATTTTTTTGAGTACATTATGATAGGTGTTACTTAAGTAGTCTGTTATTACACGGCATTAGCCGTGCATTATGTGTGTTCGAGCCGTCACATACTCGTATGTGCCTATACTATTTTTTGTAGCTTGTGCTACCATCTTAAATGAAAGATTGCAAATGATACTTTTGACAGATTGACAATGATTTCGTACGACGAATGAAATACCTCCTATTAGGAAAAAAGTAAACTATATGAAACTTGAAGACTTACTTTTTTAGAGTTTTCGAGAATTCTGAAAAAAAACTGTTTAGGGATACATAAATTAAAAAAAAATCTAAACTCTAAAGAAGAATTTGTAGAAGAAAAAAACAGCTTTTATCATTAGCATGTCATGATAATTCAGACTAATAAATTAATTTAATATAAATATATTATTTATAATTAATATTGCCATTTTTGCACAGAGAAAAAATTGTGTACTTAAGTCACGGATGAGCGTCACTTAAATGAAAGATAAGGTCACACAGTCCTATACAATAAAAATAGAATGCTGAACCTGAAAAGCTTTTACCACAATATACAAAGAAATTACGTCCACAATAAAAGGTCTTTAGAAAAAATTGTCCTTCTAGTTTTCTATCACAAACGTATTGCATAAGAAAGAAACTTTGAGAGTATGTGCGTTTGTTGCTTTATTATGCTATAACAGCTTAACACATTTAAAAGAGATTTCATATTTGAATTAACACAAGCTACTTTTTATCGTGACCTTTACTAATCAAGCAGAGTCGTGGGCGAATATTGTTTATAGAAATTTATGATTCAACAAACTCAATGGATCTCATTAAGTTACTATTAAGTCTGACGTCAGTAATATGCACAGATAATTACGTTGACACAAAGCTAGGCTATGATACATACATATATCGGTGATAACGATATTTATGTCTTGAATGGAAATCGAATACGAGACTTTCAGCGTACAGCCACAGCCCCAATATCAAATTAAATTTATGAATTACGCATACTTTCAATATTTGACCATGTAATGAGATTTTGATTAGAAAATACGATCTAAAGGGCCTATCTAAGAGACTTCGCACACTGTTCACTTTTTTTCTTCTATAATTTTCAATAGTGTCATGAACTTTTAT
This sequence comes from Brenthis daphne, assembly GCA_947093115.1. Taxonomy (NCBI): domain Eukaryota; kingdom Metazoa; phylum Arthropoda; class Insecta; order Lepidoptera; family Nymphalidae; genus Brenthis; species Brenthis daphne. The sequence goes on from OX352482.1 coordinate 3,231,761, forward strand.
ACAGATTACGAACTCATCTAACATATTTTAGTTAGTCTGCAGTGTGCGCCAATATTATACTTAATTAGAAAGAAGCTTATGCAACTACCAACCAACTTATAGTCTTAAACTCGGCCGAATAATAGTGGTAACTTTAAGCGACTGAAACATATAAAATGAAACTTTGTTATATATATGTCAATAGTGATGTTACTTTCCTTTACTCTATTATCTATTCTAAATATGTTTTATTTTTAATAAAGAATTAGTAAACATCTTAACTCAGGGTTTCCCAACCTTTCTTCTGTTGAGCCTCCTGAGATTATAAAAAAATATTTTCATGCCCCCACTTTATTTATTTTTTATTATAATAAAACACATTATTTTAGTGATTTAATTTTAATGAACGATTTTTATTTTTATTTAACTTATACAAAATAAACTTATCGCCCCCTAGGGAGCGCGCCCCCCTGGTTGGGAACACCTGTCTTAACTAGATAATTTAACTATGTTTCTAACATTTACATCACTTCATGTTTACTCTTTAACCTTCAATACTAACTTTGTTTAAATGTAATTAATTTAAGTCTACTAATCATATCGGAGTTTGATAAATTTAATTAAAGTTTCACAAAGTCTTATAACTAATTTCAATGGAACAAAATTTAATAAATTAAAATTTTGTAAGGATCTAATTGTACAGTAAATATTTTTCTAGAAAATCTTGCTGCAGTAAAATATATTTATTTTCCCAAAAAATAACAATGCTACTTACGTTTAGGAAATGCAAATAATACATTATTATAAAAAAAATATACTATATAGGAAGATTGGGAAGATTTTGAGCATACTTTTTGGTGGAATATTAAGTTGTAAAGTCATTACACCACACATAAAATATAAGAGAGACTCTTCTTTTGCCGGATACTGTTAGGTGTCTAGGGGCACATCCAAGTAAAACCGCGGTAAGTCACTAGTAGTGCATAAATTATGTATGTGCAAGCAGAAGTGCATGTGTAACTGTATATTAAGTCCAATGGAACGACAATTCAATATGGACATTTTGAAATTGGACAGAAACAACAGTGTTACGTGCTTTTAATGCACTACTATCATAACTGCTGATGAGAATGTTTTGATAGAAAACGAAAATAATTATTTATCTGGTCTAGGACGCAATTTAGTACTACTGGCACCTACTACCTACTAAAAAAACATCCATTATCTATTAAAATAAATAAAATAGAAGTGTCTGTTTGTAATGTCCAAATAAAATTTTACTAAATGCATATGAAATTATAAACATATTATAAGAAATACACATTTCTTTTAAATTTTTGTCTGTATGTTTGTTCTGCCTATTCTCCAAAACGGCTGAACCGATTTTAACGGGACTTTCACTGGCAGATAGCTGATGTTTTAAGGAGTAACATAGGTATCTACTTTTATTTTAGGAAAAGAATTATGTTTTTGCTCAAAAACATAAAAAAGGTGCCAAGGGACGCACCCGAGCGAAGCGAGGGTTAGTCGTTAGCCTTCGTAAATAAAATTAATAAAAGAATACTGTCTCTCTCTCTCGTTTCCTCTTCCTTCTCTTGCTTTTACAAGATGTATTACATAAATCCAAAAAAAATCTACATAATTTTTACGAACGCCTTCACAAAGTATAATAAAGTTATTATTTACATTCCTTAAATACTTACATTCGATTTATGAAAATTCTTAAGAATGAATAATGAAGCGAAATTTATGCCTTAAGGCAAAATCGACGAACCACTTATATCGAGTGGCTTAACGGTTTAAATTTATTATATTATAAGTTATGATGCTTAGGAAATTTTTAAAATGACATACGATTGAATTGTCGTCGTATTTTAACTACTAGCGACTTCCCCATTACAAACAGACTTAAGAGAAGCTTTAATTTTATTATCTATATAGATATTGTGTAAGCAGTTGATATTACAGAATGGTATAAAAACTGTTGCCAATAATATTTTTTTGTATCATGGAATTTTATCAGAAACAAAGAAAAGTTAGTATAAATAAATGTCGATTAATCTGAAGAGTAGCCTGAATTCGGACCGATCTAACAAACAAACAATCAATCAATCAAACTCTGCTTCTTTATAATATTAGTGTAGATGAGATATCTATACTATCATTATTGATAATATTAAAAACGTTTTTAAAAAAAATTGTATGGCATACTGGAATATCCAACGAAAAAAAATTATAAGCCTTAGAAGGATTGAAATGACTTTAATTCAAATGTATCAACATTATTTTAAACAAGTAATACCCATAAATATAAGTGAAACCACAGGAAATGAGTAGTCAAACACATAAAAACAAAAATCAGAGTGCCTCACTGTAAATTACACTGGGAATATCGGCGGCAGAAATAAGAAAAAGCAAATTGGCCGACGATTATATGGCTCCGGGCATTCAAGGGTGGATGAAAAGTTTAAAATCGTTTTATTAGGTCATATATCGCATCCGTTTGATCCAATGAAGTGTAAAAGTAGATTATCTGCTCTTTGCCTATCTTTATTGGAAATATTTTATAAGAGCTTTTACCAGTGGTACATTTTACACATTTTTGGAACTATAATTCTAGGTCTTAGGCTGTTTTTTTTCTTACGTTGACGATCGGAGCTGATAGATTTAAGGAAGTATCCTATATATTTCTTTTTTCAGAAGACCAACAACACTTTCGCCATTCGCATTTATTTAAAGTAACACTGAAAGTCACCGTATTTGCTTGTAGTACAATTAATTTTGTCAAGACAAAGACCTTGAAAAAACCATTCACAAGTCATACCTCCTAACTTCGACTGAGATTAGTCTCGAAAATGGCCAAAGTTCGAAAATAATCTGCAGAAGAAAAAGTTTTTGTAAGCCCTCAAGTAACACAAGTTTGATTAATCGATCCCAAATATATTTTAAGTTGAACTTTTGACGTCTATTTCAGTTATATATATGAAGAACAGCTGTCAAGGGTAGTGCTATATTCAGAAATTCCCCAGAAATTCAAGAAAAAAAAATCCATCCCTAAAAGAAGATAAGAAGAAGAAGAGAAGTAAGTAACTTTTGAATTATTTAAGGTCCGTTTTAATTTAAATACTCGCAAGTTCTGCAATAATTTTGGTGTCTGTTCAGTTTTCTAAAATATTAGTATATCGTGAAAAGTCAGTAGGAGGAAAGCTAGGCCGGTCTTCTAGTAAGTATTCTATATATGTATATTAAAATGTGGTAATTGGTTAAATTCGTAAAGATTCTTCGGTGTTTAGGACTCAATAGGTGTAATGTTGCACAGATTTATATGAGACTTGAAATTAACATCTTTTTGGCTCTTTATAAGCTTTTTATCTATATATATTTAAAGTTAAAAAAATATTTGCTTACATTTTTTCTTTTTTTTTTTGTTCAAAACCTCAGTAAAAGTAATTACTCCTTCCAAAAATGTGGAATTTAGGTTCCATTAAACTTTATTTGTTTGATACTACTTAATAAGTAGATTTGCTTATGAGATAAAGTATCATCAAAATCGATTTCCAATCGAGATAACATACACAAAAAAATAATCTCGAATCGAGCACTCCTTTTTTGAAGTCGATCAAATAGAAATTTTATGGTGGTATATAATATCATAATATTCGATGGTGTCCTGAAATAATGTTATGGTAATTTACCGTGAAGAATGTGTTTTCTTCTGGATATTATACGTTTCTGCCTGAGGCTTTCTACTCTTATGTTTTTATGTTATTTGGAACGGCGCCATTATGAATCATGTTTTAATAAAACCATAATAAAACATAATGAGTAGGCAAAGACGTATCTTTCGTTCAGACAGTTATATTAATATTTTTAAAATGAAAATTTGAATTCAATGTGTTCAGCTCTATTTAACGTTCCACTGCTGGGCACGAGCCTCGCTTCAATACGATGCGGCCATAGTGCGGGTTGGTGGACGCACATGTCTTTCAAAAACTTGCTAGGTTCTCTCATACAAGCAGGTTTCCTTACGATGATTTCCTTTATCGTTAAACAAGTAGTAAGCATGATAGAAATGATTCACACATGGAAATATCAGAGGTGGGAGACCCGGTATTTGAACCCGCTTCACTCGGTTTCCCAAGCAAGCGCGTTACCACTGGGCTGCAACTTCTTTTAGTTCAATAAATATAGAATATATTACAATATACTAATATTGTAATATATTCTATTCAAATAATATTATTTAAATCTTTTAGTTTATTAACTAAACTTCTGCTTTGAATTCAGATTTCGTAAGCTAATTTAGACAATACAAAGGAAATTATCCAATAATTGTTATTCAGTTCAGTTGTTACACAGACATAAATCTTGAAACAAACAAAAGTCTTAAAATATCTATTGATAAGACTTTTATACAAATATTTAATAGCTATATATAATAAAATTGTAAGTGAGCGCTGTCTGTACATGGAATATATTTAACTGTTATTGGAGGTTTTTATTAAACCAAAATAACTCAAAACAAGGATATTTAGAATTTTATTCTGTCTGTCTCTGCGTTTGTGCGCGCTAATCTCATAAACGGCTAAACCAATCTTGGTGCGGTTTTAACTAGTGTATTGTGGTAAACTTCACTTAACAATTAGTATTTGTTTTATTTCAACACATTAATAAATAAAAAAGTTATGGACAATTAAAAAAACCAGCTAGGGATGAACCCGAGCGAAGCGAGGGTGAGTCGCTAGATTATAATATAGATTTGTTTGCTATAGCTTTGTATAGCTTTGCTCTGTTTATTATATATAGTGTTATTATTACTAGAATATTATATACGTAGATACATATGTACGGATAAAATCTAGTATTATAAGCCGTTAAATATGCTTCTCGACAACAGCATCGCCAACAGTTTCACAAGTGCACTCTGGCTTACATTTTACATGAAACCCAGAGGTTACTTCCCAACTCCGCACATGGTGACATGAAGTTACGTGAGTTTAGAAGGACTGGTTTGTTTTAGTTTGTAATAATCAAATCATAAAACATGTGATAAATTAAAAATTTTAAAAATCCCAGACCATCTTGGACCGATTTTCATCAAGCATAGCTAAGAACACTCCAGACTAATTCACTTTTCAAACAAAAAAAATGGCATCACAATCGGTTCATCCGTTCGGGAGCTATGATGCTACAGACAAAGATACCCGTCAAACTTATAACACCCCGTCGTCTTTGCGTCGGGGGATGAAAATGAAAATAATCTATGAAAAAGACAATAAAATTGAAATTTCGTTTTGCCTATCATACTATTATTAATTCAAACGTTTGTGATCGAAATTGTTTGTTACTTCTTCATTGCTAAACGGCTAAATGAATTTTAGTGTTTGGAATGGAAATAGCTTACTAGTATATCCTTTTTTAACCTCTAAGCCCAACGAACTCTCCCAACCGTAATAGATTGTTTTAGGTTATATTTTTATAGAATTTAATTTTATACGCTTTTACGAAAGTAAATAAGATGATGCCCTTATAAAAAATGTGTTTCTTAGGGTTGTTTTTTCTCTATCATTACTGCAATACATATTATTTATAAGCTTCTAACCGCTTTTTAATGACAAAAACAATACACAAATACGGTAAACGAAACCTTCAATGGCCAAATATTACTCGCCCATAACAATTGTATAAATATTTGATTCTATTATTCAAACAAAAGAAATTTTAAAACCTCTATTTTAGGATTCGGCTTAAAAGTCACACTTGTATCTGTAATTACTCTGTCTACAGTCAAAACGTACTCCGAAAGCTTTCTGGCACACTGCCAAAAGCTTTATACTGAACTTTGTCGTTTCAATCGACTAATTGTCACTTCATTATAGTTTTGTGTATGTTGAGACAATATTTGTGTGATACGCATTAATAAAGCTTATTTTTTTAATACTTTTTTTGAGCTTTACATGTGTTATTTAAGCATATATTCATTCGCTAGTGAGACGTAGAATTGACTCTTGAAATGTAGAAGAATAAGCTTTTCATTATAAATTTTCAGCTAGATACTATTCTCTTAATAGCTATTTCTTATTTACTTAGTTAAAGAAAAGTTTTATCTTTAATATCCTCTCCGCTCCTCCCTCTCCTCCCGCCTGCTCCTCTGTTCTGTCTTGTCTTGTCCTGTTCTCTTAAGAGAAAAAAAATGATGAGCACACACACACATATATACAAAATTATATATAAAGAAGGAGTTAGTTATATATTTCTTTAAATAACAATTAAGAAAACTACTGCAAATACTGTCTTTAATTTCTTTATAAACTAACAAAGTTTACTCACAAGTTACTGTTAAGTGCTAAACTATTTACTGATCTATTTCTAAAGTTTAAAAGTTGCTTAAGTTGAAAATAAGTAAATTGAACATGGTTTCTATGTCAGTATATTTTTAACCGATTTTCAAAAAGGATAAGGCTGGCACCGACTTATAAAAACTTTTTTTTTAAATTATTACAAAGTCACAATCTGCGTACTATTTTTTTTAACAAATAAGGTTGTATTCTGATGATTATATAAGCATAAAAAGTCTCCTTGAAGTAAAAAAATTAATAAAATTAATTTAATTGTTACTTGACGTCTTATTGTTTTTATAAACATTAATTAATTAAATTGTTGCCTTTTATTGAGGGACATTTTTTCAAAGCAGCTATTCACCTTCCCTTCATTAAAGACTTGACTATAAAAGCTTTTTCTTCTTCTTTTTACAAGGTTTCTTCAGTAACTAATATTTTTTTATATTTAATATTCTACTAAAGCCCTTTGATGTACTAGTGCAAAAATGTCAGGAAATTGTTCGTCTATATGAAAAAAAAATTACGTCGATCACATGCTTCGCTACTGCGAGAACGAAAGACAACGTACAAACGTGTATTCTAATATACTTAACTATAGCCTATGTGCTGCTCTAGGTTATTGTCTATCTGTGAGATAAATTTCATGAAAATCCTTTCAGCCGTTTTAGAAAACCTTCAAACATTCGCATTCATTAAATAGTGCGATAGCATAAATATTTGCTTGAATTTAAGCAAAGCCGTACAAAATGCCTAGTAGGAACGGCTTGCTGCACGTCAAATTCAAGGCAAATTGGACACCATGTTGATGTGACATGTTGATGTTAGCCTGACGTGAAACGTGATAAGTGACAACAATTTACACGTAATGATAAATCGTTTTAATATCACTCGTTAGTACACAATAACAAACAGATAGTCGTATATCTACCACTTGCTAAAAAAAAGAAATTATTTTGCATGCACTTACGTTTCCCATATAATTTTGGTATATAAATAATAATAAAAAATAACTTTGTTTATCACTAATAATATTTATTTGTCCAAAGTTCTATAAAACTCATATGACAAGCTTTATAAAGAAATATAATCTTTATAAATCAAAATGAATGTTGGTAAGCGCATAACTAAAGAATGGCTGGACCAATTCGGCTAATTTTTTTTTTCGTATATTCCTTAAGGCTTACGGAAGGTTTTAATAAAGAGAAAAAATGAAAAATTACCAAAAAAATTATATGGCCTACGATAGCTAATAACTATTTATATCCATTTAAAACGTACCTAGCGACGAACCAGAGCGAAACGAGGCTGAGCCGCTAGTAACTAAATAAAATGAGATTTTTCTTTCTAGTCTTGATCTTATAATATTAGATGAGCAATTGTTGTATGTTTATACATAAACTAGCCACTCGTCATCGCTTCGCTCGGGTTCGTCTCTAGGTTGCTTCCCCATACAAATTTTCATCCCTATTTTCACCCCCTTAAAGGATGATTTCCGCAATAAAAACCATCCTATGTCTTTCCCAGGATCTCAAACTATCTTCTTACTAAATTTCATCTAAATCGGTTTAATAGTTTCGGAGCATATATGGCACAAACAAACAAACAAAAAAAATCTTTGCTCTTTATAACATTAGTATAGATTTCATGTATCTCGGAACTCTAACGATTTGGATCAAATTTTGAATTTAAATGAGGTTTTCCTTTTTAAGTTTATCTATACCTGTAGGTGTCTTTTCTCAAAAAACGCAATTTTTACATCTATACCAAAAAAAACACGATATTACAAATCGCCGCGCGAAGCTCTGTCTCCTAGGTGCTTTTTATTAATAGGATATTAGTCCCTGAAGGGGATGATCTATTTAAATTAGAAGGGTAATATTATAAAGGTGAAAATAATGCCATACATAAGGATGAAATTCTCAGAGATGAGATATTTTCTCGCAGTAAAGTCTCCTATAATTATGTTGACCCGGATAACTATCACATACCATCATACCAAATTTCATCAAAATCAATCCAGTGATTTTTCCGTGATGCGGTAACAGACAGACAGACAAAAATCCTAAAAACTATCAGTTCGGCCTCTGTATCGTTAATAATGTCTATTACAATAAGATTTTCCAAAAAATATTTAATGAACAGATTCGGCTTACATACGATTTTATTATGTAGATGTACCCTATACCTGTAAGCAATATTGACTACAGAAATCCATTCCATACTTTAAGGGTGCTTGTGGCATTGCAAAGTAACAAGCCGGACTGCGTCTATAGATAACGTTGATGCACACGATTTAGTGCCAAACACGCTCGAGATACCTCGGTACTAAATTGATTTATGCACGCATTCCACTTCACGCTACGATTTACACAAAACCTATAAATGGGACTATTTTCTGGCTTATAATTATCACATTATTATTATAAAATATACGAAAGTTTGTGTGTTTGTGTGTATATGTTTGTTGGGAAGAAACTACAGATTGTCTATGACCTGAAGTAATATGTAAGCTACTGTTAGTATTTAAAGTACCTAATTTAAATATATTTATACATTTTTTCAACAAGCTTAACTATGTTTAGCTATTAATTTTATTTTAATCCATACTAATATTATAAAAGTGAAAGATTGTTTGTTTGTTTGTCCTTCTTTCACGTCGAAATGGAGTGACGGATTGGAGTGATTTTTTGTGTGGAGATAGTTGAAGAGCTGGAGAGTGACATAGGCTACTTTTTACCTATTTTATTTTTTGGAATTACTTTAAACTTGGTATTAATGCTCTTCAATAAAATTAAATAAATACGTGTTTTAGCATTTTACTAAATTCATCCTATAAGGATAATTGGGGATGAAAATTTGTATGAAACTACCTTTTAGAGATTTTCTTGCAGTTTAGCGCGAGCGAAGCGGCGAGTTTGACTAGTTCTTAATAACACACCCTTGTTACACTGAGTGCGTCCCTAGGTGCAAAACATGCCTACGTTTTACTCTAGATCGTAGCCTATCTATGTATTCAATTTCATTCAGTACAGTAATTTGATACCTGACTGTCTCGGTGGTGTAGTGGCTAACATGTACGGCTGCATGCCCGAAGGTCTTGGGTTCGAGTCTCAGGTCGGACCAAGTTTAGGTATTGAGTCTGTATAGTAAGCCTCAGTAACAGCCCGGAGTTGGGAAGTTGGTGGTGTTTCACCCCCCGTGCCTCGGAGAGCCTTAATTCTCACACCTTAACTCTCACCGGTCGTCGCGATTCCGAACGTGTAGTTATGGCGTAGGTGTATAAGCTTTATTATTGTAAAGTTTTATCAAAATCCGTTCAATATATATTGCGTGATAAAATTATAAACATCCATCCTCACAAAGTTTCGCATTTATAATATCAGCAGGACAGATGTTCACATTCATCCATACAAGATCGAACCTGCAGCCACCTTACAAGACTCTATGAGCCTTCACTACACTGTACTGCACTACAGCGATCATCTTTCATAACTAGTGAAAATATATAGGGTCTAATATTTGTCACGCGTCGTTACTCAAAGTTATGAACAACTTTCATGCTCGAGAAATACGCACATTGGGATGGGAATAGTTTGATAAGAACTAAAATTATGACCATGTTTGTGGTTCGTTTTGTTTGATTTATAGTCTATACATATATTTTATAATAATATGGACTCATTTACTTATTGGTACGTGTCGTTAGACTCTAGGGGGCTATATTTTTGATATATTACTGCACTTAAACGGATAACCATCTCTAAAACAGGATTTTTGCATATGCAATACTATTATAAATATAAATATGTTGGGACATTAACACACAACACTATCTAGTTTCATGGTAAGCTACGAGGCTTGTTTTATGGACAAATTGTAAGTTTAAACGCATATATATTAGAAGTAAACACCCATGACTGGAAAACGAGCATTTGCTGCTGGACCGATATTAACCAAACATAGCTAAGAACCACCGCAAGGAAACTGGCTTTCAAATGAAAAAAAAAACGCATCAAAATCGGTCCATCCGTTTGAGAGCTACGATGCCACAGACAGACACACACAGACAGACAGACAGACATCGACGTCAAACTTATAACACCCCTCATTTAGCGTCGGGGGTTAAAAACTAGAAAAATATTTATTATCCAAGGCAATCCTAATTCCAAAAGAAAGTAAAACGACACCAGTAAAGCTCATCTATTATGTAAGCTTTGTTCGATAGTAAATGCTGTTAATCAGATGCTATGTTCGCAAGTTGAGCCACAATATGTCTAGATTTAGAATGAGGCTGTCAACAGTTTATTATAGGCTGTAAATTTAACAAATCTTTTGACTGGTTTAAGAGATAAGATTCGTTATATGAATCTGTTTTGCTTAAAGGATTATTTTGTCTTTATAATTTAGTGTTAAAGCCTAATATAGCATACTAGCATTGCCGCGCGCGTTCAGATGACCAACAACCAAATTCTTAGGTTTTACATATTAGTATACACTTACATTTCAATTTTTGTATTTTTTCTCAGAAATGAGATATTTTCCTGCGGTAAAAATTATCCTATATGTTGACCCGAGTAAAAAGCTATCTCCATACCAAATTTCATTAAAATCCCTCGAGTGGTTTTTCTGTGATGCGGTAACAGACAGATAGACAGACGGACAAATATTCTAAAAACTATAGATTCGGCCACTGTATCGATAATAATGTCTATTTCAATAAGATTTTCCAAAAAATATTTAATGTACAGATTCGGCCTAGTTACAATTTTATTATATGTATAGATGTATACTTAACCATACTTCGATTATCAACATAATTACCACCTGTCTTACTGTGAAGGAAAACATCGTGAGGAAACCTACATATCTGAGAGAACCTAGCAAGTTTTCTAAAGATATGTGAAGTCCGCCAACCGCACTTGACCAACATGGACCATGGTTTATTATGAATGAATCCTCCTCTTATTGAAAGAAAACCCAGCACTGGGACTTTAAAATAAAACTTTTTAAATATATGGTGTACAAATAACATTTTTGATAAGTAACAAAATTAAACAAATCAAAATCAATTTAAAACAAAAGTAAAACTGAAATTTCAGTATATTTAATCATGAATATTCTAGACTTCATTTTCTGCAATATACCTGAGTACCGTTTTGATGAACTAATTTACTTGAGTACGCCTTCGATATATGCTGTTTGATCGTGGTTTAGCTTTTATGCTACTAGCTTTATTCGAGTTTGTTTAGAAAATGCATTAATCTCTTTCGAATTTTCAGTAACTCTACAAATAAAGTACATTTTTTTAAATTAAAGTACCTGGGCGACCGAGATTCTATTTTTTATATCGTATTTTGTAGATGATAATCCAACTTAAAACTAAAAACTTGAATAAATACCAAAAAAAAAAACGAAAAAAAAAACAAAAGTTAAAACTTTGTACCTGACCGGGATTCGAACCCTGTGCCATATAACCGTATTTTTCGTGAAATAATGCGGACATTTTTCCAGACATAAAACTAATCTAGATCGATTTTTCGCCCCCGAACACCCCCACATACCAAATTTCTGCGAAATTGTTACAGCCGTTTCCGAGATCGCCGGTATATATAAATATACAAGAATTGCTCGTTAAAAGGTATTAGATAGATATATATACTAACGATTTACCCTTGCTTCGCTCGGTTACATACCTTGTAACTTACGGTAAACTATATGTCACTCCAGATCATACTCTATTTGTGTACTCAATTTTATTTAAATCCGTTCAGCCGTTTCAACGAAAGAGTAACAAATACACATTCAAACTCACCCTTTTAAAAGTAGTGACTATGCTATAAAGTATTAGTTTTTGAAGAGATCTAAATATGTATTTTGTGCGTATATGTTTTTAGACAGCTTTTTGTGAACATATTGCGTGAAAATGTTAAACTTTTTCCATTGTTTCACAAAACAAAATATCTTTTTTCTTTTCTTTATAAATATAAGGTTTCGGCATATTGAAGGTTTTATTTTTATTTATTTTAGCTGGAGTTATTTTTTTCAACATAATATATGGTTTGATTTTATCGTGAAATTATGGTTATTTCGCATGAAAATAGATAAGAAAGGATAAAATTACATCCTTAACAATTTTCATACGGATACAATAAAATTAAATTAGGTTTGTTAGGTTAAAGTACAAGGAGTTAAGGGTCAAACCCGCCCTTGATTGTCTAAGCTACACTCATATATCCTTAAAAAACTTTTTGCAATATGTTATGGAAAGATGGACCGGAAATAAAAAAATAAGCTTATACTTTATTTCAGTATTTGAAATATGTTTATATAACATTTTAATATTCATAATAATAGCAAAATATAAGATTCAAAATGTTAGTTTTCTACATGTTTTAACTGTTTTTCCAGGGTAGGTTTAATTGTCACACGTCCAATAATTTTACACATAAATGAAAACACTTGCGACGGGAATAAAACCAAATTCGTCCGAACCAATTGAAACCTTTACCGCTATCGACAACGTTGTGCTCTTTTATTACATAATTTGAGAAACCTCTATCATAGGTATCGATCATAAAAGTACTAGATACACAATACAACAATGTAAACTGAACCTCGGAACTGAACCTTGAATCGGCCGAGATAGTAGAACCGGTTCATTAAATGGATTATAAATCGTAAATTGTAAGTTTTACAAAAAAATCGATAATCAAAATATGCGAAATTTTATTCTCTACTAAAATAGTTTCAATAACTTTTGCCATAAAGTTCATAGTTTCCGAGATATCGGCCAAAAAGTTTTTTCAAGATGGCGCCTAAAGCTCCACTGGAATCTGTCAGCAGTTTGTGATTTTATACTTAGTAAGTAATCCTAAATCTTATAAAATAAAAAAAATTAGATCGGAAATTTAGTGCAAAGTTGACCAAAAACGTCTATTTTTACTGTAGTATCTACACTTAAGCTATTTTTAATTTTCGATTCTACAACCTAAACACGTAAAAAAATTTATGGAGGTTTTTCAAAACATAAAAACAATTACCTCAAGCTCTATATCGGAATAAACACGACAGGGTTTTATTAAAATTTGTACAGTTATCAAACTAACACAAACATCCGATTGTATAGCTGAAGTGCATATTGAAATTCCTCTTCACTATGTATATTGTCGAAATATGAATTGTCGGTAGTATTCTAGTGTTGCTGTGGACGTTAGAAATATCAACTGTACACTAAACTATATTGTACAGCAGAGTTTTCCAACCTTTCTTCTGTCTTTAATTTATTATATTAATAACTAGCGGCTCACCTTCGCTTCGCTCGGTTTCACCTCTAGAAAAGCACAAATAGATCTATCCCACGGGAACCGTATTTTTCTGGGATGAAAAGTATCTAAGATGTTGCCCGGGGATACTTATATCCCCTTATACTATACCCCTATAGTACCTTAGTACCACCATGCACAATTTCATCTAAATCGATCCAATAGATTCGGAGATTAGCCTGTACAAACAGACAAACAGACAGAAACAAAAAATTTGAAAAAAATCTAAATTTGTTCTATTTGTCTTTTTACATCCCCCTGACTTGGTTTTAGCATTTTTTTTCTATGTGCAGACATTCGACCTCTACAGTTTTATTATAATATAGATAATAATAAAATATATTTTCATGCTCCCCTTTATTTTTTATAATAAAACACGTTATTTTAACAATTTTTATTTATTTTAATTTTAAGTTATAAACTCTTTCTTCGCTCCCCTAAGGGGGCGTGCCCCCTTAGTTGGGAGCTCCTGTTGTAAAAAATCATTGAGGATAATTATGAATCAAATCTGATGATCTTATTACTGATCTCACAGTTAAAAACAAATACACAAACGCGAGTGCATACATACTTCTAATTTAATTATTTTTTAAATTTATTGTTATATAGGATTTTCTTTTATATTTTTGTACGTACTATTACAATGTACATATTTTGTTTACTACTTTAGATCAGTAATTAAAATATCCTCACATTATATTTTCAAAACTCTCAAATTACGGAAAAAGAATCGAACTAGTTACCTCACCCCAACAAATGAAGGCTTCCAGTAATTAATACATATAATTAAACTTTGATAATTACACTGTACGTTCGTCTAGTTTCTCTCCATTGTCAAAAGCCATTTGTTTGAGTTTCAGAACAATGCAGTTTAACCATTCTTGATGAAATTATCGCACTGTTCCAAGAGAACTTGGTATTTGATCCATGACTAAGTTGCAGTTTAAGTCTATATCAGGCTAACACTTTTCTATGGCTTTATATGCTTTTACGGAAACAAGTGTTTGTCTAGTGGTCGAAATTTACCATAAAATTCTATCTATCTATTTATATAAAAGAACTAGCGACTCACCCTCATACGCGACATAGGATACTTTTTATTTCGGAGATCATTCCTTAAAGGGGTGAAAATGGGGATGAAAGTTTGTATTAGGAAGCAAGGCAGGGACGAACCCGAGCGAAGCGAGGTTGAATCGCTAGTTATAATATATTTTCAAATTACATTTCTAAACCCTAATAAAATTAATAATACATTATAAAGTATTTCGATTCCATTTCTTTTTTAAAGTAATTATTAACTGCTAACTTTGAACACTGCAAACTAAATGTACTAATTGAAACACACAAATTTTATACTTGTATCTACTCGACGGGTAAAATGAAAATTATTTATAATACTGCAGCAATGCTTGGCAACTTCAATATGAGTATTCTTATTTATAAAACCCAGGATATCAAATGAAACTTAGGAATATTTTAAACATGATTATAAGTTATTCATACCAAAAAGTTTCATCAAATTCTGCTTGTCATTTAAAGTGATGCACGCAACGAACACAAAAATTATAAATGCTTCTGTTACATCCCTAATACTAACAAAATTATTTCAAAAAATGCAGTTTTAAACTCAGTTTTTTTTCATTTACTTCTCACGAAACCAAATTTAGTAAGAACAGAGCTCGTTCATTATCTATTTAATATAGTGCTATCACGGTTTTTGTATGTGATTACGGTCATTAGACGATAGTTAGCCGCAGGCAACTTTCAACACGTTAACTTTAATACATCACAATGATTTCGGGTTTCCTTAAAGCTATTATAACGTCAGATAAAACACATTTTCGTGTATATTATTCATTCAATAAAATAAACGAACTGTAAAAAAATACAAAGCCTATGCACACGGTGGATTATTCCTTTGAAAAGCCAGTGAGATGAAATAGAATATTAAATAATTATTTTGAGCAAATATTTATACTAAATATTAGAATTTTTTTTATTAAGTGCGAGTTGGGTTCATGGTAATTTAAAGGTGTTTTTTTTGTTTTTTTTTCTTGTTTTTAAATGTTGATTAGGGCATTATTTGCCTTTCATTACTAACTGTAGCCTATTGGCTACAGTTAGTAGTGAAGTACAGTAGACTAGCACATATGCTATTCTAGTATTAAGCTCTTTTTAACGTCCCGCTGCTAGACACGGGTCTCCCTTCAAAGCGAGGTGGACCAGGCCATAGTCCACCACGCTGGCAAAGTGCGGGTTGGCGCATTTCACATGTCTTTGGAAAACTTGCTAGGTTTTCTCAGACATGCAGGTTTCCTCGCGATGTTTTCCTTCCCCGTAAGGCAAGTGGTAATTATGTTGGAAATGATTCGCTCATGAAATTATCAGAGGTGCGAGTCCCGGGATTTGAACCCGCTTCACTTGATTTCCCAAGCGACCGCGTTTAGCAGTGGCTTACGAGTCTATATTATACTAAACAACATTCAAATCCGTCCAGTGGTTTACGCGTGATGAAGAAACAAACAAACACACAAAAACATTACCATATATAATAGTAGTATGATTAAAAGAAACTAACAGCAAATAAACAAAAAATCAACTAGCGGCTAAATTAACTCGCCTGAGGAATACGAATCAGTCAATCTCGACTTTAATTCGCATCAAGTGCAAAACTAACGTAATTATAGGATGTTTTTGGATTTCACGCTTAAAGCTGTCAATTTTGCCATAAATAAAGAAGATTTGGGGTAAGTTGTTTTACAGAAGAAATGTTTGAAATAATTTTAATTTTTTCACCCGCGTGTATCAAGAGTGGGATTAGAATATGAAATTATGTTTGACGACACGTTTGGCTCAGTTTGTAGTGACCCTACTTGCTGTGCCAGCGGTCGCGGGTTCGAGTCCCGCTGGGGGCATTCATTTGTGTGATGGGCATGAATGTGTGTACTCTAGTCATGGGTGCTTTTATGTATAATATGTATGTATTTAAAGATATATATATGTAGTGTATCAACTATCTGGTATCCATAACACAAGCCTCGTAGCTTACCATGGAACTAGATGATGCTGTGTGTTAATGTCTTAACATATTATATATATATGTACAAAGGACGAGAGTTATATGCCAACTGTTTTATTAAGTAAATACATTGCTTTATATATTCGTGCTAATTACATATGCCATTCGGTAAACAATTTTGGGGTCGATGTAACTTTTACTTGCCATGAGATGGCACTATAGTGCATTTGACGTCGAAAACGTTATTCATCAAAATCTGTCTAGTGGTTTTCTCGTGATGCGGTCACAGACAGACAGACAAACATTCTAAATACTATAGATTCGGCTCCTGTTATAACATAACCAGATACAAATATTTAATGTCCAGATGCGACTCAGTTACAATTTTATTATATGTATAGATACGTACATTTGTAATTATAGTGCACAAGTGTGGACCCTGATACAGTGTCTATTTCTTTCACTCTCCAAGTTCAAATAAATGGCAATTCAAGACGATGGGTAAGATATCAAGTGCATTACCGACGGCTTTAGGTGCTCTGAGGTCTAAAGTTGTCACACCGCTACCTTCTCAACTCATTCTTCAGAAAAATTCTTAACTGAAAAACCCAATTAATATATATGGTTATTGTTCAGCTTTTCTTTTTTGTTCACAAAATCTTTTGATTCTAAAATTGTACACGCACGAATCTATCTCACAAAAAATAAAATAAAAATAATCAAAATATAAAAATGCTCAAAAGAAAGGCACGGACATATGTCTGCGGGTGTTACTCAAATAAAAAGAAAACCTAGGATTCAAACCCAACAACTAATAAATTTTCATAGATTGTTATTGGTACGTTTTGTTTAAAAATAATTTAGTATGAAATTCTTATGATGTTCGGTGCACGACACTTGTACATAAAAAGCCATACACTGTTATTGAGTATGGCCTCTTTTTTTTGTAGTTGATCAAAAACTAACTAACGACCGACTAATTTAGAACTAACTATTTTAACTATGAACTAATCATTATTTTGAAGTAAGAATTATTATTAATCCAGATTATTATATTATTATCTAGCACCTGGGCGACTGAGCTTCGCTCGGAATTTTTGGCCAAACGTATAATTTTCTTTTTAATTTAGCTTAAAACTTGAATGAGTACAAAATAAAAACAAAAGTAGAAACTTTGTATCCTACCGGGATTCGAACCCGGACACCTGTGATTTTTAATCTTACACCTTGGCCGCTTGACGAAAACGTCCACATACCAAATTTCAGCGAAATCGTTAGAGCCGTTTCCGAGATCGCTGACCTAAATAAATAAATATACAAAAATTGCTCGTTTAAAGGTATTAGATATAATCTTAGTACTATAGTGATTAATAACCATCACATAAAAAACTTTAGCTCTTATGCATGGCTATTTATATTCTTTTTAAACAACTTCTTTTTAATGAGTGGCTAATTTACAAAACAGTGAAGGCGAAAAATTAAATTGTGCCCAACATGGCACAACAACGGAGTTTAAAATTAAAAATCGTTTTAACAAGAATGAAATTATGTCGTGAAACTATACAGAAATTTTGTAACTATTTTGTACTAGCGGCTCACCCTCGCTTCATTCGGGTTCGCCTCTAGCAAAACAAAAACAAATCTATCCCACGGGATTCATTTTTCCAGGAATAAAAATTGCCTATGTGTTATTCTGATGAGCTATATTATTGTAAAGTTTCATTAAAATCAATTCAGTAGTTTTTGCGTGAAACAGTAACAAACATCCACACATCTATACGTTCAGACATCCATACATCCTCGCAAACTTTCGCATTTATAATATTAGTAGGATTTTTTTAAATATTAAATTTAAATCACAAGCGCAATGAAAACTAATCAGATAGCTCTTCGTACATGAGAAGACATCAAGAATTTGATTTCCAAACGTTTAGTTTATTGACATAGTTCAAAATCATATAAATTTTGTTAACGTAATTAGAAGTCTTTATCTTTATTTTTATGGTCGTTGTTAACACAACGACAAATCAAAACAAAGACAGAAAGTGGGTATGTGAGAAGGATCATTAACGTAACAGGGCGAAATCACTGCAAGACAAAAGTTAAGTGGAGACTTTGAAAGATAAAATAAAAGTGTTAGTGGATATAAAGCTTTATATTCAGTCCTTTTTAACGTCCTACTGCTGGTCATGAAGCTTCCTTCAATCAGGTCACTACGCTGGCCAAATACGAGTTGGCAAAATTTCACAGCATTAGACGTCTTTTAGAACTTGTAGACTCCTTGTTCTTGGCTCAGGCTTGTAGGTTTCCTCTACCATATTAGCAAGTGGGTTCACACATGAAAATATCAAAGGTAAAGGCTTACCCGGGGTTTAACTCGCTTCACTTGGCTTCCCAAGCGACCGCGTAGCTACTAGAAAATAAGGGTTAATACTATTTAAATGAATTTTTTTTTTATAACACTTTATTGCACAAGAAAATAGTACATTAACATAAAAAAAATAATTATACAATTAAAGAGATGTGCAAAGGCGGCCTTATCACTAAAAGTGATCTCTTACAGGCAACCGATAGTAAAGGATATAAGAAAATAAGTGAGCGGAAAGGTGCATAAAGTGCAAATCATTAAAACTTAATATAAATAAACATACATAAAAATTTACATATATAAAATATTAGTTTTACCATATATATTTTTATTATATATACATAACATACATATACATAATAATAAAATAATGTCTATATATAAATATATATATGCATAAACAAATTACATAGTACGGCACTAATGACAGACTAACCTACTGTGATAGATAGTGTCTTTTGAGACGTTTTTTAAATATGCTCACCGACTTTGAAATTCTTATTTCAATTGGAAGCTCATTCCAAAGTCTTACAGTTTTAATGGTGAAAGACTCACCATAAGATTTGGAATGGCTTAGTGGGATTTCGAGTAACCTTTCATTGCGGGAGCGAAGTTGTTGAGCGTGCTGGGAACTATCACCTAGGAACGAAAAGCGTTCTTTGAGGTAGGCAGGAGTATTAGGATGGAAGAGGACAGTGTATAGAAGAGAAAGTGAGTGTAAGTTACGTCGATTGTGTACAGTGAGCCATTTCAGTTGTGTCCGATACTGTGTGATGTGATCATACTTCCTTAGTCCAAAAATAAATCTTATTATGAGATTTTGAAGGCGCTCGAGTTTATTGAGTAGTTGTTGAGATAGATCTAAGTAGCAGGAGTCGGCATAATCAAGTATCGGTAACAGAAGGGAATGAGCTAAGGAAATTTTAGTTTTCACCGGCAGCAGGTTTTTCCACCTTCTCAAAGTGCCAATAGCAAAGTATATCTTACGGCTAAGTTGAGCAATTTGAGGTGTCCAAGAGAAGGTGCTATCCATTATGAATCCCAGATTTTTTACACTACTACTGTATTCTAAACGAACATTATTAAATGAAATTGGAGGGAGGAGATGAAAGTGTATCTTAGATAACTGTTTTGAATTGCCAAATACCGCTACTTGTGACTTACTTGGATTTATACAGAAACCAAATGACTTACTCCAGGTACTAATTATGTCGAGATTGGAATTAATATTTTCAATAGCCTTAGCAATGTCATTTACGGTTGTAGTCGTATAAATCTGCAAGTCATCAGCATAAAGATGGTAGGGTAACGTAAGATGCTTAGTGAGAGTGTTTATGAAAATGGAGAAGAGTAGAGGAGACAGCACTCCACCCTGAGGGACTCCAGCAGTGATACGAGAGCAAGAAGTACGTTTGCCATCAAGCCTAATGCATTGTTCACGATTATTTAGGTAGGAGTAAAACCATTTAGTAGCATTCGAGGAGATATTTATGGACTTGAGAATGGCAAGTAGAATATCGAAGTCTACAGTATTAAATGCATTAGAGAAATTTTAATTAGTGAAGTAAAGCCGTTAATAACTAAATTTTATTTTCGATAGCCAAAATATATTCCGATAGATACAAAATTTCTTACAGCTGTGTCCATGCATAAATAATATGAAGTAGAAAAAAAATTTTTTTACAATTTATACTAATATTTTTTCTCTTGTCCAAAAAAATAACATATGAAAAACGTTTATATAAGAGAAATATATTTCACACAAGAAAAAAAACTTAGCTGCAATGCGTTTATATATAATTTTATAAGGATTTTAAAATTCAAAACGATGCCAACTTACACTGATCTCGTACGTGCGGCGCTTGGCGAGGCCATTGCATATTTGAATATTTATCCTTACTTACAATATAAATGCGAAAGTAAGATAGTGTCTGTTATCTCTGAAATAACGTCAGAACTAATCGAAAAAATATCATGACTAATGCAATGGATATATGATTCTTTTCATTGGACATGTATTGGATTAGAAAAACAATAAGAAAATTAAAAAAAAAACAAAAGGTTAAAAAAGAACGAAATTCTTTTTGCTGTCTGCCTTTGGTTTTTTTTTGTCATTTGTCATAAAAATTGTCAAAAGCCTAGTACTTTTATCATATACATACTCGTATGTATGTATAAGAAGCAATGTACATTGTACAAAATACATGTTGATACTCATAGAAGACAGGTCTGCACAGAGTGCACGCGAATTTCTTGCTTATTTACATATCTTAACGCTTATAATCGCTTGGTCATAAGTCACATTATGGGCTGATCTTAGCTCATAATATCTGGTGACAATATTTATTACGAGTACTAGGGGACCACAAACCTCACGGAATATCCGTTGTACGCATATTATGTAGGGTCCCGTCATAAGAGTGCCTACGAACTACTTCTTAGCATTTTGATATTAAGATCGCCTGGTACTTATGATGACGTAACATGCTTTAATTAAATTTAAAAAAGTGTCGTGACGGTCGAAATATTACACTTTCTAGTTTTCATTCACCATGTGTGCCAAGTATAGCGTGTTATAAGGAACTTCATTCCAAAATATTGGGATATTCTTAAATCAACTCCAAAAATAAAAAAGTTCAATCAAATCAAATGTTATGCGACATTTAGTAATATTACTGAAATACATTTTTTATGGAACATGTGACTTCAAAGTTTCCCATTTAATTTCAATTTAGACGCATTTTGCTCTATCACTGAACTCAGTATGAATATTAGTTCTTACATTTTATCCATCATTATTAATCCAGATTATTATACTAATGCAGTATTCCCGATAGGATTCTATCGGGAATACTGCATTTAAAGAAAATGATCAAATAGGATTGCATCAACAATAATAGATACTCGTAACATTAGAAAAAATTTTTTTTATTCTTTTCTAGTTTTTTTTTCTACTTGCAAGTGAAATAAGCAAGTTTTTTTTATTTCAATCAAAACTGTTATTGATATCGTGATTATATTCATATTTAGAATCCCTGCGGGTAATACATGTAATACGTTGATAATATAATTTTATTCAATGATTTTTAATATTTAATCAATTATTATTACTTTTTTCTATTTAATACATTACTTTCTAAAATAATACTCTAGAAATTAATGAACATGTTCTCACTGAGACTAGCCAACTGCGCAGGACATGTTATAGTCTACAAGTGTAGGCGCAGACACAACGTGCACTTTCTATTCCTTTCATGAACAAATTCTTCTCAATCAAATTAAAAATAACACTTTGAACATTACAATTTTATATTATGAAAAAATTGAGATCGCTGAATTATAAAAATATTTCAAAAGTAATTATTGACGACATGTTTGGTTCAGTTTGTAGTGACCCTACTCGCTATGCCAGCGGTCGCGGGTTCGAGTCCCGCTGGGGTATTAATTTGTGTGATGAGCACGAATGTTTGCACTTCAATCATATGTGTTTATATTCATAATATGTACGTATTTAAAGTTAAATATGTGTAGTGTATCATGTATCTGGTATCCATAACACAAGCCTCGTAGCTTAACATGGAACTAGATGATGCTGAGTGTTAATGTACCAACATATTGATTTATTTATTAATCCCTTCACGACCGCAGACACGCCGGCGTGTCAGCTAACAATAGATTTCTTAGAATTTTAATTAATTTCTTAGAAATTTACCTGGAGGTGTTAATTATCACCATAAAAAAATAATTAAAATCTATAAAGATATTGTGTAACACACAAAAGACAAACACTCGAATTAAACACCTCCTTTTTCAAGTCGGTCAATGAACATAACACAAAACTACAAGCAACTAAAACAATATAAAACTTTCATGGAGCCATAAGAGAGACTCAGTAAACTAATTTGAGAAAAAGCAATCAAGTCATAGTAAGTAACAGATTTGCATCGCCTTTGTGCCTCTGATGCGAGCTCAGACGTTTTCCGGATTGGCAATTTAAAATTAAATGTAAGTATTGGATTTCGAGGTTTTCATATTGCTTAAAAAAGAATTTAATTCGGTACAAAATAATTAGTCAAAACTCATAAAAGTAATTGAAAAACTTGATAAATAACAGATTATAGAATATATTTAGTGACCGTAAAAGTTTAGTTACATCTTGTAATAATCCTACTTCCTACTAATATTATAAATGCGAAAGTTTGTGAGGATGTATGGATGTTTGTTACTCTTTCACGCAAAAACTAATGGATAGATTTTATTGAAATTTTACAAAAATATAAGCTCATACGTCAGAATAACACATAGGCTACTTTTTGTTCCGGAAAAATATACGGTTCCCGTGGGATAGACTTGTTTTTTTTAAATCGCCTGTTTATTACGCTTGTTTAAGATAGAGTAAATGTTACATTATATACATGACATTATAAAGTAAAGTGCATGCACTCCAAGACATAATTGGATTAAAAAAAGTTATTTTGAAATTCAATAACGTCCTCGTATCTATAGATAAATCATTGAACTCAAGTTGTGAGAAAAAGTTAGTATTATTACAGAACTAGTTTTGCTTCAGAAAATATCAAGCTTCTTAATATGTTAAGCACTTCATGTTCTCATCATTAGATATAATACAGGTATTATCTGCATTTATTGTAGATATTGATATAATTTTTTACTGAAGAAAAGAATGTTATGGGCAGGTATTACATCCATACTTAATATTATAAACGTGAAAGTGTGTTTGTTTGTCTTTCTTTCACGTTGAAACGGAGTGACGGATTGACGTGATTTTTTGTCTGGAGATAGTTGGAGGGCTAGAGAGTGACATAGGCTACTTTTTATTGCGGGAAATAATCTCATTCCTACTGGAAAACACGTTATAACATTTTTTACGTGTTTTAGCATTTTTCGAAATTCATCCCATAAAGGGGTAAAATAGGGTATGAAAGTTTGTATGAAACCTAATTATTTAGGGTTTTTCCGTAGTTTTAACGCGAACGAAGCCGTGGGTTCTGCTAGTACTATATAGGTATGACTATCGCTAGGTGTTTTGTTTGCAGGGCTATCTTTATAGTTAAAGAACCGTAGAAAGAACTTATAAATGCCAGTGTATCTGGGGATGAGCTATTAGGGCTTATTATACCAGAATCCTTTTTAACATCCCACTGCGGGGCACAGTGCCCAGCACTACTACTAAAAAGGCCTACCTCCACTGCGAGGGGTTTTAAGCCATAGTCCACCACGCTGGCCAAGTGCGGGTTGGCGGACTTCACATATCTTTCGAAAACTTGTTAATTTATCCCATATATATAGGATACTTCAAGGCAAGTTGTAATCATTATGAAAGTGATATGGAAGTTAGAGTATCAGAGACACGAGACACGGGATTTGAACTCCCTTCACTTAGTTTTTTAAGTTTTTATGTGTGCAAAGTGTAATTTAACTTTTTTTATCATAAAACAATATAATCCAAAATTGATATATTTTAATTCAATATATGACTGATTAATTTATTATAATACAATATTGAGCGTAATATTTATTTATTCCGAAAGAGCAACTCATGAATCGTTAATGTAATTTTGATGCGGCATCATCAATTACCGTATTACTTAACGAATCTCATTGTTTCAGCATGTCCACTTAATAATTATTTACTATCCAATATTTGTTTATATGTCCTTGTTGGTTTTTAATTTTTTTGATACCACTGTATAGATTAAAAATATAATAAAAACTTAAAAAAAACCCTACTTCCAGGCACTAAAATGTAAAAAATAACTAAACGGAGGTTTTCATTTAGAATAGATACCTAATCAAATATTTTCGAAGTTGGTGCCAGCCGACAATATTTTAAGATATGAATATCTAATAGGTTAATATGTATTTTATATATCGAAATATATAATTTTTGCTTTGCATCGACTGGCACCGACTTCGAAAATACCTGGGAAGTATACCCTTTGAAACAAAAAAAAAATCCAATTCGGTTCAGGTGTCTTCGAGTAATCCGTGAACATACATAAAAAAAAGATTCCGGCGAATTGAGAACTCCTCCTTTTTTTGGGAAGTCGGTTAAAAAAAGTGTGTGTGTAGTGTGTACTTATGTACGCACGTTATACATCTTTGGCGTGACAGAACAAAAATAGCTAAAGATTTCATCCCGTATGCCACAACTCTCTGTTTGTAAAAAGACAGATAAAGTATTTAATAAAAATAAATATATATTTGTTATCTTCATTGATATAAAACACGTGTTATAGATTTATGAATATTTGAGACACTACTTTGAATATAGTTATGAGTTTTCACGGGAACCGGAGAGAGTGATCAGTTAACTTCTCATGTCGCTTTTTGGCTGTCGGTGTGCGCGCGCATCATATAAATTTTGCTCTCATATTTTTTTCCCACGAGCCAGAAGAAGTATAACTTCAGAAATATAGTTAAACCATATAAAAAATTAAATGTTTTAAAATTAATTAAAATATTGAGAATAGCCAAATAGGTGTTAAACCACTAAGAGGAAAGAAAGTAATAATTATAATAGTAATTTTCGGGATTTTACTGAGATATTGGCCTAAATGGATTCGAACCCAAAACCGATCTGTGGCCATACATGCTAGCCACTAGACCACCGATATATATTAAGAATTGAACTCTAAAACACCACGTACACATTATTGAAATTTTAATGCCTTGCCAAACTGTAAGAATATATAAACATGAAACATAATTTAATTTATTTAAGTAGTATATATGGATCGACGATTTCCGAATAGCAATGGGTTTAGTGGCATACACCGCATATTGCCCAAACCATGTAATTTATTCGCCACATAGAAAATGGATTGGTCGTTATACTCCCAAAGAGACGTTGCATTCTACGAATACGACAATTTCTAACTTCGAATACTTATTATAGAAGTTTAGCTTTTTATTCACAATAGATATTCTATTATAGTAAAGTGTATATTTTGTGTTATACTTAAACATACATATATATTAAACTACTAGCGACTCACTCTCGCTTCGCTCGGTTTAGTCCTTAGGTACGTTTTAACGGTCGGTTGCTAGTATTTTAATAAATGTTTGATGTGATTCTTTAAATTGATATAATTTTTATATTAACGAATCGATTAAAATAAAAAGAAATACCTACTTAATGTTAAGTGAAAGCTAATAAAATGCATTAGTTAAAACCGCACCCAAACCGGCTAAGCCCTTTCTGAGATTAGCGCGCACAAAATGCACAGACAAACAGACAAAAATTCTAAAAATCATTATTTTGAGTTCTATTGCGTTAACAAAGACCACCAATAATAGTTTTTCTCAAATATCTTCCATATACAGACAGCGATCAGTTACACTTTTATTATATGTATACGTTAAGATGTATTTGTTCGTTTGTACGTAAAGATTTATCTCTGGGACTAATAAACTGATTTTATTTGTTTCGCTTGTATAAAGATAGAAAACACTTATATTACTTTTATTCGGGTGGAGCGAATAAGATTAGTATTAAGGAAAGTACAATGAACAAATTGACTTCTAATGAATTTGAGAATAATGTCCTTTGCTGGTCGCAAGGGGTTCTATTCTGAAATAGTTTTATTAAAAAATAATGTGTAATGATATCGTTGAGATAAACAGCATCGTTGAAAACCTTTACCGACTTTACATTTTTAACGTTGGCAAAAATGAGAAATGAAATCATCTATTCGTGCACATAAGCTTATATTGTAGTGAGCTTATGTTGTAGTGATGTATGGATGTATGTTTGTTACTCTTTCACACAAAATCTACTGACGGACTTTGATATAAAATTACAGTAATGTAATAAAGCTTATATCAGAGTATCACATAAGAATTGATTTATAAAGATCTAGTTAAGGGTAAATAGTAGTCGTAAAATAAATCTATACATAGCCGAATCTGTACATTAAATATTTTTTGGAAAATCTTATTGAAATAGACATTATAATCGATACAGAGACCGAATCTATAGTTTTTAGGATTTTTGTCTGTCTGCCTGTCAGTTACCGCATCACAGAAAAACCACTGGAGGGATTTTGATGAAATTTGGTATGGTGATAGTTGGTTATCCGGGCCATAAATGAGACCTACACAAGGTGTCATACAGCCGCTAATAGGAATTAAAAAAAATATATATTGAAAGAACGAATCACCCTCGCTCCTCTTGGGTTCGTCGAGAGATTTTTTTAAGATGAAATTTGGTATGGAGATAGTTTGAGACCCTGGGAAAGACATAGGAGTTTTTATCCCGGAAGTCATCCTGTAAAATGATAAAAAAGGGGTTGGCAGTTTTTATAGAGAATATGATTTTGATAATTTGATTACATATGTTAATTTTTTATTTCTTGTAATACTTACCTATTTACTTTTCTATACAAATGTATGTACGTATGTCGTATGTACATATATAGTCTTTTCTATACTAACCGTTAAAATATCGCTAGTAGCATAATATTTTGCCTTAACTTTCTTATTTTGTACTCTCTGATAATAGAATCTGTATAGTTATCTTCTAATATATAATAAATCATATTTGTTTGTTTGTATAACACTAGCTCTGTCATACTATTCACCTGATTGAGATAAAACTTTGTCAACTTACTTATGGCACTTGCGCGAATTTTATAGACAGTAGTACAATTAATCTAAAGTAGGTGGTGTATGTCTCGAACCGGTTAAGGTATTTGAAAGAGAATTCAATAACTATTGTTATCTATGAAGTATCTAGGGACGAAAGTGAAGCTAGATTAAGTCGCTGTTTATTAATAATTATTAATAATAGCTTATTAATCGAAGAAAAGCTTAGAATAGTTATAGGAATAACGTTTTCTCTGTATTAAGACTTACCCATGGCTATTTTTCTTTACCTTATGTAACCAACGAAATCCATATATAAATTACCTTTAAAGGTAATTTTATAAACGGCTTAATTACCTATATGTATAAATATACAAAAAAAATTAAACCTTACACTGTAAGCACCAGTAAAACATTTCTGTTACAAAATACTGCATACATAAGTTCAACAGCTTATGTCCCATCCCTAGTGTAATATATTCAGGATTCAGAGTGTACAAAACGAATCGGTAATTAAAGTACCGCAGAGAGCTTTGAGTGGGATGAAACTGCGATCCGTATTATATCTAGTCAAGTTACGAGCTTATTTTATTTGATATTGCCAAAAGATGGCTTTTTGTTAAATTCCATAATTTTGACTTTTTAATTTACAGTGCCAATATGACTGAATATATATATATATATATATATATATATATATATATATATATATATATATATATTATAAAACATTGAATGAAGTCAGATTAATGAGAAAAATAGTTTTAAAGTAATATCTATCTATACATATAATATAACAGAAACTTAACGAAATCGATGTGCACGTTTCACGCAAAAAACCGGTTGAAACCTATTAAGCAAACGAAAACAGTTTTTTTTTACTAAGCGCCGTCATAGGTCCGCAATTTTATATAAAATATTTACAAATTTTATATACAAACCTTCCTCATTTATCGCTCTTTCTTCTAGTAAAAACCGTATCTAAATCTATTTTGTGGTTTAGAAGAAATAAGCGGAGAAATAGACAGACAGTAACTTCGTTTTATACTATGTATATATCATAGCCAACTAGCTTAATGTCTAACGTTCAATTAAATTTTATTCAATTAGTCTTTTAACTAAATAGCGCCGTTCAACTAGCGGCCGAATATATTGCATTCAGAATTTCCCAACACTAAAAAGGTCCCTAAAATAGGTCGATAGCATCAATGAATGAAAAATAAACTAGAAGTAGAAGTATCACACATGGTATAGAAATGGATTACAAAAGTTTGTATGGAGGTCTTTACGTTTTTAAAACTAGAGAAAAAAAAATAAAGCAAAAAATAAATGCTTTGAAAAGACAAGGCAGCGATTGGTTTTATAAACATCGTTTTACCAATTTATAAACAAACAGTGCACGCAAAAGTTTTTATTTATTTATGTACCGACGTTCAATTTTCCAGTTAAAACCGCACAAATATATTTTCAATTTATTCCGTCTGATATATCGCGGTGAGATCCAGTTTGATGAATAAATCAATCGAGTGTCACCTGAATGTAGTAACATGGATGTTCTTTTAATCACTGTGATATTAGTAAAATATTACAATATAAATGATCTACGATAATGAGTTTAAGTAACAAATATTTATCTATACACATAATAAAATTGTAGCTAAGCCGAATTTGTACATTAAATATTTTGTGGAAAATCTTATTGAAATAAACATTGTTATCGATACAGAGGCCGAATCTATAGTTCTTAGATTTTTTGTTTGTCTGTTTGTCTGTTACCGCATCACAGAAAAACCACTAGAAGGATTTTGATGAAATTTGGTATGGTGATAGCTGGTTATTCGGGTCAACATATAGGATACTTTTTACCGCGGGAAAATATCTCATTTCTGAGAAAAAAAAACAAAAACTGCAATGTACTGTACTCTGTTATACTAATATGTTAAACCTACGAATTTGGTTTTTGGTTATCTGAACGCGTTCGGAGCCGCGGGCAATGCTAGTTTCGTATATAAACAATATTTTCTGATTCTAAAATTTGTAAATTTACTAGAATTTTAAATTAAAATGCTTCCCGAAAAAACAGAAATATATTTATAACTAGAAATGTTAAAAATATATGGAATAATAATTATGTATATTATAAAAAAAGAAAGTAAAGCATATATATATATATATATATATATAGTATTGATCATACAAATACTATTTGTATAATCAATACATGACTTGCCCTTGTGGGATTCAAACTACCTAGCAATCATTACTAGTATTTTTAAAGTTTATTGAATCTGGTATAAAATAAAAGTGTGTGTAAAATAGATACAAACAGAAAAAGAAAAGGAAAAAACTTTTCTGTTCCTTTTTTAAAGTCAGTTATAAAGTCGACTTTCTTATTTGTACAAAAATTGTTAAGTAAAAATTTGTAAAGTGGAATTTAATTAGATGTAATAAATAAAACAAAGAAATTCATTACATATAGTCGTTTACAATTTGTACAGTACAATCAAAATGTACACAATTAAAAGCAATCAACATCCAACAATTGTTTGTATTTGCACCAGGACTTTAAATTGAGCTGTATTTAATGTATTATTTTTACTTTACTCTTTACGTATAATTTTTCAGGATTTTTAACGTCCCACTACTGGGCACGAGCCTGTTCGCATTGAAGACTGCAACGGAGTTTAAGTTAAAGTCCATCAAGCTGACACACTAGCATGTGTAAGACCACAGACAATCTATATATATATATATATATATATATATATATATATATATATATATATATAATAAAATTCTGAGCCGAATCTGTACATTAAATATTTTTTGGAAAATCTTATTGAAATAGTCATTATTATCTATACTTTTTAGAATTTTTGTCTGTCTGTCTGGGAACGCATCATGAGAAAACCACTGGATAGATTTTGATAAAATTTGGTATGATGATAGCTTGTTATCCGGGTCAACATTTAAGATACTTTTTACTGCGGGAAAATATCTCATCTCTGAGAAATCTTTACTAACCATTAAAACGTAGGGATGAATCCAATCGGAGCGAGGGTGAGTCGCTAGTAACTAGATTAAAGTAATTTGAATTTAAACAAAACGTATTGTAATTAACGAAGGATTAAAGTATTAATAAAATATTCAGTGAATAAATTATTTAATTACTATATTAATTCATTCATTAGTAAATCTGCACTTCCAATAAATGAATAAACTATGTAATTTTAAACTTTAAATGAGTAATAATTTACTAATATTTCGGGGTAGATTTAGTGGTAAAGTCAGATTTACCGAAAAATATATGTAGTACGTACCTATTTAGCTCTTTCAACGGGCACGGGCCTCTTTTCAAGACGATTGGGATCAGACCCATAGTCCGCCAAGTGTGGGTTGGCTGGCGGACTTCACATGTCTTTTGAAAACTTACTAAGTTCTCTCAGACATGTAGATTTCCACACGATGTTTCCCTTTACCGTAAGTCCAATAAATTGTCTATTACCACTTACCAGATTATCTTACGAGTTCAAGGTTTATAGAACTGAGAAGAGGTTGAGGTATTGGTGTAGTGGCTGATTTTTTAAAATTTTCTATGGAATTTTCATGGTCTTTTCAATACCAGCTGTTATGGATATACAACATTTTATTAAAATTGATTCAGATATTGAGGCGTCACGAGGAAACAAACAAATATTTGCACACTCGTATTTTACTCCGTTAAGTAGAGCTTACTAGAGCAAATATAAACCTTTATGATAAAATATTTTCAAACCTTAGGCTAAAAAGAAACGTTTATTATAAAGCTCGCTAATATCAATTTTTCATAAAATTTATGATACAATACTTATATATCTACAAGACCAAAACAACGTTTAAGACAGAATTATTGAGTTTTTCAAGGAAATTCTATTGGTATTAAATTACTTTTATCATATTTTATTTCAGTTTTATATTTTACTTTAATGAAGCCAAAAAATGTATTTTATCTATATATACATATAAATCTCAGAAACAAAAATTTGTTTATACTATACAGGAAAACAACTCTTACTGTACAGTACAACAAATAGGTACTGGTCGTTTAAACAAAAAAGCACTAAGGTGGCGTCTAAAACCACCGCAATCGGACCGAGGGTAGAAAAAAATATGTATACAGATAAACAAAATTGAAGTGTCTGTTTGTAATGTCAAAATAACAGCTTTTTACTAAATACATATGAAATTATTTACGGTACTTTTGAGAAAACACAATTTTTAAAAATTTTGTCTATCTGTCTGCCTGTTTATTTATTCCGGCTAACCTTTGAAACGGCTGAACTGATTTTGACGAGACTTTCACTAACAGATAGATGATGTTATAAGAAATAATTTTATTTTAGAAAAAGAATTAGGGTTCCGTTTAAAAAAATTAAAACGTATCTATGGTATATCATATAATTTGAGATATTTAAGCAAAGGAATAATAATCAATACGATGATATCGAGAATTTTAAATAAACACGCAAAGTGCTCAATCAAAAGTTATATTTATGTACTGGAGAAACAACTTCTGCGTGAAGTTAATTATATTCTCAGATAACCAGATCTTGTTTGATACCGTTCATCTTGTTGTCGGTAAAGCTCATATTATTACAGAGTAATTTGCATATCTTTCTTACTAATTGCAACCTTTTTTTACTGCACTGTCGAGAATCTAAATGTAAAGTATAATAAAACATCTGTGCATTAGTACGTCTGTATAATATGTATACAGATAAATAAAATTGAAGTGTCTGTCTGTGATGTCAAAATAATAGCTTTTTACTAAAATCATATGAAATCATACGGTTCCATATATTTTTTATCCATCCGTCTGTCTTTCTGTCTGTCTGTTTGTTCCAGATAATTTTCAAAACGGCTGGATTGATTTTGATGGGACTTTCACTGACAGATAGTTAATGTTATAAGGAGTAACTTGGGCTACAGTTTTATTTTAGGAAAAAGTATTAGGGCTCCGCTCAAAAAAAAAAAAAAAAATTAAAACGTACCCAGGGACGCATCTCGCATCATCGCATCGTAAATCGCTAGTAGTAGTTATATCATGTAAGATTTCACTTTTATTAATATTACTTTTATTGATAGCTAATTTAAAACCACAGCACACTTTTACTCAGAAGTTTTATTTTAAACCCGCTCCATTTGGTTTTCCAAGTAAGCGCGTTACCACTAAGTAACCACTACCTAAAAAAATTGTAGAGAGATGAAATTTGACCATTCTTTGCAAATTCTCAGCTATAAATATCGATCCAGATACCGAAAATGCGATTTTTATATAACTTTTATACTTATCTTTACAGCTGCCCGTTAACGCATCATATGAAAACGGTAACGCGAATAAAATAGCATTTGGTAGAAACATTTACTCATATGAATCTTCAACTTCATTTAATTAAAAAAACTACAACATACTTTTGATGTTGATCTGATGATTACATATTGATCTGATTATTATAAATCAATAGTTATGACATGATTTCTGAAAGTGTTACTTTTTCTTCCTTTGCAATTTGTCATTTGTGTTCTACAGTCTTCACGAACGAAAGCTGTCAGGCCATCAGGGGATGAGGTCATAGTTTACCACGCTGGCCAAGTGATTTAAGCGATTACGAAAACTTGCTAGACTATCTCAGACATGCAGGTTTCCTTACAAAGATTTTATAATATACAACATTTTATAATATAATATAGAAAAACAAAAACAAATCTATCCCTCGGGAACCGTATATTTTTCCGGAATAAAAAATTTCCTTTGTATTATTGCAGAGTATAATCTATTTCTGTGTCAAATTTCATCCCGATCCGTCAAGCCGTTCTGGCGTGAAAGAGTAACAAACATCCATACATACTCACAAACTTTGACTTTTTGAATATTTATACAGAGATGTACCAACTAAATATGTATGTATAAAAAAAACTGCCTCGGTGGTGTAGTGGCTAGCATGTACGGCTGCACAACCGGAGATCTTGGGTTCGAGTCCCGGG
Source organism: Brenthis daphne (assembly GCA_947093115.1). Taxonomy (NCBI): domain Eukaryota; kingdom Metazoa; phylum Arthropoda; class Insecta; order Lepidoptera; family Nymphalidae; genus Brenthis; species Brenthis daphne. The sequence continues at coordinate 3,265,421 of OX352482.1, forward strand.
TCGGGCCAAGTTTAGTTATTGAGTCTTTCTGTATAGTAAGTCTCAGTAACAGCCCGGAGTTGGGAAGTTGGCGGTGTTTCACCCCCGTGCCTCGGAGAGCACGTAAAGCCGTCGGTCCTGCGCCTTAACTCTCACCGGTCGTGTCGAGTGGTCGTCCCACCGGAGTATGAGAGTGATAGGAAGAGAGTGCACGTTGTGTCTGCGCGTACACTTGTGCACTGTAATATCTCCTGCGCAGTTGGCTAGTCTCAATGAGATTGGCCGCCGTGGCCGGAATCGGCTAGGAGAACATCATGTATAAAAAAACGATCTTGCACGTCATACTTTATAATTAGATACCAGATTATATGAAACATTAAATGTATGAAATATTTACATATATAAACAAACGTGCAAAATTAATTTACATATAATTAAATACCTATTTAAACATTTTTTTCTTTCGGAAGCCTTAAAAGGAGGTACTATAGAAAAGTTCTATTCTTTACATCCATTGCTGTAACCAGACAATATAATTAGGTGATCCCTAGGCACTTCATCATATCCCATAAAAACCATCTACCTTATTATTATACACGAACTTGTATCTGAGTTATAGTTAGATACCTTAATATATAAAAAAAGCCTTTCTGTGTCTATACCACTTGTAGTAATGTTGAAAAATAAATAACGCAAAAAAAAGTAAAAACCATGTTAAATATCCCGTTTCAAATCATAGAATTACTGTAAAACAGATATGGGAATATAATTACAAATAATAATAATATGTTCGGACATTAACACACAGAACCATGGTAAGCTCCGAGGCTTGTGTTATGTATACCAGATAGTTGGTACACCACATAATTTAACTTTAAATACATACGTATTATAAATATAAACACTCATGACTGGAGTACAAACATTCGTGCTCATCACACAAACGAATGCCCTCAGCGGGACTCGAACCCACGACCGTTGGCACAGCAAGTAACCTTCATGTGTTCAACAAAGCTTTCATGTTTACACAGGAGGTAGCTTACCAAAACAAGATACTTGTCTGCTAAGTGCGCTCTAACTACCGTGCGATTGATGGGTCCGACCATCTACAGCATAAACCCCCTTGTGTAGCATTCCAATAATCTATCTGTGGTTTTCCGCAATAGTGATAGAAATTTAACAAAGTTTGTATGAAGCTATTCTATCTCTATCATAGAAAACCCTATATGTAGATATATATAAGTTATTGAGATCTACGGATATGCAAATTGACTTTCAATCGATATCCCAAAAAAGAATAGACTATGCGATGTAATACTTAGGTAATAAAACATTTATATACTTTTTTTAGGTCCATACGCAAAAAACGAGAGCCTATTACTAAGACTCCATTGTCCGTCCGTCTGTCTGTCTGTCCGTCTGTCACCAGGCTGTATCTCATGAACCGTGATAGTTAGACAGTTCAAATTTTCACAGATGATGTATTTCTGTTGCCGCTATAACAACAAATACTAAAAAACAGAATAAAATAAAAATTTAAGGGGGTGGTTTTTTGCTCGTTTTTGCTCGATATTGATAACGGCAACAGGTAGACGCTTGAAATATTCACAGAATATTGGGTTATATATTCACTTTAAATATAAATAATTAAATTAAAATAAAACAAATATTTAAGGGGGGCTTTTATACAACAAACGTAATTTTTGTCGTTTTTATAGATAATGATACGGAACCCTTCGTGCGCGAGTCCCACTTGCACTTGGCCGGTTTTTTTTAATTAATTGCGATTTGTATTATAGAAAATATTATTTATAATAAAACAAAATACTACCATTAGATTTTAATTAAATTCCTAATTAATATGTACTATCCAGCAAAAATAATTTCATTTGCTGTGCCAGTGGTCGCGGGCTCGAGTCCCGCTGGGGGCTTTCATTTGTGTGGTGAGCACGAATGTTTGTGCTCTAGTCATGAGTGTTTATATTTATAATATGTATGTATATAACGATATATATGTATGTGTAGTGTATAAACTATTTGGTATCCATAACACAAGCCTCGTAGCTTACCATAGAACTAGATGGTGCTGTGTATTCATGTCCCAACATATAAATAAATAATCTTTAAATAGGTAAAATTCTTATATTTTAACACTTTTTCGTATGAACAAAACTATTTGTAACAAAAAAAACTTATAAACAATGAAACACCTCCAAAGATTACTTAAATGGTCTTCACATTCATTTCATTCCTTGTCAAGCCACCGGAAGTTTGCAACGTCCAATTTTGTTTTTTACTAAAACGGTCAGAAATTCCAACAACTTTAACTTTAGTTTTGCTGCTTGGTATTTGCTCTGTTTTTTTTCTATAAAAAAGTATTTTATTATACACTAGCGACGCACCCTCGCTTTGCTCGGGTTCGTCCGTAGATACATTTTATTTTTTTTGAGCGGAACCCTAATTCTTATACTGAAATAAAAGTAGCCTTTGTTACACCTTATAACATCAACTATCAGCCAGTAAAAGTCACGTCAAAATCGGCCCAGCCGTATCGGACTGATAGACAGACAGACAAACATTTTATAATTGTGTTTTTCTTATTAATACTGTATATAATATGCATTTATTAAAAAGCTGTTATTTTGACATTACAAATATATACTTTTCAATTTTATTTATCTGTATAGATTATTAAATACTAGCGACTTACCCTCGTTTCCTTAATTAAAGTGGCTTTGATATTTGTAGCATATTATATACTTAATAATATGTAACGCCATCTTTTGGCAAATTTTATTACTAACAAAAGACACAAACGCGCACGCAAATTGTATTTTCAATACTATCGTATTCATACTTAAGACTATACTATATTATATTATATATACAACAAAAACAATTGTATCCTTCCGGCAGATGTTTTGTCGCGGTAGTAAACTTTACTGCGATTAGCCACCATGATCACAAACCGGATGACACTTTAATGCAAAAGCGCGTGAAATTATAGAGCATTTTAAATAAAACTATCTTTTTGGATTTTTTTTGTGTAAAACCGTGAAAAAATCTGAAAAAATATAGTTTTATTTAAAATGTCAAATATCCGCGTAAATCTAAGAAAATATTAATTACAGAGCATTTTCTATTTATGCATTCTCGCAACCAGATGGCACTAAAACGTCTCCGAATTAAAAACCCAATAGCTTGTTTCATTCGGCTCAGTACTTGAATTTAAGTTCTTATGATTCATAGTAATATAACCTAACGATCATACAAAAATAATACAAGAAGAAAACAATGACATAGCCCCAAGTTTACAAGATATCATATTCAGTTACGGCTTCCATAATATATGGCGAAAAGTTCTTGTGTTCGAGACAAAATTGGAAAAAATCATTTATAATGATTACATAAACATGTTATTTTTGTTTTATTACGATGAAAATAAAATTTATCATATGGAAATAACAAAAAACTAAATTTTTTCCCAAAAAAAAAGATATTGGGTGTAACGGCAGTTGGGACAAAAACGTTTCAGACTGAGAAGAGACAATACGCATCAATATTAAAAATTGGACAAAAAACTACCAAATACGCTAGATAAGATTGTGTAAAAAAACTTCTAACATTTAACAGAACTAAGTGTTTTGTGCAGAAATCGAATCCATGACAAACAAATTCGAAAAATCTTATAATACATAAATTGTCTTGTAAATTAATGACCGGTACTCGAATAAGTGATCCTATAGATATAATCATCATATACATTATAAAGCAGTTTATGGCGTTATTCAAATCTTTGCTTGAGTAGGGTCAACTTTAGTGGTAATCATGGGGCGTAATCAGTGAGAATTTATTGATTGACAGATTTATTGAATTGATTTTAGATTTGTAAATATAAGATACGTCCCTAGGTTCATAAAAGTAGCCCTCCAGGTCATAATCTATATTATATTAAATTTAATCAAGATCCTTCCAATCATTTTAGCAAGAGTAGCAAACATACACAAAAAAAAAAACAAAAAAAAAACGCGTGTGTGTACTTTTGCACGCAGATAAGAAGTTATACTTCTTTGGCGTAACAGAACAAATAGCTAAAGATTTAATCTCGTAGGTCACAACTGTTCTGTTTGTAAAAGGAATGCAGCTAACTTCATCATGTCGCTTTTTGGATGTCGATGTGCGCACGCATCGTAAAAATTTTTTACTTATATTTTTTTCTAAACGTGCCAAAAGAAGTATTACTTAAAAAAAAACACAAACAAATATTTACATTTGTAATCATGTATCTTAAATATATGTATATTTTCTATTTTCCCACTAAAAATATCCCTAAGCAAAGGAAAACAAAATAATGAATGTTTTTAGAAAATTTCCATAATTTTACAATTTCTCATCACCCATTAGATGTTTAGTAGTACTGCGTATTCATAGATACTTTAATTTTACGAGTTTTTCGTCCCCGATATAAACGATTATTGCAGCAATTGCTATATTTCTATACATTTTAATGAACACATTTTTATAAAATAAAATAGTTTTGCATCCTTCAGGTTAGCTTCCATCTATTAAGGCAAAACAACACAGCCAAGATCTTAAATTAGCCCTAAATGACTATTCATAATATAATACTCGTATTGTATATATTATACTAGTGCCTTATCCCTGCATCACTCGGATATATCCCTAGGTATGAATGGGTGAGGGATGTATAAGGACAAACAAATAAAGCAAAAATCTTTTATTTTGGGCCGAACTTGAATTCACAATCGCATGAATGGTTTAAGGACACATAGAGTACCAATATATCATAAAACATTCATGTTTATCTATATAAATAGATTAGTATAATATATTTTCTGCAGCAGTTCTTTTTAGACAAATACTAGCAACTCACCCTCGCTCCACTCGAGTTCGTCCCTAGGGTAGACCACCCTTATCACATAGGGGTATAAAAATAGTTAACATCCTATTCTCAGACCTACTGAATATACACACAAAATATCATAAGAATCGGCCAAGTCAATTCGGAGGAATTTTGTTACAAACACTGTGACACGAGAATTTTATATATTAGAAGAATAAAGATAGATACTCGTGCAAAATCGCAGACCAAAGTTAGTTTATAATGTATTCGAATCACTGTAGCGGAGTCATAAAACGTAACGACATAGATACTAGAGTCCTTTGCCCTTCTGATTGCAAAAACGATTTTCTTGTAACGTTTACGATAACAACGAATACCGTGATGGGTCTGAAGGAGAATTGAAAGCTGAAATACGATAATGCTTCCGATATGGAAAAACATCAACTTGGCATAGTAATTCGTTGTTGAATCGATACATACACTTTAAATAATCAATGGAATATGATATTCATGAGTTTGATTTTCGCAGGAAGCAGTTATTTATATTAATCATGCTATCCACCAAACCAACGAGATATTATAGCCCTTGCATAAATTGCAAATTTTTTTTTGAAATCCAAACGATAAACAAAGTTTATATGAAAAATAATCTTTTCTTGCCAAATAAACTTAAAACTTCACATTCGAACAAAGCCTGGACAAATAGCTAGTACACTCGTAAACATGTAATTCCATTAAGCAGCAATGTTACAACATTGCTACTAGAATGATCCTTGATATAAAATTTAATCTTAAAACAACTTTAAGATAACTAGGGACCTCTTCATTTACTTAAGCCAGTTAAGTCATGTCTGCCTGAAGCGGCATTATACAAATTGTAAACTCAAATACGCCAGAGGACCTAGGCTAATAGTGTGCGAACTCTCGTATATCAAATTTTGTTTCACTTTAGTTCTTCAAATTACTATAATTATATTATTACTACTTTAATATAGTAAAGTTATATAATTATACTGTAAAGAATTACATTTGGTTTGTACGAATATAAAAAATTCATGAGTTTGTTAGTTAGTTCGTCTTTTAGCAGCAATGGTTGTCGAGATAGTTCTCAATTCCAGATTATTTATGGCCCGGTGAGTAATATCAGCTATTTTTTACCCGAGCTCAATAAGTTGTTGCTATTGCGACAGCCCGTCTTTCCACCCTGGACGTCCTAGTAGTGATTTAGTTTTTAGGTTCTCTGGAAAATTTGTGGGAGCAAGCTCCTAGAGGCTGGATTTTTTTCACTTAAGTTTTCCAGTTTGCTACGTTCAAGTAGAATGTATACTGGTGTTTCTTCCCTTTATAGGTACTGCACAGGGAACTGTTTATTGGTTGGTTGGTTGGTTGGTTAGTAAAAACAGGTTTATTGAGAGGCCCTCTTCTCTTAAGTCTAAGTATAATATGAAGGTCAGTTGTTTAAAATATTAAAAAAGTAATTATATTTGAAATGTAGTTGATAGGAGTTACATCGACAGTTAGTACCGTAACCGTATACCGATGATAGCGGATATGACCCCATTTTGTACAAAAAATGGTAATATTAGATATATAATTCATTAGTCTGAATATTTACATACCCTGGTAATGTTTTACGGATCCATAACAAAAAGCAAGAAATCAACATAATATTATTATATAATTGTATAATCCCCATAAGCAATATGTAATAAATAGCACACAAAATTTACAAAAAGTAAATAATTATTCATCCTTTAAAAAAATATCAATACTAATATTATAAAGTTTGTGAGTTTGTGAGGTTGTAGAGGGTAATCTCTGGATCTACTGAACCAATTTAGATGAAATTTGATAAGAAGATAGTTTGAGATTCTGGAAAGGACATAGGATACTTTTTATTCTGGAAATCATCCCTTGAGGGGTGAAAATTGGGATTCAAGTTTGTATGGGGAATTAAGCAGGGACGATGAGTCTCTAGTAAATTATAGGGAAGGATGAATAGACTAATAATTGATAAATAGAATAAGCAGCTCGACTAGAGAGTAGAGACTTTTCACACATAAAAATTCTTGAACTCAAAAATCGTTGGAATTTAAAAGAATAAGTTTCCAGCTCGGTAGGTTAAGTTATTATATTTTTTTGCATATAGCAACTCCTGCACCTAAAAATCACTTATTTTACATTTAAAAAAAAACAATTAAAGTGTTAAATATTCGTACAAACCGACAATATATCGGACGAATAATATATTTTTAATTCATCCGATTTTCGGACGAATAGCAACAGCCTACTTTATTTATTATACATTGTAATAAAGTACAAATTATTATTTTTTATTCGTCTTTATTTTAAGAACGAATAGCAACAGCCAAAAAATTAAAACATTTTTATAAATGATTATTATTACCATATTTCTCCTAAGTAGTTTCGTTTTGACAGGACGCCTAAATTTTTTCTTTACGAAAATCTAATAGAGGGAACAGGTGTACAACATTTAAGGCGGGTGCTTATCCAAACTTTAGCACTAATGTACTTTAATTTTAAGATAATTTGATAAGGTACCTACTCCAAAAAGCTTTTGTGCTAATTTTAATCTGATAATTTCGAAGCCATTAAAATAAAAAATAAATAAAATTGATTTAAATGAGATTTTCAGTCTACTTTTTATTTGTGCTGTTAAACTATAATTATTGTCCATTTCAAAAATATTAGTCATAGTTTTATATAATTTTATTATTTCTGAGCGATAAAGTTTCTTTAGAATCCAGGCTTTCTTATAGAAGGCACAGAAATGTACTTGGAATATCCGTTTCTTGTACAATAAATTTGTGATAGAACGAAAAGGAATATTTTATTCTAACAGCCTAACATAATTTTTCTTTTATCTACATTTTAATCGATAGTCACAAGTTCGATTTCCACATCCACTAAGGTATAAATAATTAATTTTAGGAAGTTATTGATTGAGTTGTTAAATTATATCGTTATTGTTGCAAAAAAAACGATTATATTATTATTTTCATTTAGAAATGGTTTAGAATTATTTTTAATGACTTTAACCTTACAATTATTTGTTGCAGAGAAGCTTCGGGTCCCCCCCAACGTGCGTTCACCTTGTCGTGGTGGGGGGGCTCAGTAGTAGTAGCGAAGCTAAGAAACGCACAGGGAGGTTGCCCACTTGGGTGGGCGGTGGGAGGTGGCCCTCTTCGAGGGGCGGTGTACCTTGCGGGTTGCTCCTGGTACTTCTCTGATAGCAGAGTGGACCTTGGAGCAACCCCATGGTTGTGGTAGTCTGCTTTGGCAGACCTGCCGTCGGGGCGTCGTAGTTGAATGCGTAAGCGATCCTGCGACGCCCCATTAAGACGGGGGAAGGTTTTGTTGGGTTTTAGTGGGTAGTACTAGCTGTATTACGCCGGTGAGTCCCACACGTCGTGCGTAAATGCATTTCCCAACGTTAAAAAAAAAAAAAGAAGAGAAGCTTCGGGTATAGAAAAGGTGTCATTCTACAATTTATTTTTAAAATGTATTTTGTTTGGAATAACAATTAATATAGTCAATTCAATACAATTTTGAACATTTCTATTAAATATTTTCTTCAATATTTTTTAGCTTTCTTTTTTATACTAATCATCCACCTATAATAGAAAAGAGGCCCATTGGCGATTCTTCATATGCACACGCCGGGATCGAACTCACAACTTGCACAGTGTAGTACCATTCATAGTGATTTAACAATTCGTATTTTATAATATTTAGTAAAAGTATAAATTTAACATTATATGTTAATTTCTTTTGGTTACAATATATCCGAGGCCTTAAGAATCTCATATTGCCTCACCTCAGCAAAGCTAATATATTTAATATGCTACTCAGGAAACTCGGCATATAAATTAGAACGTTATGACGCCGTTTGATAAATTATTGTCTTGAATTTAATATGTACTGTGTTAATATTTAACTGCAATTACGTATCTTTTATACTCCATTTAAGAATATTGTACATATTACTAGACCATACACGATTTAATTTATGGTATGACAGAATAAGACGCCTAAATTTTTGTAATATTTAAGTGATTTTCATCATTAAATAAAATAAAACTAAATAAGAGCTTTTCAAAGAGTAAGATATTCCCCACATCAATGAATGCTTCTCCATGCCTTCTCCATTTCACGTCATATTGGCGAAGTAATGTGTCAACTCACATACTTAAGAAGCATAATAACAAACATGAAACAGAATTGAACGTTGATCACGTCTTATTTAAAATAGAAAATACTACTAACGACTTCTCATCGGTTCGCTCTAATGCATCTCTAGATATACATCTTACATTAGCCTTTGTCAATAACTATACTAACGGCTTAGTGGCTAGCATGTACGGATGCAGATAAAGAAGACTTTGGTTTGAGTTATCAGTCGGGTTAAGTGTCAAAGAAATTCTCAATACCAGCCTAGAGTTGTGAAATTATCGGTGTTTCACCCCCTTGACTGTAAAAGCACGTAAAACTGTCGGTCATAAAACTGATTTCTCACCAGTCATGTCTATTTCATCCTACCAGAAATGAGAGTGACAGGAATAGAGAGTACACTTGCGTTTGAGCACATACTTGTGCACTATAATATCCTGCGAGTTGGCTCGTCTTAGTGGGATTGGCCTCAATGGCCGAAATCGATTAGGAGGACATCATGTACTAATCCAGGTCATAGTCTATCTGCATATTAAACATCCAAATCTGTCTATCTGTTTAAGAGTTTCAATGTGACGGAGTAACAAGCAGATACACTCATGTCTAATATCTACATGTATGTACGGACGGTAAAGACAAAAAAAAGTTAGTACCTTTTTTTTTATTTAGCAGCTATTGACGAGCTTTAGTGTTATCAATAAATTTGGTCGAATTTCGAGCATTGGCAAACACTAGTTCATATAAATTAAGCTAAATAAATTAATTATTCCATCAACTCAAGCTTTGTCCTTTGTAAAGTATACTACCCACCCAACAAGACCGGAAGCTCCAAATTTAACTAAGTAATTTTAGAATTTATTCCAGTATTATATCATTCAACGTATGTTACAACATAAAAATATTCATAGAAATCGACGTTGGGGTTGACATTATTGCCATGGAAATTATTACCTACCCTTTTCCAAGTAATAATAAAGTGGGTGGTTTAATTGAAATTCTTTATACCCGCAAACACCGCTAGCACGTAATATATTCAGATGGGGACGTTTCCAAGCGATAACGCGGAAAATGAGAAAAATTGTTAGAGTTATACCTCCTGGAAGAGAATAATGAGATTTATTTAAGAAAGCCTTTCTGTTACTTAAATAGGGCACGAGGTCAATTTTCAGGGGCAGAATGAGTGAAATTATTCGGGCTGATCAAATTTTCTAAATTATCAAGCTCTCTGTGAATTTTGTAAGTATTTTTCTTTGATTGGAAGTTTTTAAATTTATTGCTTGTTTTTAACCCCCGTCGCATAAAGAGGGGTGTTATACGTATAACGAATGTATGTCTGTATGTATGTATATATGTCTGACGTATCTGTGGAATCGTAGATCTCAAATGAATAAACCGATTTTAATTTAGTTTTTTTTTTTGTTTAAAAGGTAACTTGATCAGCATTCTACAGTATTTAAGTTATAAATCAAGAAAATCCGTTGTGCCGTTTGCAGGTCATCAGCTCTTTTTTAGACGGTTTTACCGCATATAAACAAATTTGATAGTTCTAATCTGCTCGAAACTTTGTATACGGAATATCAAGCATACACATTTCAATGGTATTGCAACGATATTGGTAACTTAGGCCTGATGCTGCAGTATTACCTAAAGTTTGCAAGATGCTCAATAGCTTAAACCCAATAAAATGCTGCAGATATATCGTATTTATGCTCATTGAAATGATCTCTATAGGTTTTTGTGCTGGGTTTTTTTTGTATATTTATTTTTTGTATTTGTTATACTACAAAATTTCAAGTAAAGTCTTCCTCTTAAATTAAACAACCCACCTTTCTGCTTACCGAATCTTTCAGGCAACCAATCTGCAATATACTACTGTGTTTATAATACTGCGGTTCCTTCTGAGTGGTTGATTTACGTGTAATTGTTTCACTTCTAAAGGTCGCAACGTAGTTCTAGACAGGTTTAATAAATAGGCTATCAAATGTATGAATATTTTTTATATTTTTTTAAAGTTTTTCTGTAAGTAGTATTATTCTAGTAAACTGAAAGATGGATCTTGGACTATAATATATAAATTCTTCAAACATTTTTGTTAAATATTCCTTTGAAACAATGTTAATAACTAGTGCCATTGTATTTGCTGTATATTACGTTGAAAAATAGTGAAGAATAATATTAAAACTTAATAAAATAATTATATAGAGTATGTATACAAATATATGTATGTATATGTATTGGTAAATACTCTAAAATTTCATAAAAAATAATTGTTTTATAGTGTTTAATCTATTGTTTAAACTATTTTTTTGTTGTAAATAAAATTACTACATTTTTTATATAGAATAGTTTTATCGAAATAGGAAAAATATTTTTCCATATCAATTCTTCTGCAAAAATATTTAAAATATATGTGTGGTAGTGTTAGAAAAATAAACCAACGATATACGAATTGCAAATATTTTCCGGTTGTTTCACCAAGGAAAAGTTTGGCAGCTGTCGAATGATAAACATTCTTTTGTGATATCTTCATGTTTTCTAAAACTTTCATAGAAACTGTTCAAAATAAGTGTTATTTCCGCTTTTTGCAAAATTTTTATAATTTTCTAAGCGATAATTGAAATAACATTTTTGTCCTCAATCTGGTAATAACAATGTTTAAAATATAATTAAATACGTATATTATATAATAATAATTAATTAATATCCGCAAATTAAAAAAAAATATAGGAGATAGATGATATTATTGATAAACATAAGTTTGATTCCCTTTTTTGTGTAGGTAGAACTAATGATATTCGAAGTATACGAAAGTAAGAGGCATTGAAAAGTAAAAACTGAATGTTCGATTTGCCGGTCCCACAGCAATACCCAGTGGAACTCTCGTCGTTTTTATAAGACAAGATCGCACTAACATACTTAAGGCTTATAATTATATATACAATATAATGTATTATGTGGTAAGTTGGCTAAAACTCTACAAAATAAATAGTAAAGAAAAAAGAAACAAATTATGTACTATATATATATATATATATATATATATATATATATATATATATATATATATATATATATATAACCAATAAAATACAGTTTATATTATTAATACTTTATTACAATTCAATGAAATCTAAATGCTTTTACCAAAAATGTAACAAAACTAAAACAGCGTTTGTTGGCCCCAGAAGAAGAATGTATTTTTTAGTGTAATTAATTACATAACTTTTACTACACATTTTTTTTTATATTCTGTACTATACTGTGCATATTACCTAGTTTTAATATATAGATACAATATTTTACATATTTATTTTATTTATAAAGTTACTAAACGAACTTCGTTAACATTAAATGCTCAAAGTTAACCTGTATTTCTTGAAAATTCTTAGATTGAAGCAAGTACCGTTTAGTGTTATTGGCGGTTAGGTTCGTCCTTACATTTAATTGTTCTAACATTTATTACTTGTATGCGAGAATAACTATAATTGGAAATTCTAAATTCGAGCTTATTTTAAAGGACAACATAATTAACATTAAGAAACAAATATGGGAGAAACTTGCATCTTTGATAACTACTTACTAATAAGTGAAAAACAAAATATAAGCAATTCTAATAAAACTGTTGTTGTTTTCTGTTAGATTTTCGTTCCATTAATCTATTACAAATGTACCTCCATGATGTGTGGCTGTGGGGGGCTCATTAGCGTCTGGCAATGTAGCCGATCGTGAAGCCAAGAAATACTGGCAGGCGGCTCTCTTCGGTAAGCGGTGTAACATGAGGGCTGCTCCAGGTACTTCTCTGATAGTAGAGTAGACCGTGGGGGCAACCCCATGGTTGTGGTGGTCTGCTGCGGCAGACCTGTCATCAGGAAAATATGTTAATGAAGTGAAACTTGTCAAAAGGTGGCTACTACTATAAATAGTCTAGTGGCCGATTTCACCAACGTCACCTAAGTTTAAGGGATCCCCTAAGCATGGTTAGGAGGCTGTTAGGGGACAGTTTCTGTTTCACCGACAGTTAGGGGTGACCTAAATGTTAAAATGCCACCTAAATACAGGTACTAGAAATACGGGCTCTGACGATGGTAAAACGATATTTAATTTAGGTGCTAGTTTAGGGGAACTTTTAAGCTAGGGATCCCATACGTAAGTAGCTATGGGTAGCTTATGGGTTGTTGGTGAAATCGGGCACTAATTCAAATGTCAAATGTGATAGGATTTTACGGGTAGCTTCCACATTAGGCTGTCAAATAGACTTGCTAGCTATCTATATTTTATTGTTGTAAATTCACTTCACGTTAATATTTGTTATTTGTATATGTTATTTTTATTTATGTTTTATTTCTGGTTCTTAAATATTATTATAAATGCAAAAGGCACCAAACTGAGTTACGAAATAATTCATTCAAATGAACATTGTTACCAAAAAGCAAATGTACTGTAGAATTAAGATGTCTAATATTTAAGAAGTACTGCAGTGATCTTGTTACCTCTGCGTCGGTCTTTCGTCGAAAATTAAAGCTAGGGCGTTCATTCTTAAGACACTTTCACATAATTAATGAAATATAAGAAATATTTTTAAAAACATAAACTCTTCAAATTTTCACACTAAGAAATGTTATTTTTGTAACTTTACATGCTTAAAAAAATCTCTACATATAGTAAAATTCTAACTGAGTCGAATCTATACATTAAATATTTCTTAGAAAATCTTATTGAAATTGTCATTATTATCGATAGGTACCGAGGGCGAATCCATAGTTTTTAGATTTTTTGTCTGTCTGTCTGTCTGTCTGCCTGGAACCTGTCTGGGAACGCACCACAAGAAAACTTTTTTGACAGACAGATTTTGATGAAATTTGGTATGATGATAGCTTTTTTTAATTTTCATTTCACCACAATTTAATAAAAAGACTTGGTTATCCGGGTCAACATATAGGATACTTTTTACTGTGGGAAAATATTTCACATCTGAGAAATCTACACTAAAGGACTCTGCCCACTACACCGTCTCGTATCATGACCGTGCTAGGACCGTGTGTGAGGGTGAGTTTCTAGTAAAGAAATTAAAAAAAACATGTTTTTGTATTTGGTTTTACCGTGTTTCTTTATCTGGTCCATTGTACATATGTAAAGGGGCCTTTAATTTTTACGCCAAAATATATTTATCTAAAGTTTTAACTGGAGATTTTATGTTTCACTTAAATATTCTAAGAGAAATATGTAATGTAAATATTAGACTAGACTACGAAAAGGAATAAAAAATAAGGCAGAAACTAAATAAGTATCGTATAGATATAAAAACTTTTATTCTAATATAGCTTTACCGTTTCAGAATAACTATTATAAATGTGAAAGTTTATGTATGTGTGTGTGTTTGTTTGTTTGTTTGTTTGTTTGTTTGTTACGTCTTTAAGCTGAAACGGTTTGACGATACACTGATAGTCTATGACCTGGAGTAACACATAGGGCTATTGTTAGATACTTAACACCTCTAGGTAAATTTCTAAGAAATCAATGAAATTTCTAAGAAATCTATTGTTAACTGTAACGCCGGCGTGTCCGCGGTCATGGACGGATTAAGAAATCACCAAAGTGAAGCTATATATTGTTATCAAAGCTTATAATAGACACTTAAATGATAATAATTAATCTATGTAACGATGTCGTGAGTTATTGATATACATATACCAATTTCCTACTGGTACCACTCTGCTTATTCAAGAAATCGTAGTTTTATGCTCTTACCAAAAACTAAAGACTTACCAAATATCACGATTATTCAACTTGTTGAGCTATGAAAAGAAAATAAATCAGCCATCTTCAAAGAGGGATAACTCCAACAATTATATGTTATTTTATGTTCGTGTATTTTAAGAGGTATTTTCATCTACTATTCTTTTTCTTATGAATATTCTATAATCTGAAGGGTGGTTGAACATAAATGTCAAGATAAAATTGCTCTTCTAGGGGTAAAATAATTACTTAGAAAACGACTTAAAAGCCATCTTATATAAGTTGCAAGCTTAAATCCAAAATATTTTTTGGTAGAATATTACTTGTTATTATATTATTCTAATTCTTAATTTGCAGCATTGTCCATTTTGCCAACTCGTTCATATTCGTCGTAAAGATGTAGTCGTAAATAAAATTTAGATTTGTATGGAAATTTCATGGCCTACAATATGCTTAGATCATCATCCTTACTAACAACTCGACTCGGTCAAATCACTTAACTATATTTACATGTTTCGAACATACTGACTTCGTTATTTATCGTTTTGTTGTGTAATATCAATATTTTTGCTAAGTTATTATTATATTTATACTTAGGCTGTATTTAGTACTGACCTTAATTTTTATTTGAGTTTTGAATGTTGAGGATAAGAGCGTTGTGGAAATTAAATGTTTATATTTTTAATAAGTATGTATTTAAAGTTATATATGTGTAGTGTATCAACTATTTGGTATCTATAACACAAGCCTCGTAGCTTACCATGGAACTAGATGCTGCTGTGTCATTGTCCCAACATTTTTTTTTTATTTTATATTTATATTTGTTTCTCTAGTAATATTGCCAAAGATCGTCAAGGGGACCTTACACATATTTTTATGCAACTTTATGAGTCAAATTCAAACATGAAATATACGTAACTTTAAAAAAATTTATTAACACACTTTTATTAGCTTTACTTGTATCTATCTATGTAATGGAATCGTTGAACGCGATTTTCACCCACATGAGAACGTCAGATTGAACTGAAACTTTGCAAATTGAATAAGAATCAATGACAATATAATAATTTAGTTTTTTTCGAAATTCGTCTCCTAAAGAGGTAAAATAGGGGATTAAAGATTGTATAAAACTCTGTCGTTCTTAATGTGAAATGCACGAAAGTGATATTTAGCTTTAAGATAAAAAAAATAGAAATACCTATATTTATTACATTTTTTCAAAACTCATCCCTTACAGGGGTAAAGGGGGATGGTAAAGTTTATATGTGCAAATAATTATTTATGGTCAGAATTAATTAAAACTTCGTATTCATGCTCTTAAATATATTAAAATAAATACGTTTTCAAATACTTTTCGAAATTCGTCACATAAAAGGGTGAAATAGGAAAAATGAGAAAATTAATGTTATTGTGAAAAAATCGTGGTGCGCTCGACATCAGTTGTTATAAATATTCCATTGGTACGATTTCTAAAAGCAGCCCAAGCTTTTTGCACAATATTTTTTTATTTTTTTATTTTTAGTTCGGTTCATCATTAAAGCTTGTTTTTTTATTTTGTTTATTTTCTTAGTTTAAATTAATTAGTAAGTATATTGTAGGCTCACGAAGTGATTACCTCTAGGAAAATCTTTAAATAAAACGTGTTTAAATATTGTTGTAACCAATCAAGTCATAGCTATTGAAACAAATTAATAAATTACTCGTATTTAATAATCAATTTTCTGCCCTACTTAGCGGTAATAATTTTAATAGAAATAACCAAAAAGATTTATATAGTAACTTAAATAATAAAATATGTAATTATATACAACTCCCTCTAATATTAATTTAAAATTCTCATATTTGAAAATTGAAAATACACGACAAGATGATTCTTCTGCAAAATTCATTGAAAAATGAGCTGCAATTTTATCAAAATGTGTCAAGTATCCTCGATCTATGTAACGATCCGTTTTCCTCAGCTTTAAACAGGTAGAAAATACGAGGTCAGATCTTGAATGATATCAAAATCTTAGAAATTTGCATTCTCGGAGTTTTCTTAGAGATCTCTTGAAGTGAAGCACGTTAACAAGGTTGCATGTAGTTTTAAAACGCCAGACTACTTTAATGCACCGGCTTTGCCGAGGTTTTTGCACTTAATACTTAATATATATATATTAGTTAACAATAGAAGCAATTTCGCTCATAAATAATAGTTTATAAGTAAAATACAGACATTTCAAATGCTTGTAATGAATATATTTTCAAGTAACTCAGCCTTAATTATTTCATATTAGTTGAATATCAGTGCTAGCATTAACATAAGTTATTTTTGACAAATACATATACTGATTTCAAAATTCTACCTTAAAGGCTTAGGGGTAACTTCAAAAATCCAATGGCAAAAATATCTTAGCACACACTTGGTCACGTTATTTAAAACCAATCATATTGTGTTATTACACTATAAGCAATGTGCGGTATGCCATAAATAAGATGGTACAGGAACTTAAATAGTTAAGTAAAAATCCAATCTTTTTTCCAAAGAGGAAGTAGCGGAAAAGATTTTGTATAAATTTTAGGGGTTATGTGATTGATACAACACGAATATCCTTTCAATGGTATTGAGGTTTGGGAAAGAATAGGAATATTGCCTTTATTACTGTTTGTGGGATGGAATTTTTGTGTAATTCACTAAGTTAGTACTCTTATGAGTGCTTTACAGCAAATATGGTCACAGGAGAGACTAAGGTTTTTGGTGTCTTGAAAGTCATAGTTATTAAATTATGTCTATCCTCTAAGTCCTGTCATCCTCTAAGTATGATATAGGTATAGATGTCAAAAACTTTGATCCCTATTGTGACCATGTTTGTTGTAAAAGCATTCGAAATATCGGGAACAAATTGTAAAATAAATCCGCGAAAATATCTTAAAAATCATTTTATTCAAAACTAGCGACTCTCCCGCTTCGCCCAGGTTTGTTCCTAGGTACGTTTTGACTCTTAGTATAGAATAGATTTTTTCAATTTTTTATTTGTGATTTTTTTATGTTTTAATAGTTATTCTGCTATTGGGAGTGAAGACAAATTTAACAAAACAAAGATCACAAAAATCAGTCCAGCAGTTCTCGAGTTATAAGTGTTGTAACACGCCCAACTTTGATTTATATAAATGTACTCGTATAGATGTCAAATATTTGTGTAAATATTTTTAAGTAATATTTATTTATAGTAGTCAATTGTAAGGAAGTGTTGTGTACTCGTGTGTTTTCTTACATGTTTATTTGCGACACGTTTGGATTTGTTTGTAGTGACCCTACTTGCTGTGTTGTCGCGGGTTTGAGTCCCGCTGGGGGTATTCATTTGTGTGATGAACACGAATGTTTGTACTTCAGTCTTGGGTGTTTATCTATATATATATTTAAAGTTATATATGTGTAGTGTATCAACTATCTGGTATCAATAACACAAGCCTCGTAGCTTACCATGGAACTAGATGGTGCTGTGTTAATGTCCCAACATATTTATTTTATTTGTACTTAATATTCAAGTACATGTTCTAAGCTGGGTTCGAACCTTTAGTAAGAAAATCTTAGCTAAGCTTCTTTGTCTTAAGTATCACTAGAAGCTCAGTCCAGCATTCTTATATCAAACTATAAGAGTAAACAAAATTTTAAAAGTGACTTTTTGTTTGTACCTTTTTTTTTTAACGTTGGGAAATGCATTTACGCACGAGGTGTGGGACTCACCGGCAAAGCCAGTACTACCCACTAAAACCCAACAAAGCCTTCCACCGTCTTAATGGGGCGTCGCAGGATCGCTTACGCATTCAACTACGACGCCCCGACGGCAGGTCTGCCAAAGCAGACCACAACAACCACGGGGTTGCTCCAAGGTCCACTCTGCTATCAAAGAAGTACCTGGAGCAACCCGCATGGTACACCGCCCTCCGAAGAGGGCCACCTCCCACTGCCCACCGAAGTGGGGTTTGTACCTACATACATTATAATTTCACATTACAATCGACATTATTGAGAACCTTGGATTAGAATAGTTTGTAAATAATTAAAAACCTTAACCTGCAAAATTACATAGATAATAGGCCATGTTAAAAGAGAAACAAATTTCATTTTCATTGTTCAACTATTACAAAATTTACTTTGACCTCTACATTCATTATAATACTAAAGGCGCGAAGATCATGATAGATGGTTACTAGCACACAATAACATAACATTATTATGGCTATAAATCTAAACCAGGCATTTTATTACAAGTGCGTGTACAAAATGAGGTTAAAAATGGTACTCGTAGTTAACAATTACAAAGGTGGTGTCGCCCACATATTAATTAGTCTAATTAAAAAGAATGACAGGTTTCCTAAAACGTTAAATCTTTCCATATTTCCATATTTTACATATTATGTATATTCATTTATACATTGTTTTCGAATTAAAATGACAAAAGGGCAATTTTTTTTCTTTTAGAATAATAAGTAGCGGAATACTATTAAAAATGTGAAAATTTGTATGTGTGTTACACCTTTATTATGTAACAGCTGAACAGATTTTAATGAAACTTAGAAAACAGATAGACTATGATATGAGACATATACCAGGAGTAAAATATAGGCTACGGGCAGACATCGAACGTACCCGACTGAAGCGGATGTAAATCCCTGGTTGAAAATAACTACAAACTCACTTCTCCTACTCTCGTCGCTACCATCTCTCTACTTTAATTTTTTACAATATTCTTGGTACGTAAGTGTCAAATTAGCAATATGTATAGTTATCATTGATATGCAAAAACTCAAGAACAATTAGCATCTCAAAAGTGTCTTCAAAAAGAAGCACAAAAATCGAAATTATGCGGTTTTTTCAAATTCTCTTTCATTCATTGATTTTGGAATGACAAAAATAGAACGCACGTGTTTCATATAAAAAAGGACTTTCGAATTTGTGTTAAGACAATTAAAACTTTTGATTTTTAAATTTTGTTCTTTGGTTTGTTTTAATGTATGTGACAATGTTGTGTTGACGCCACTTTTTAAAGAGATATTTGTTAGAGTATTTGTCGCTCGGGTTCGTCCCTAGGTTGCTTCCCCATACAAACGTTCACCCCCATTTTTACCCCCTTAAGACATGATTTTCGGGATAAAAACTATCCTATGTCCTTTCCAGGTTCTCAAACTATCTTCTTACTAAATTTCATCTAAATCGGTTCAGTAGTTTCGCAGCCTATTCCATGCAAACAAAAAACAAAATCTTCCTCTTTATAATATTAGAATAGGTGATAGTTATCCTATAAAAGTAGCTTCCTTTATTCAATTATACAAGTTAATATATTTATTAAGTCGTTATATAACCTAACCATAGTATTATAGTAGTATTAGGTAAGTAACCCATTGCTATCGATTAGTCATAAACCAAGTGAATTAATTAAGCAATAAAAACTATTTTTATTTTTTTTTATTTTTTTTTAAGTGAAGCGGGTTCGAAGCCCGGGTCTCATACCTGAAATTTTTATGTAGTAATTATTTTCAATATGATTACCACTTGTGACAAACAGTAAGTAAGACATTGTTAACAAATATTCTGAGAGAGTTTAACTAGTTTATTTTAAAACGAGTGATTTCCAACTTGTATTTGGCCAGGGTGGTGGGTTATGACCTGATGGCCATTGACCGGAAGGTGCCCTTTAGGGGGTATTAAAAGGGGTTGAATTGTTATAAAACATCCAATCTAACTTCAATAATTAATTATTAATTACTTAGTTATAATAAGTAATTAGTTAGCAGAATTAACACTCTGCTTACTTCTTAATTTTTTTTCCTATTTCGGAATATTTCCTGAAACACTTAACACAAAAAGTTCACTTGAGTTTTCTATCAATGACTCACTAAAAAACTGATTTATGAGCCAGCTTATATTATCAATACAAAGTATAAAGTAATAAAAGTAAAGTAATACAAAGCAATAATAAACTTATTTTATATTAATCGACTTCTAAAATTTTATTTTAATTATTCATAGGTTAAGAAAATATAAAACTATATATCATCATCCACTCTATCAACACCTTACTTTTTCCTTTTAATGTCGAGTTTCTATGCAGGAGATCGCGAATTCGATTCCTTCTCAGGACAAATGCTTAAGTTGGCCATGTAATTTTATTTCTCAAACTCTAGTTCTTGAAATCTTCGTTTATGTTATGCGTTTGTATTTCTGTTTATATTAAGCAAAGGGCTTACATATTGACAGAAATTCCCATGCACAGGCCTCAATATCAGAGATGTGGTTGGGATTTGAACCCTGAAAAGAAAGAAAAAAATATTTTTTTTAAAATTGCAAATACATATTTTATATGTATTTTACATATAAAGAAAAAATAACAATATATATAATATGTAACCCTATTTTCGTATAAAATGACTGAGACGTTGAATAAATAAAGCACAATTCAAAGACTGGAAATGTACGACAGCTCGTCTGGCTCGTAGCCATTTCTGGCCGGTTGTTAACAGAGACTAATGTAACGTAGACGTATTTGATGTGTTGATTACATTAAACTACAGTGCTTAGAATTATATAAGTTTATATATAAACCAGTTTTTGTAGAAAAGCTTTAATTCAAACTAATTTTCTAGGGAATACAGTTGATAAAGTAGATTAAAAGGCAGCCTATGTCACGGTCCGTCCATAAATTGTCTTTGTCAAGAAATGTCTATAGAAATGCAATAGAGTAGATATTGAAAAGTAGTATAACAACAACAAACCATTGTATTAATAACTAGCGACTCACCCTCTCTTCTCTCAGGTTTGTCTCTAGCTTGCTTCCCCATACAATATTTCATCCGCGTTTTCATCTCTTTAAGGGATGATTTCCGGGATAAAAAGTATCCTATGTCCTTTCCAGGGTCTCAAACTATCTTCTTACGAAATTTCATCTAAATCGGTTCAGTAGATCTAGAGATTACCCCCTACAACGTCAGAAACTCACAAACTTTACCTCTTTATAATATTAGTATAGATGGAAAAAAAAGGAAAACTTCATTACCGTAATATTAGCTCAAGCTTCAATTTTTTTTATATTGGAAAATGCATTTAAGCATATCACCTACTTACGTACATGTAGTTATGTGGGGCTCATCGGCTAGAAAACCCAACTATCCACTAAAACCCAACAAAACCTCCCCCGTCTTAATGGAACATCGCAGGATCGTTTACGTACTCAACCACGACGCCCCGTCGGCAAAAAGCGTTATTCGAACCGGCATCATCCTTCATATAAGACATGAATTCTAGCTATTATATACAAACTATTTTGTACTTCACCTCCAAAGGTAAAGAGAGTCAAAATTAAGAGCTTCTCATATAAATTAACTCAAATAATGTACTTTAAAACTTGGCAAGCTTTATAATTGAAAATGGTTATTTGGCCTTTAAACGTTAACCCCTATATTCAAACTCATTGGTACCAGAGTAAATTATGTTTAAGCTATTATGAAACTTTATTATAAATATTACAGTGTATAGTAATAATTGAGGTTCAAAACGTAATAGATACTGGAAAGTAGTCAAAGGATATCTTACATATTATAATTATATCTATGCTAAGGAATAAAAAAATATAAAATTATATAAAATATCACTACTGGCTAGCAAAAGGACAAGCCCAAGACCAAATCAAATTAAGTACAATTGTTGGGTTTTTGTCAAAAAATTCTTATTGACGGCACGGTTGGGAAGTTGGCAGTGTTTCACTCCCATGTCTTGGAGAGCACGTAAAGCCGTTGGTCCTGCGCCTTAACTCTCATCGGTCATATTACTATTGTCGCACCATTTGAGAGTGAAAAGAACAGAGAGTGCATGTTATGGATATCCATACTAATATTATAAATGTGAAAGTGTGTTTGTTTGTTTGTTTGTAATTCTTTCACGTCGAAACAGAGTGACGGATTGGCGTGATTTTTTGTGTAAAGATAGTTGGAGGGCTGGAGAGTGACATAGGCTTCTTTTGACGCGGGAGATTATCTTATTCCCACGGGAAAACACGTTATAACACAATCCAAAAAAATATGATCAGAATTACTTGAAACTTGGTTTTAATGCTCTTCAATAAAATTAAATAAATACGTGTTTTAGCATTTCTTGAAATTCATCCTATAAGGGGGTAAAACAGGGGTGAAAGTTTGTATGAAACTACCATTTTAGAGATTTTTTGTAGTTTTTTTTAACCCCCCGGGTTCTGCTAGTAGACTATAATTACTCCTAGATGGCTAGTGTCAGTAAAATTGACTTTTTTATATGGGCGACGCCTAAATATTATTCGTACTTAGTCCTATATGTACTATTTTCTTGCCTATCCATTGAATGATGCATTAGTTAATGTATAAAACCATTTTTTGTTATCTTACTAATATTATAGATGTGAATATTTAGATGGATTTTTGGATGTTTGTTACTCGATTACGCTAGAACGGCTGAACGGATCTGGATGAAATTATACACAGACATAGATTGTAGTCTGGAATAGCACACAGGCTACTTTTTATCCCGAAAAAATGTACACTTCTCGTGGTATAAGTTTGCTTCCGTCTTACATTACATATTTATCAAACAGCAATCACTGAAGAATTTTCATAGCAAGCATTTTGCAAAAATATTTGCAGACAGACATATCATAAATAAAAAGTTTATATTTTATTGGAGATTCAAACAAAATAAAACAATACTATATTATCTCCTTTTGTATTTTTAAACGTACCTAAGTTCTCTTCTTCTTCCCTTGAAAGAGCATAATATTAGCAATTTTTTTTTGATTAAAATAAAATCCGTTACCCATTTTTATTTATTAACATTTATTTTCTTATCACTATACAATAAATATAATAATATATCTATACCATGAACGAATTAGCCACAATTCGTTCATCATCTATACATATAATAAAATTGTAACTAAGCCGAATCTGTACATTAAATATTTTTTGGAAAATCTTATTGTAATATACATTATTATCGATACAGTGCCCAAATCTATAGTTTTAGAATGTTTGTCTGTCTGCCTGTCTATCTGTCTGTCTGTTACCGCATCACGGAAAAACCAGTGGAGGGATTTTTATGAAATTTGGTATGATGATAGCTGGTTATCCGGGTCAATATATAGGATACTTTATATTGCGGGAAAATATCTCTTTTCTCAAAATAAATACAAAACTGCATTGTAAGAGTATACTAATATATAAAACCTAAAAATTTGGTTTTTAGTCATCTGAACGCGGGCGGAGCCGCGGGTAATACTTGTAAATATAATATAATTGTCATTTGCATGCTATTTTAAAACATTATTTTATTTACTTCTATGGAGGCTTAATCTAATAAAGTTTTATTATTATTATCCCTAACAAAGTTGCCCTGTCATTTAAATAAAGGTTTTCTACATCCACAATAAAAATAAATCAAATTCTTTATTATACCGTACACATCCAAATTCATTAAATCAAACATCCTATATTAATCATACTCAAGTATCTATTGTATATCAAATTACTAGAACCACTCACTACGTTGTTTACTCCACAGGTGCCCTAATTTAGAACAATACACTCGTTACGTTCAGGGGTAGTCAATATTATGGGTCGCGCACGTTTAAATATAGTTTTTAAAACTAAAAATATGATTTTGGATTTGCTTTAAAGTAAGAGACAAGTCAAAATGAATCAAATTAGACAGAAAGTCCATGGATTTTAATGTGAGCATTGTAAATTTCCTACAGTTGCTACATTATTAGACTAGCTCGATGGTACCAAATATTAAATTCTCATACAATTTCCCCATAATTACAAATAATTAAATAGTTATCTTCCAAGATTTTACAATACAGTTACATTATTTTATTTTGATATAAAGAATTTGCGAAGAATCTTTGTTCGGAGCTGTTTTTTAATAAGGTGTCTAAAAGTGTCTTATTGACAGTATTTCTTTGTTTTATAATTAAACGATATAGTGAAAAAATAAGTAAATACTTTACCCATATTTAAATTCTATTTTGTATGTTAGTTAATCACTATTTGAATAAATCGTTTTTATATAGACTGTATATTTTTTTTCTATTTGAACAACCCTGCATTTTGAACGATCCTTTTTCTTCTACGAATATCTGGTGTATTCTGGAGACGCTGTAATAAATCTCACGTCACATTGGAGTTCGGTTAAATTAATTAAATAAATATTTTTTCTTTGATTAATTAAAGTTTATTTCTGATAGATAAGATTAAGCTAAAATTAGTTCTTAGTGGTAGTTCAGTGGTGGCGCACTCGCTTGGGAACACCAAGTGATGTGGGTTCAAATCTTGAGTATCGCAACTCTGATATTCTCATGACGTGTAAGTCATTTCGAACATGATTACCACTACTAAAAATAATATGACTTGAATAATTATTAATATTTTATTTTCTTTAATAATGCCAACACTAAATAAGATTACAACAGACAATATTTTAAGATATGAATATCTAATAGGTAAATATGTGTTTTACGTATCGAAATATATTAGATTTGCTTTGCATCGGCTGGCACCGACTTCGAAAATATCTGATTAGGTATCTATTCTAAATGAAAACATTTAGAATAGATACCTAATCAGATGAGAGATTTTTACATTTTAGTTCATATTTTTTTTTAAGTTTTTATTTTCCATTTTTAGTGTAGACGTAATAAGCAGGTAATTTGTAAGAAAAAAGTTTTTAATAACATTGGATTAAACAATTTATTTAAAAAATACATTTATTGTTGATTATTAAAAAAACCGCTCAACCGATTTCAATAAAATTTATATGGGACCACGTGGGAAGTATATACCCTTTAAAACAAAAAAAAATTCAAATCGGTTCAGGCGTCTTCGAGTAATAGAACATACATAAAAAAAATATTCCGACGAATTGAGAACCTCTTCCTGCTTTTCGGAAGTCGTTTAAAAAAAAGGTAAAATACTATGTTAAGTAATAAAGAAAAATATAACCTACTTTATAAATTCTTAATAATTACTCTTTAAATGAACACATTGACAGTATATAGATTTTTAATAATAACACTAAAAATGATACGAACTTTTAAAATCATTCTAAAAATATATTTTTTCGGGATGATTACAATTCAAAACTTATTCTAAAAACATTTAGATATCAAAAATCACTTCAAAAACATAACTAAATTGAAAAGGTACCTCTATATTGAAATCGACCAAATAGGTACTGACCAAAAATTCCACTGTGTCAAATGCTTATAATTTCTATGTAAAGCATAATAAGATTACGAAATTTCTATTAAATTTACTTGTTTATACAGATTTCATTTGCAGTAAATAAAGACAGGTGTAGCTTACAAACCGTACCATTTAGAGAAATGTATTTGACAAATACTGTGTTTGGGACTATCAAGTTGAATGTAATACTTGATTATTCTCCGCGGGATGCTCAATTAATATGGTAATGTGTGCTTTATGACAGCACTACAAAAAGTATGGAAAAGGAAGCTTTGGAACCTTTTTGTTTTTGTATAACTTGTATGTCTTGTCATAAGAGATTGGGCTCCAGTAGTAGATTGAAATATGTTTTATTTGAGAAAAGACTTAGGATCTACTATGCCTTATACTATCTTTAATTTTCTAAGACACGACGTATAAGCTATAAAAATACTACTAATAATATAAACGCGAACGTTTGTAAGAATGTATGTATGTTTGTGACTCTTTTACGGAAACATTATTGAACAGATTTTGATGAAACTACAGTAATATGGCTTATATTATATAACAATAATTTATGATTGAACTACGCGAGCGGAACCACGGGGCTAAAATGTTATTTTATTAAAGCCTTAAATCAAATCAAAAAATCGAATATGGACATGATATGGTTGTAGGACATTATAAGAAGTCTCCAGACTACACTTAAGTACCTTCAAATTACAATAAATAATTTATTTCTTATATCTCTTTTTTAAGTCTAAGTATCTCATCTAAATGAATATCTTTGCTAAATCGAATTTGAACAATACATTTATTTGCCAAACGCAAATATCGAACGTGTAACCACCTTAATATATGATGATAAGAAACATGCACAATGTACGACAGTGATTGTCAGCGTAAATCTTTCAAATTAATTATTTAAAGCAACAATAAAGTAATGTCTGTAGAGTTGGCTGTAAAAGATCCAGGGGGTACTATCGACTATCCACTATAAAGATATGCTTGGATTTTATTGTTCTTATCTTGATATGCACGCGTGTAAATAGCTTGTCAGAAAATATATTTTTTTTAATTTTATAACTCAATAGCATGATGTGAAAGAAATGAAGTTAAATATTTTAAATAAAACTATCTTTTCGGATTATTTCGCGGATTTATTTTGATTTTTGGTTCCTGACGTTTCGAATGCTTTACAGCAATCATGGTCACGGGAGAAACTAAGGTTTTAGATGTCTCAAAGGTGTTATAAACTAGTTACAGACAGTGCCTACCCACTAAATTATAAACATGAAAGTAGTAAGTGTGCTTGTGCGATTGTGGCTTCTTCATGCTGTCAACCACTAAAGACCTATCTATCCTTACGATTCTAAAAAAATATTTATGAAGCGAAATAAAAAATCATAGCAACTTTTATGCGGTCCCTCGTTGGAGAGAAGGAATACTAGTAGAAAATAATAATTTCGTAGATTTACGCGAATATTTGACATTTTCAATAAAACTATCTTTTCGGATTTTTCTGCGAATTCTCTCCCACGACTATGATTGCTGTAAAGCACTTAACAGTCGGAAACCAAAAATCTAAATAAATCCGCGAAATAATCCGAAAAGATAGTTTTATTTAAAATGTCAAATATTTGCGTAAATCTAAGATAGTAGTACCTAGTTAAAGATTATTGGATATGGTGAAAGATTCAATTTTTTTTTGATTTTGGGATAGTTTAAATCAATCCATACTAATATTATAAATGCGAAAGTATCTCTGTCTGTCTGTGTGTTATGTTTTCACGCCTAACCCGCAAAACTAATTTGAATACTTGGGGAAAAGACAAAGGCTACTTTTTGTCGAAAATAAATCTTAAAAGGGTGAAATAGGGGTTGAAATTGTATGGGGAACCAACTACCTAATGTACACTCACTATAAGCAGTAAGCACTATATATTAACGTATTTTCTTTTAAAAGTGTACGAAAATGATAAAATTTTATAAAATTAACAGAGGTAAAGCAAAGTAAATTGTTTTTAATTATTACATAATACAAAGTATTACATAGTATAGTTTACAAAAAAGTAAGGTCTCCAAATACCAAATAAGGATCAAAATGATATTTTTTTCATATCAGAAAATGAATCTCAATCAATTCCATATACTTACTACTCGTAAACTTTTTTAGCTAACTTTTGACCCTTACTTAACATATGATAAACTATGCACGATAAGAAATTCAAATCTACGAGTATAGTAAATCTATACATATAATAAAATTGTAACCAAGTCGAATAAGTACTTTAATATTTTTTTGGAAAATCTTATTGAAATAGTCATATACAGAGGCCGATTCTATTGTTTTTAGAAATTTTGTCTGTCTATCTGTCTGGGAACGCATCACGAGAAAACCACGTTAAAAGGTTATATAATTAGAGGCAAACCCACTAACTAGTATATCACTATTAATCTACGAACAAACTCTCCGTTCGTTTGTTTGTTAGAACGCCCAAATCTCTGGATATGCTGGTCCAATTTGAAAAATTCTTTCTGCGTTTTATAGCCTATTTACTTGTATTAAGGTATGGCATATCCTACATCACACTACGCCCTATGGGAGCTGAGTTATTCTACAAAATTAAACCATGCGGATGATACATCAAGAAAACGCTAGTTACATACATACATATATACATATGTAATATATAATTTATACTCTTTTTCTTTATCCTTTTACTAATCTTAACAAAGGGTCCTATCCTACATTTAGCTAATGAAGTTCGTTTTTCCTTAAAGGCTTTCTCCTACGATTGATAGGCGTGCAATATCAGATTGCCGTCACTTTTCCTACTGTGTGCTCTATGTAATTAAGATCACAGAATGTTATTATAATTCAATTGTAGGCTTATTTCATGTAGAATGATAACTTACTCATGTTAGACTGCAATAACGTAACGTAATTATCATTAAATTATATACTTAATAGAAAACTAAATTCATTTATATTATTTACTAGCGACTCACCCTCGCTCCGCTCGAGTTCGTCCCTACTTTCGTTTTAACGTTTAGTGTATATTTCTCAGAGATGAGATATTTTCCTGCAATAAAAAGTATCCTATATGTTGACCCGGATAACCAACTATCATCATGTTAATTTTTATCAAAATCCTTCCAGTGGTTTTTCCGTGATGCGGTAACAGACAGACAGACAAAAATACTAAAAACTATAGATTCGGTCTCTGTATCGATAATAATGTCTATTTCAATAAGGTTTTCCAAAAAATATTTAATGTACAGATTCGGCTTAGTTACAATTTTATTATATGTATTGGATGTTAGGCATGGTTTTCAGACTAAAACTAAAACTATATAGGAATAACATATTCTGACCACTTTTATACTTATGTAATTAGTTATATATGTAGTAGTTTAGGAACAGTAATTTTTACTAGCGATAGTATAGAAGTTAATATTATTTCAGCTTCAGAACTTCTCTAACATCAATACAACTGAGTTAGTGAACCAGATAAAACTTTGGTAGAACAGACAGCCTAATAATATAAGGCCATTAATGCTTTCAAAACATTCAACCTGAAAATTTTCGCCATTTGATTTCTAATCATTAGTTATTCTCTATGTTTTCATACTTTCCACGAGCCCGCACTTTAGTAATTGGTGCTTTAGTGATAGTTTAAACTTAACTATGCCGAGTCTACTCGACAAAATTGGAAACTTGTCGCTAAAATGGAACAAATTCGACTAAATTATTATAGATAAAATGTTTATGAAAAATTCACATTTCTAGTATATTTAGTACTAATTTTATTGCTTGTTTGTTTGTTTATTCTAAAAGCGCTAATCTATAAAAGTACTAGTTCAAAATATAAAAAAAACTTTTTTTAATTTATTTGCCTATTGATTGAAGAAGGTTATAAGGTTATCCTCATACGGATGAAGAGAAATAAACTCATGCTTGCCAAAACCATCAAAGAGAGAAAATTTTCGTATCTAGCATACGTGCTAAGTTATGAACGTTATTAACTGCTACAGACTTTTATGATGGGCAAAGTTGTTGGTAAGAGAAGTGTTGATAGAAGAGAGATGTTCCGGCTCTGCAAAATCAGACAATGAATTAGAATAAAGAGCTTTGACGATATTTTCATGCTAGCCTTGAACAAAGAAGAATTTAGGAAGATGTCTTCCCGACATTCAGTAATGGAAAGGCACTTGAAGAAGATAGGTTCTAAAATCACGGTATAACCAGAGCGAGTGAAATCGCCGAAAGAAGCTAGTGGATAATACTTTCAATAAACAACTGTCATATCAGTGTGATATAAATAGGTAAATATATTGGGACGTTAACACACAGTACCATCTAGTTTCATGGTAAGCTACGAGGTTTGTGTTATGGATACCAGATAGTTGATACACTACACACATATAACTGTTTTAAATACAAACATATTATAAATATAAACACCCATGACTGGAGTACAAACATTCGTGCTCATCACACAAATTAATGCCCCCAGCGGGACTCGAACTCGCAACTGTACAGCAAGTAGGGTCACTACAAACTGAGCCAAACGTGTCGTCAAATATGATAGGAAAATAAAAAATTATCTAATATTCATTTTGAATATCATGATATCATGTCACGCTATCTATGTTAATCATAGATCAGCGGAGTTATAGTTTTTTTAATGGACGTATGGATTATGTACATGTCACGTGTATATGTTTAATTGATATAGTTAGTAACATGTTCGAATATTGTATTTCAAACTATAAGGTTATTTTAAAACTTTTGACTGTATATTATCAGTACTGTATTATGAAAAATTCAAAATAATATTTTTTGTTACTTTGAGGTGAATCTTAGGCAGGTATAAATCCAGAAATAATAAAAGCAAGAATATACAACGAGTTACCACACAAATCAATACCGTTAAAGAAAATCTGAAAGGTTTTATTATAATAACAAAAATATGTTATATCTCTTTACAGGGAAAGAGAAAAAACTAATGCTTAAAATACATAATAATATACCAGTAGGTTTATTATTTTTATTTTTACTATTGATTTTCATTAATAATTTCTTCTTAAAAATTTAAAATTTATTATTATTCTCTTATAAATAAAGTTAATTTTTTTTTTTTTTTTTAATTCTCTCATTCTTTGAAGAAAGTTAATGTCTGTAT
The DNA here is from genome assembly GCA_947093115.1 of Brenthis daphne. NCBI lineage: Eukaryota > Metazoa > Arthropoda > Insecta > Lepidoptera > Nymphalidae > Brenthis > Brenthis daphne. The sequence continues at coordinate 3,296,609 of OX352482.1, forward strand.
GGCAACATCGAGAATAAGAGCATAAACAGGAAAATCACGCTAGTATTATTGACTATGACATTTTGTTGGAGGACTCTCATTTATATAATTTAATATTCTGAGTATTTAAAAAAAAAAATAATTTGAAATGTTTATTATAATTACACATTTATTTGGAGAAGGTTCCGCCAGCTCGGACTGAAGTTGTTGAGGCACTAATACAATAATTCAATATATACAAAAGATATCCAGCGCTTATTTTTCGTATAAATATTGCATAAAATAAAATAAAATAGCCTTTATTACTGAAAATATTACATACAAGCGACTCACCCTCGTTTCCTAGATTGATTTAGTCCCCATACAAACTTTCATTCCCATTTTTACCCTCTTAAGGGATGATTTTCAGAATAAATAATTTATATCCTTCACAGGATCTCAAAACTATCTTTTTGACAAATTCAATTTAAATCGGTCCAGTAGTTTTTGATTTTATTCGTTATTAACTTACAAAAATACAAATGTTACATCTTTATAATATTAGTGTCGATGTAGACATATTATATAGGTACTAATTCTTAAACATTAAAAAAAAACTAAAAAATAATAAATAACCGCTATTTATATCATAAAGTCTCGTTCATTTCGCCTCTTGGCAAAAGCCTCCTCCTTTGGATTCTGTCCCTTATTACTCTTCTCCTGTACGAACCCACTGTCATATTAATTTCATCTTCTCATCTTCGGTATTGTCTGCCTCTAATTCTTTTTGAATCTCTGAGATACCAATTCGTGACCTTCGACTCCAATTTTCCTCCTTTGAACGCATCATATGGCCAAATATAGCATAGAAAGCGATAAAAATAAATGGAAAAAATATTCAACTTGACATAACGTTTTAAATAAAACTATCTTTTCGGATTTTTTCGCGAATTTATTTTGATTTTTGGTTCCCGACGTTTCGAATGCTTTACAGCATTCATGGTCACGGGAGAGACTGAGGTGTTAGATGTCTCTACGGTATTATATAGTTGTTATTTGTGGGTAGGCTGTCTGTAATCGAAAAATCGAAATAAATTCGCAAAAAAATCCGAAAAGATAGTTTTATTTAAAATGTCAAGTATTCGCGTAAATCTAAGAAAGTATTGACATAACGTTTTGGTATATAATTTCAATCTATTATAAATGCAACATTAATAAAAAATCCCAATTTATCTCTTTTGTCCTAACCCGGGACTCAAACCCAGGACCTCATAACATGTAGCCGTATAAACCATTAGACCAACTTAACCAAATACTATATTCCGGTATGACGATCATATATTATACTAAGCGGAAACAGTTAAAGTCATAAGTTGGCAAGTTTGAGGGCAGCGTGATTTACGACAACCCTAAACTGTTATGGACGTACTATAAAACATTTTTATTTCCTTACAGAATTTTTCATACCCGAGACGAACTTTACATTGTAATGACAATGGCACAAAGTTGTAAATTTTATAAATTACGAAAAAAAAACAAAAATTAAATTTTTTAAACAAAATCATAAAGAATAATTAATTACAGGAATTTTCCTTCATAAAATCGATCAAAATTTAATTTAATAATAAATATAAACACGAAAGTTTGTTAGGATGGATAGATGTTTGTCACTCTTTCACGAAAAAACTTGTGAACGGATTTTGATGAAACTTTATATTAATATAGCTTATACATCAGAGTAAATGGCTATAATTTTTAAAGATATAGTAATACACAATTGAACTAGGCGTACAAAGCCGCACGAAAACGCTAGTCTACCTATACATATAATAAACTTAAATATTTTTTGGAAAATCTTATTGAAATAATTCATTATTATCGATACAGAGGCGGAATGTATAGTTTTTAGAATTTTTCTCTGTCTGTTATCTGGGAACGCATCACGAGAAAACCACTGTACAGATTTTGATGAAATTTGGTATGATGATAGCTGGTTCAACATATAGGATACTTTTTACTGCGGTAAAATATCATATTTCTGAGAAATCTATACTAACCGTTAAAACGTACATCGCTAGTTGTAAATAAAATTCTTTAACCAAAACCATATTATGGGGCTTACACAAGATGTCATTCTAAATTGTTGTAAAATAGTAATTGTTCTATATGACATATAATCTAACTACTAAAACGACTAATTTGTCATTTTAAAGTAAATAAATATACATAAAATTAGAATGAACTAATAAAACACACCTGAGTGAATGAAAATTCACAACAAGGTTTTCAAATGAACCACCAACGCTACTTAAGTCTGCGCATTAAATTGTCTTGTCTTTCATTTGTGAGATCTGGGAGTCTGTACGTTATGATAAGGCAGTTAGAATAATTTGAAACGGTACTTTCGTTTTCTACATATTAATATTAAAATTGTTATGTAAAACAGTAAAAACTCAATTCAATTCCGTTTTACAAGCTTTTATTAACTTGCTATGTTTGTATGTATGTTTGTTGGTGTCAAATCTTGTAACTGAATTTTAAAGCAGTTATTCTCATCCGAGTGAGCCGCAATTTTACATACACGTTTAGTTTCGATGACAATGCATGGTTAGCTAAGTGACGTCATTCTAAATACACATGGTGGACTATATTTTTTTATGCATCACCATGATATGCATATGAAATGAAACGGGGGTGGAAGGGGGGGGGGGTGGCGAGAGGGGGAACCTACTATCCTACTAATATTATAAACGCGAAAGTTTGTAAGAATGTATGTAAACTACGAAATGGTCTTTACAATAATATAGCTCATACATCAGAATAACATATAGACTACTACTTTTTATCCCGGAAAAATGTACGGTTCCCGTGGGATAGATTTGTTTTTGTTTTTCTAGAGGCGAACCTAAGCGAAGGGTCTCGCATTTTTTATACGGTTGCTTCAATCCTAAGTCGTAGCCTGATGGTAGACCACCTATAAAGTGTTATCGTGGAACAATCCTCAATAAATTCATTCTTGTTAAATTTACACGCTTAAACTGCTGAACAGATTTCGATGAAATTTGGATAAGGATATAGATTGCGTCATGGGGACGAACGGGTAATTTTAACAACCTATAATATGATATGGGCAAAATGAAGTAAGTTATAAAAAATTAAAATCGGATTTATAGTTTCAGTGATAAGTGTATTCAAACAAATAATATATTTTCATATAATAATAGTTGATTTAAAGATTTATGATTTTAAATTAATAATTTCAAGCTTATTTATTTGTTTCCATGTTATATTCCATAAGGCTTAAGCTTTAAATTGACATAAAAACCATTGATACCAATGTGTCACGGAAACTTTTTAATACGGATTTTACGATTATAAGCTCATTTCAGACTTTTACTGTCACGTTGTGTTGTTGTGAATATAAAACGGCTGCTTACAATTTAAATGAGATCACTCAATTTCCAATATAAATAAGACTTTGGTTAAAGTTATGGGAAAACATAATATAAAATATTAATTTATGGTTTTGAGTTCGATTCTGAGTCGGATCAAGCGTAGCTATTGGGCTTCTGTCAAAAAATTATCAGTAATCGGCCGGAGAGGACGTGCTTGGGAGAGCACGTGCCACTTAAAGTCATTACTGCGCCTAATCTCTCACCAAACGTATCAAATTGTGGTCCCAATAGAGTTTGAGAGTGAAAGGAAAAGCGTGTACTTGTATATTCTCGAATTAAACTTAACTTACGCAATAGAATACCTATTTCATGTAAACCATTCACTGTTAAAAGATTTTTACAAAACAATGGTTAAGCAAAATTACAAAATAAACGTATATATAACTGAGATCAATTGATTTTCCAAAATATGTAAAGAAAACCACAAAAATTAATGGTAATTTTACAAATCTTTTGTATAAACCATACACGTGTTGTAATTTTACAAAAGTCTTTCGATTGCCCATCAAGAAAGTTCTTTATTTACAAGCATTGTTTGAGATTCTATTTATTAGAATTTTAACTAAAATCACAAACTAATATCGTAATAATTATAATAGTATATTTATAATATGTAATATGTATTTAAAGTTATTTATGTGTAGTGTATCAACTATCTGGTCTCCATAACACAAGCCTCATAGCTTACTATGGAACTAGATGGTGCTGTGTGTTAATGTCCCAAAAAAAAAATATTACAAATAATTTATTTGAAGTTTACATAACTTTATATTCTTTTTACAATTTTGATGTATTGTAAAATTAGAAACTGTTTTTAAAATATATATTCAGCACATTTTTGTAAAATTACCATAGAAATTTTTAATAGTGTAAGAACCCTATATGTAATGAAACCTGCTGAGTATACAGTATATATACTATCTGTCTGTCAGTTTGCTTGGGAAAGGCATATATTTTAAAGCAAATTTGTAGATATTAAATACAATATGTTGACGGGTTTTCTAAGAAATTATAATTAAAAGAAAAACTAAGAAATTACAGAGCGGCATTATTTTGCTTGCATATTTGCTTTATGTATAACTAGAATAACCTATCTTTATGTATGTCTATAGCAACAAAAACCATAAGAATTTCATAAAATCTTATGATAGATATCCTATAGACTTTCTTTTTATACTCTCATATTCGCTGACGTCTGCTATCTATAAACTACCTACCTGCCAAATTTCAGCTTCAAAGGTCAAGTAGCTATCGAGATTTCGTGTTTGGTCAGTGAGTGAATGAGTGACCTTTCGTTTTCGTATATTACTCTAATGTATTGTATTTTTACATGAAATTTTATATCAAACAAGCCACAAAATAAAACTACGCTAAAGTATCCTATATGATAGCAATAGTGTTTCAAAGTATTTTCAAAGTACCCTCGATATTGAGTTAGTGAGGGACAAATTGGTACTTGCTATTCAGGACCTAAAGCTTACTGAAGTAGAAGCTCTACATTTTATTCAATTCTATACAAGGGAAAAGAACAACAAGGCGCTTTGCAATATAATGTTAAGTTATCTGATTTAAATAAATACTTACATATATAAATGCGAATGTTTGAATGTACGTACGTACATTGTTGAATAACAACCGAGTTATCATTGTATTGATTGATTAGGGCGCGTCCCTAGGTGCCTAACATTTATTATATTACCTAGTCTATGTGTTACTCACAAACACGCAATACACACACACACACACACACACAGAGAGACACACACACACACACGCGCGCGTGCGCACACACACACACACGCACACACACGCACACGCACGCACGCACGCACGCACGTTCACCCACACGCAAATTTTTTATGTGAGAAAACCAAAACAAGTATTAATTTCAGCAGAAAATAAAAAAAAATCTGAAAATTTTTGAGTTTAATGGTAAAAACCACCCAGATGAGCCGACAAGTACACAAAAATCATCAAAATCGCCCAAGCCGTTTAATAGCAAACCAATTATAAACATACACACACCTGAATGATAATACAATATGTAATTAGTATTTACTAGATAAATATAGGCCTTCGGCGATAGTAGGTATTTAATTTAAACTTATGAAGCCCGCAATTACTATTTCGCTTCTTTTGTTTAAGCTCTACAAAAATAAAACATCGGTTATTGATTAACTATCGCAATATATCTCATATCTTCACTTTAAAATGGAGTATTTACTTATACAAAATATTAATATTTGCTTTCCTTTAACGAAAATAGGCCAATGAATAAAGGTTCAATTTTGTGAAGCAAAATATATGTACATTTTATTTTTTGTATTGTAAGAAATATAGCGAGAGTGTCTAGATTCGTAATCAATTCTAAATATCAATAAAAAATTATATTTATATAGTGTAAGGTTGCATTTTTATATACTGAGTGTTTTAATAGAAAATATATAATTATTAATATTTGATTAATTTGTAATGATTTATGTATAAGGATTACGGCCAGAGTAAGCTTAGAAGTAAGGTTTCGACTAGATGCTTGGACATAAAATTTTAAACTACTCAGGATAGATAGAAAATTTTAGACTATTCAAGCTAATATAGAAAACCGACAGCGGTGTAGTTTAAATTAGAATACCGTACCCGTTAGAGTGCGAATTTGCTTGGGTCTCATTATCATTTAGTTTGGATTCTAAAAGTTTGCTTGAATGGCTTAAAATTTATTTTTATTTAAAACTAGCGACTCATCCCTACTTCACTTGAGTTCGTCTCTAGGTTTCCGGGTTAAAAACTATCCTATGTCCATCCTAGGGTCTCAAATTCATATTCAAATGCATTCTATAAGAAATGCGAAAGTTTGTATGTTTGTTTATCCTTCACCCTGAAAGGGCTGAATAGATTTAGATGACGTTGAAGTTACAGATAGACCTTAAGATAATGTGTAGAGTCTGTGGACTTTATAGGTATATTTAGCTGTATTTCTAACTAAAGCTGTATTATTCACTAGTTTATATTTTGATTAATACTACTCACAGTTATAAGAAGCAAAAAATTTATATTTTTGACAAAATTAGCTCAATCATATTAAAATAATGTGTTGCCACCTTAACATACTCATAAGGGTATGCTTAAATCTCCGAATTTCATTTTAATTCGTCAATTATATGACCAGATCTAGACTATTACAGAAATATTCTAAAGCAAACGCGTGACTTCAGTCCAGAGGAACTGTAATCCTCTATCGGTAAAAGATCAAGTTCAAAATTGATTTAACCGTGATCCATGGGGATCTTGACCCAATACCTATTAAGCTTAATAATTGTGTTGCTCGACCACATAGGCAAAACTATAAAGGCAGTTAAGAAATATTCAATATTCATAAAAATATATACACAAGTGAGTGGACGAAACCCCAATATCCAGTACAATCAAAAAACCTTTTATTGCCTCAAAACTTACTTTGATGTTAATATAAATGAATAAAATATATGTACAATGTACACATGTTCTTTTAGTTTCTTTCAAAGAATTTTCAAGTTTAAAATAAAATTTTAGTATAACGATAAAATCTGAAACGCCGAGTAAATGGAAAATATTATATTGCCGTAGCATGAATCAATACAACGCTGTCATGTAACATATTGGCGTTGTATCACCTGTTTTATGTTGAACTAAGAAGTTTCTGGGACTTTATCTGCGTTTTAAAGTATGTATTAAGCCCCTTTTACCGAAGTCTAGAATATTGATGGGTAGATATATTGCATTATTCAAATTTTACTTATCTAATCTAATTTTGGGTTGTTTAACTTTATTACTTATCAAAAGTGTTATTTGTAGACCAAATTATCTACCTAAGCACGTGCCTCTCTTCAATATAAGGGAGATCAGGTCATATTCCACCGCTTGGTGAACTTTTGAAAAATTACTAAGTTCTCTCAGATATTCAGATTTCCTCACGATGTTTTCCTTCGCCGTACGTCAAATAACAAGCATATTGAAAATGATCCACGCATAAAAATAACAGAGGTGTGACACCCGGGAATCGAACCCGCTTCACTCGGTTTTCCTAACGAGCGCATTACCACAGAGCTACCACTGTATTTTAAAGTAGTTAATAAATATAGCTAGCAACTTAACCTCACTTCGCCTATGTATTAGTCCAAGTCATAACCTATCTTTATACATTAGTTTGTTTTGTTAGATTCAAATAAATATCTCGAGCCATTTAAATGTGAAACGGGAACAAACATATAAATACATACAAATTTTCGCAATATAATAGAATTTCTAATTTAAAATTTTTAGTATAACGGCTATACCGTATAAGATCGTTTGGCAACAAAGAATATTTCGAGTTAATTAATCGTTTTTCCGTAGAATTTAAAAAAAAAGAAAAGTTTTTGGCGATTTCTGTCATATCTAGTACTCATACCTTAATTGGTCGCATAGAGTTTTTTGATCTCTACATAAAATAGGATCGATTGACATCAAAAATGTTTTTTTGTATTTTAGCATTTGTTCCGCTAACTGTACATTTTTCCAAAATCTGTAAATGCAGTTTAGAATATCTCAAAAAGTTATGGATGGTCTCCTAGGAACGTTTTCCTGTAACTATAGCAGTTAAGGTACCTACCTTTAATGTCCCATCTCAAAAATCCAACCTGTATATTTATCTTTTACTCTACAATATTAGACATCTGTAACTAAGTATGAATTAGACTCATCAAAATAAATTTAATAAACCTTAATTAGAAGGACTGGCTATCAGGAGAGAGAATTCCCTAATGAATAAATAAATTAGATAAATTTAGCCCAATATCTTCTGCTTTTATTACAATTACAAGTATTTGCAGAAATCGATATGCTATTTCACGAAGGATTTAGGTAGAAAACTTGCCTTTACACAGGCAATATGTAATTTTGGCTCGGAATATATCTTATGTAACAAACTACAAACTCAATTTAAACTTTAAGTATGATTATTGAAATAATAAAAATCTATACAAATAAATTGAGAGCCGATGTTTTTGTTCGGTTATACTGCGATAACTACTAAACCAATCGGAATAATACTCATACCATAAGATACAGCGTGTTTCGGAAAAGGTTTTAGTATATGATATATGCGGGCGGAGCCGCAGGAAAATGCTAGTAATAAATTAAGTCTTCCAACCCAATTTCAGTCACATACTTCATTTAGATCAGATCGCATATTTCTTTTAGACAAGCGTGGCGAAGCGTGGGCAGACCCCTCACAAGGTAGACCGACGACTTGGCTGTAGACCCTAGAACCCACTTGAATGCGGATGGCACGAGACCGGCAGTCGTGGAAATCTGTGGGGAAGGCCTATGTGGCAGTGGACGTCTTGCTGTTGTTGTTTGTAAATGTTTTTTTTTTGTATGTTTATTATTAGCCTGTTCAAACGAAAAAACAAACTCTGCATCGATAATATTAGTATATATTAATAAAAAGAACATAAATATCGATTTTAACTATATTCAAGAGTATTTCTGTCCACATTATTACTAGAAATCATTTTCAACATGATTACCACTTGCCTTACGGTGAACGATAACATCGTATGGAAATATGCATGTCTAAGAGAACCTAGCAAGATATGAAGTAAAGCATATCAACTGGCATTTAGTTAGCGTGGACTATGGCTTAATATCTCTCGTATTGAAGGGAAGCCCGTGCCCAGCAGTGACACGGTGAGACCGTGCCCAGCAGTGGTACGGTGAGAAGGGCTTAATACACGAATTCTTATTCTACAACTTATACAGAAACATTATACATAAATATTCTATGTTCTCCATAATCTGATAATAAAAGAAACTCTCAAATCCATAAATAAAGATTAAATCGAACAATAATTACTTAATTTTCAATTACACTGTATTGGATAGCTCATCTATTACATGATGAAATTGCCTATTACGTATCAGCGGCTTCGATCGAAAGGATATTCACGTTGCAACTAGCAATACCCCATTGAAAGCATTTCAGCTTTAATTTTCTCTTATTAGTAAATTCAAACCGTAGAGCGTTTCCAAACAATATCGGTATGTACAAGTATACTAATATTTTAAAGTGAATTTATGTTTGTTTATTTGAACGTGATAATCTCTGTAACTACAAATACTTATTAGATATTTTTTTATTTAGTACCCTATTTAATGAAAAATATTTCATACTCTTGTATGTGCGTGCGTGTGTATATTACTCCTGGACTAAACGGATTTGATTTGTTAGTACACAGATAGACTATGTGAGTGAGGAGTAGTGTGGAGTGTGTATGTATTTTGCCCTATTTCTTTTTCTTCTTCTTTTCGATGCTTTTCTCATTCTTTCTATCTATTTCTTGCTGTTTTTCTCATATTATAGGATTGTTAGAGAAATAGAAAGAAGAAAGAAGAAACTGTAATAAGCTAGTGACTTACTCTTACTTCGCTAGAGTGAGCTTTAAAGTGCCTAAAACATGAACATTATATTTTTTAATGTCACTTAACATCATTACATATATACTTAACTAGCGACTCACCCTCGCTTCGCTCGGGTTCGTCCCTAGCTGCTTCCCAATACAAACTTTTATTTTTACCCCCTTAAGGTGATTTCCGGAGCAAGAAGTATCCTATATCCTTCCCAGGGTCTCAAACTATCTTCTTAACAAATTTCATCTAAATCAGTTCAGTAGATCCAGAGATTATCTCCTACAAACTCACAAACTTTACCTCTTAATAATATTAGTATAGATAAATATAATTATCTTACAATTTAACAAAACGGTCAATTTCTTTTTTAATTATTGTTGTTACGATGAAGGAACTGGACAACTGAACGTTGATCTGTCAACTCACTGGTTTACTTTTCGTTCGTCACTTTTCCGTACAATTTGTCAAATATTTCTTTCACCCAAACCTTACATTATAAATACAAACACAACAAAAAAAGAATTAGCCAAATAGGTGCTGCTGTTCTGAAATAGTTCGTTTACATACATTTGGCAATTGATTTTTATTTATATAGATATTTCATCTCGTGGAAAGTTTTCCTTTAGAAGTTAATCAATTCTTATACAATAGTTTATTCTTATACCTGCCTTTGATTTACAATTCATAACTCCTAACAATATTTGGAGCGTAACATAAAATAACTAACAAGACCTCAAAGTTAAAATTTGCTTTAAAGAAAAGACGTTTTAAGAAATATGAACCAAAATTATATACCAGAAGCTCAGCGTTTTATAACTTGATTTATGCTAAGTAATGTTGACTTCAGCTATAACGGTGCGGTAAGAACTGTACATAAAGCTATCTATCTCTAAAATATGACTCTTTAAGATGATAGTTTCATTATCTTTACAGTATAAGAGGTATAAAAGATGCAGTACTTTACCGTTAGGTACCTACATTTTGATTTTATATTAATACGAGCGACTCACCTTCGCTTCGCTCGGGTTTGTCTCTAGCTTGCTTTCCCATACAAAGTTTCATCCCCATTCTCACCCCCTTAGGGAATGATTTCCGGGATAAAAACTATTTCACTCACTCACTTTTCATATCAAGAGATTAAAAAAAATACTTTTTTTCTTTTAATTTTCTTCTATACAAAGCTTTCCCTGACAATAACAAACTCAAAAAAAAGAAATATCCAATTCGATGCAGTCGATCAGAAGTTATGCGCGTACATACATTTCGGTGATTCATTTTTATTTATATAGATTATAATCTTTAGAAGAAGTTAAAAAAATACTCATTCTAGATCTCATGTCAACTATTTTATTTCTATTATTATTACATTTTATTGTTATTATTTGTTAGTAAATGAAATGACCTACTATTAAGTCGATTTTTTCCGTAGCATATCGGCTAAGCTCCTTCTAATCTGTAAAATACTATCTATACATATAATAAAATTGTAACTAAGCCGAATCTGTATATTAAATATTTTGGGTTTTTTTTTTGAAATAGACTTTATTATCGGTACAGAGGCCGAATCAATGTATAGTTTTTAGAATTTTTGTCTGTCTGTCTGTCTGTCTGTCTGTTATCGCATCACGGAAAAACCACTGGAGGAATTTTTATGAAATTCGTTATGATGATAACTGATTATCTGGGTCAACATATAGAATACTTTTTACTGCAGGAAAATATTTCATTTATGAAAAATCTATAACTAAACGTTAAAACGTAAGTACAGGCGAACTTGAGCGGAGAGAGAGTGAGTCACAAGTTTAGAATAAGATAATTATTATTAATTTAAAGTACGGGAAATCGAACCCGATTATCGATATATATATATATATATATATATATATATATTCACAATAACTCATTTACTAAAGCAGGTCATTTTCTTAAAAATTAACAGCAAAATTCATTCCTACTCATTATGTACTTAAATTGAAACCCTTATTTAAAACGTACCAATAGAATAAAAGCAAACGTGTGTATAATAACAAAATTACTTTTAGATAAAACTTTTATCTATAGGTTTGTTTATTTGATTGAAGATTATTTATTTTGCACGAGGAAATGTTAAGAAAAACTGGATTTGTTCGGAAAATTTTCAGTCCAAAGTCAACTGAGTAAAAATTGCCGCGAGCGAGAATTTACATTTTTCAATAAATCTATTTGCTTTTTAAAACGTATTTTACACGAATATTTAAAACATTTGAAATGATTGATAGAGAAATCTCTCACTTCGACACGTATTAGTTTTAATTTGCGCGTACTTTGATGATGTTTTATATATAGCTTATACTTTTGCGAATAAATTAAACCTATATTTATATAGACCTCGATGAAATATAATATAGTGTTACGCGTTGTAATTCAGGTAGTTTACATAAAAGATGATTAATCTAACAAACAAGCTAACCGACCCTAAAAATCAGTTTCATAAATAATAATTGAATTATGTAAGGATTTCAATATATCTTAATATATATAATTCTTTTGTACGTGTGTTTGTTAACCTACTCCTCCTAAAGAACTAGACCGATTTGGAAGAAATTTTGTGTGTATATTTCATTGGGTTCCTGGATGGTTTGAAAATACAAATGAACCCACTAGGTGGCGCTGTAGTCAGTGTGCCACTGATCATCTCCTAAACGGCAGGGACGACTTTAATGATATTTTTTGTGTATGTTCCAGTGGGTCCAGGGACCCGACAAGGTTTGAAAACAAATTGTATCCGGTAGGTGGCGCTGTAGTTAGTGTGTCACTAAATTTTCATAAAAGATTTCATTTTCTGAGCAATAAATACATTTAAATTATTAATAGAATAAAATAAAAATCGATGTGTGTATTTATGTTTCCTATAGACTCCAAAACAGCTGGAGCGATTTTGATGAAATTTTCAGGTAATATTCAGATTAGCCCAGCGGGTGATCCTGTGAATTTTGTTAGCGATCGGATGCGGGCGAAGCCGCGGGTACTGCTAGTGTAGTATATAATGTTAATATTATAGGCTGGTTACTTTAATTCAAAATGTACAAACTCAAATCAGATGTTGCAACAACTTTGCCTTTCGCGTAAAATCTTTGTGTAGTTTTAATTACTGTTCTTACTTTATAGTTAGCAAGTTTTATTATGTATCATAAGTCAAGGTTTTTAAGTACGATAACATTAAAACTTAGCGGTGGCAAACTATAAAGCTTTCTTGGAGAAACTATGAATTTTGGATGTTTTGACTTCCTAATGAAACTTATAAGTAATATATCTACATCATTTCCTGAAAAAATCACATTAAATGAAACAAAAGCTTTTAAGAACACGTTTCGCTCAGTTTATAGTGATCCTACTTTGCTGTGCCAGCGGTCGCGGGTTCGAGTTCCGCTGGGGGCATTCATTTGTGTGACGAGCACGAATATTTGTACTCCAGTTATGGGTGTTTATATTCATAATATGTATGTATTTAAAGTTATATATGTGTAGTGTGTCAACTATCTGGTATCCATAACACAAGCCTCGTAGCTTACCATGGAACTAAATGGTGCTGTGTGTTAATTTCCCAAAATATTTATTTATAAGACAAAACTCTGTAGTTTTCATAATCTCACTTAATAAAAAAAAACCTTTTAATATAACAGCTATATTAATCTTACCATTATTTGACTTATTTGAGAATTCCAAAAAATTACAGAAGGCCTACAAATAATTATGTAAAATATTTATATCTAGTAGACCGTTTCTACAAACCCTTCGGATTCGAACATCCCACGATGTACCCAAATGTACGTGCCTCACGCTCATTTCTACCTCGCACCTACGATGTGGAACGATTTGCCTCCTAAAGTGGTCCCTGAGCACTACTCTATAAAGTTCTTAAAGATTTGGGTTTTCAGGTCTTCTAGATACCGATAATGCATACGTAACTCTTCACGTTGCATACATCTATGGGAGATGATAGCTACATACTATCAAGTGGGTCAGCTCGTTATTTTAAAGTATTAAAAAAAATAAAAAAATAACCTGCAATATAAATTGCATCGTTAAATAAAACTATATTTTAGGATTTTCTCGCGAGTTTTGTTTGATTTTTGGTTACTGACGATTCAAATACTTTACAGCAATCATGGTCACGGGAGAGACTAAGGTTTAAGACGTCTCAAAGGTCATTATATAGATGTTACAGACAGCACCTACTCACAAAATTATATATTAATAAATATGTATCGTTATTAAATAAAATATAGGCATAAAAACTACAAGCAAAAACCAGGAAAACTTGAATTATTTGTTTTATAAATAGTAAAGAATAAATTGTAGTTGTAAATACTTAATATCGAAACAATATAAAAAGGACCCTTGAGATACTATGTACTCTATAAATGGGAGAATTCCATAACCGTCGCTCAAGTATGTTTTTTCTTTAATTTGACTATAATTTATGATTGAAATTTATTCAGCCATCAATTTATTATTTACAACATAAAGCAAAGTTTGTTCTTTTTTGGTAGTATGCGAGCGAAGCCACGGGTAATCTTATATATAAAATTTCCATGTCACAATGTTTGTTACCGTACTCCTCCGAAACGGCTTTACCGATTTTTACCAAATTTTATATGCGTATTCAGTAGGTCTGAGAATCGGCTACTATCTATTTTCCATACCCCTAAGTGATAAGGGTGGCCCAGTATATTATACATATAAAAGTCATCTAGGGGAGCCGCATCCCAGCGAAGTGAAGATACCTAAATCACTAGTAAATAAATAAGATATTACATAAAAAGTTTTTCACCCGAAGCTTAAACCAACATACACACTGCCAAATAAAAAATCTAGAAATCAGTGAGTTAAATCATAAACTCCATTTCGTATTTTTTTTAAATATTGTAAGGTTTCGCTTTTAATGTATAATTAATCGGTTATTAATTAATTATACTGGCCACTGGTTAAAAATTATGAGAATAATCAGGTCGTTTTTTTTCAATAAAAATATAAAGAAAAGAGAAAGAAAAAAACTTAAAATAAAAACCGATTTTCAGGCACTAAAATGTAAAAAAATAACTGAACCTAATCAGATATTTTCGAAATCCGTACCAGACAGCATATTTTAAGATATGAATATCTAATAGGTAAATATGTATTTCACGTATCGAAATATATAAGATTTGCTTTGCATCGGCTGGCATAGATAAAAAAAAAGAAAAAAAAAGATTCCGACGAATTGATAACCTCCTCCTTTTTGGAAGTCGGTAAACAAAATAGGGGTCTGCGGTGAGTTGACATGGGTGGATGCTATCCGTGATTTTTAACGGGAGCAAAGAAATAAGAAATTGTTGAGAATAACTGTTCCCTAATAAATTGTAACTAAAAATAGTTAAAATAAGTTTTGAAACATGATGCTGGCTTTTCCTGAGCTATCCTTCAATGTACCTATAGCTAAACTTTTTCACAAAACATCTATAATAATAAGTGCAATTATGCATACAAATAATAGATTTATGACTGAACACTACATAGTGACCACTATATGACTGACCACTATATAGTGACCACTATATGACTGACCACTATATAGTGGTCATAAATAAAAATGACATTTTTTCTCTTAGTCTCAAACAAAAAATATTACAGAGTACCATATGGCACATTTTTAAAAAAGCTTTCAATTTCAATAATTACTTATATGTTAACATACTTTGAAATAATATAAAACTCATATAACTGAGTTATAACTCAAAGTTATAGCGGCAGAGCTCGACAAATGGTAATGCCAATAGTGTGATCAATCTTTGGCAGGTGTGAACACTATTGTGCCATAGAAAATACTACGTATTGTTAAAATTGTTGAAGAAGTTCCCATTCTTTAAAATCTAGATTTAATATATGATTTGTTGGTTTTCATATTTAACAGAAAAATGAATTTCTATCGTTTTGTAGTGGCAGTGGTAACGCGCTCGCTTGGGTAACCGAGTGAAACGGCCTCAAATACTGGCTCTCGCACCTCTGATATTTTCATGTACGAAACATTTTCAATTTACAAGATTATTACCACTTGTTTTACGGTGAAGAAAATATCGTGATCAAATCTGCATATCTGAGAGAATCTAGCAAGTTTTCGAAAGACATGTGATGTCTGCTAACGCGCATTTGGCCAGCGTGGTGATATGATCCCCTTCGTAATGAAAGGAGGTCAGTGCCAAGTAGTGGGTTGTTAAAAAAGGTCGATTACATTAGAAATGATTCGCACATGAAAGTATCTGAGGTGCGAGACCCCGATTTGAACCCGCTTCCACCACTGCCTTTTACCGCTATGCAATGCTACTTAAATATTCTAGAACTTATCAATGACCTGCAACAAAGAATAATCTATTATTACATTTCATTAAAATGTTAAAATAAAACGAAATATATAGTTCCTATCATTATTATTTTCTTATACGTGGAAATTTCAACTAGAGACATGGTACGTTATTCCCGTGTGCACACTGAATTGCTTTACACGAGCCAACATGAATTCGACTTAACAGGTTCAGAACAAATCTACACTACAGCGTTACATTTGGATTTGTTAGTCCATTTTCGATATTCCTTGAAATATCTATACTAAATTGAGGAAACGGAAACTATATTGATATGGATATCCTGCATTAGATTCTGCAAGTATCACTAATTAATATTTATAGCAAGCGACTCACCCTCGCTCCGCTCGGGTTCGTCCCTAGTTACATTTTAACGCTTAGTGCAGATTTCTCAGAGATGACATATTTTTCCGCAGTAAAAAGACCCGGATAACCCGGATAACCAGCTATCATCATACCAAATTTC
Source organism: Brenthis daphne (assembly GCA_947093115.1). Taxonomy (NCBI): domain Eukaryota; kingdom Metazoa; phylum Arthropoda; class Insecta; order Lepidoptera; family Nymphalidae; genus Brenthis; species Brenthis daphne. The sequence continues at coordinate 3,313,294 of OX352482.1, forward strand.
ATCAGAATCTGTCCAGTGGTTTTCTCGTGATGCGGTAACAGACAGACAGACAGGCAGACAAAAATTCTAAAAACTATAGATTCGGACTCTGTATCTATAATAATGTCCATTTCAATTAGATTTTCCAAAAAATATTTCATGTACAGGTTCGACTTAGTTAGAATTTTATTATATGTATAGATAATGTATGTTTATTAATTCTTCGCGGTGAAACGGCTGGACGGATTTAGATAATCACATGAAGTAACACATAAGCTATTCTTAAGCACCCAAGCAATGCGAGATTAAGTTAGTGTCCAAATAAATATCCATACTAATATTATTATTAACGTGAAAGTATTTTTTTTTTGTTTCTCCTTCTTTCACGTCGCAATAGAGTGACAGATTGGCGTGTTTTTTGTGTGGAGATAGTTGGAGGACTGGAGAGTGACATAGGCTACTTTTTATCGCGAGAGATTATTTCATTCCCACGGGAAAACATATTAGAATACAACCCAAAAAATTATTTAAGATCAGAGTTACTTGAAACTTAGTGTTAATGCTATTCAATACAAAAAGATAAATATTTTAACATTTTTCGACATTCATCCCATAAGAGGGTAAAATAGGGGATGAAAATTTGTATGAAACGTACCTTTCTAGAGTTTTTGTTGTAGTTTTAACGCAAGCAAAGCCGCGGGTTCTGTTAATATATTCATAAATTTAAATTTATGTAAAATACAAAATACATTTTCATATCAAATCACATTTTACTTTAAGTTATACGTTATCTTAAACTTCTTGGCTAAGATTTTATTGAATGTCTGTGGAAACACCTGCAGTATGGAAGTTGCAATTTCTAAACAGATATTGGTTGACCGACGTGGATAGAAAGACATATTATTTCCTTAGAAGTATTTCCTGTACAAATCGAATTTTATATTAGATTCATTTTTTATTTTGCGCTTACTGTTAGAGACTAAAACTAGAGTTGTATTAAAAAAAGAAAGGCTCAATTTATGTTGTCACTAGCGACTCATCCTCGCTTCGCTCGGGTTCGTCCCTAGGTAATTTTTTTTTTGAGCGGAACCCTAATTCTTTTACTGAAATAAAAGTAGCCTAAGTTACTCCTTATAACTTCAACTACCTGGCAGTGAAAGTACCGTCAAAATCGGCCTTGTCGTTTCGGAGGTTAGCCGGAACAAACAGACAGACAGACAAAATATAAAAAAATGTATTTTTCTTATAAATACCGTATATTTTAATTCCATATGCATTTAGTAAAAAGCTATTATTTTGACATTACAAACAGACACTTCAATTTTATTTATCTGTATAGATTATTTTTGTGAGTATGGTAGGTACATCTACTTAAATATTGCCCTGAGTTTCATAACTTTTTTAAATAGGTTATATTTAAATGGATCTCATATAAATTCTAAGAAAAACAGTGCTATACATACGTAAAAGTAACCAATCATAAGTTCATTGATAATTTACTTACCTACTTATTTATTATTATTTTTAAATTTTGAACTCCTATAACTATATAATAATGACACTACGGGACTTAAACGCGTTTCGACAGGGTCGCACCAGCCAGGGTTACAGGAAACGTCAGGAATAAGGTATTTTGCCACTTATAAATTCTCGCGTTTAAGTCCATTAGTATGATTATAATACTTTATTTTATTTGTTATATAATATACAGCAGGTTATAATAATGGCAAAAATAATATTGATGCAAGAATGTCAACAAAATAAGAATATATCAAAAATTTTCAGTATATGAATTGGATTTTTATTTGTATTTAAAATCATTATAAATTTTAAACGGCGGCATACATATTACATTTAATTTAGCCTTGTTTCGTAAAGCTCCCACAAAATTCAATTCGTTTTCCTCTTTAAACTATTTCACCTGCGCTTAGAACATTCTGTAAATGTGCACTCTAATTCACTTAGTTAACTGTGTTTGTTGTACACAAACGAGCAGAAACAAAAGTCACAACACAAATTCCTTTATATCTCCACTATAACTTTGTCAGCGGTTAAATTCTTTGTGGTAATTAAATGTGGGTGAAAATGCTTTGTATTTTTATTTAAATTTCCACTAATATTAATTTCGCGTATGTGTTTTTGTTTGTTCGCTTTAGTTAAAAGATGAAAGTTTAAAAATCAGTGCAAAGTTTATGTTAAGAAAGAGCTTTTTTACATAAAGCTCAGGCTGGATAAAGGCAAGGTAAAAAAGGGCCTTAGATAAACTTGTAGTATAATAAGGATTTCTAATTCCGCCCTATTTAATGTCCTACTCCTGGGATCAGGCCATAGTCCACCACGCTGGCCAAGTGCGAGTTTGAGGACTTCACGTATCTCTCGAAAACTTGCTAGGTTCTCTCACACATGCAGGTTTTCTCACGATGTTTTCCTTCATCGTAAGGCAAGTTTTAATCATGTTAGAAATGATTCGCACATGAAAATATAAGAAGTGCGAGACCCGGGACTTGAACCAGGTTCACTCGGTTTTCCAAGTGAGCGCGATTTCTAATGATATAAAAAATTGATTATGATAACATTGATTCGAGCACTCCGTACTAAATCATTTCTGATTGGTAGTACTGGAAAAAAATACGTAAATTGACATAACATATAGATATTTCACAACGTTCTACTTCCAAAAGAAAATACTATAAGAAAATAAATGTATTAAACAATTTTATATAGTGATTTTGTATTGTTTATTTTGTTAAAATAATAATATAAAAAACACGGCTGATAAATCATTTTTGAAAGATTTTTACTTTAAAATAAAGGGTAAAGGGCAATCAACTCGACCTTCAAAATAAATAAGCTCGAGAATATTCCGAAATAATGTTGTACAAATTGAATAAGTCTTATCTTATTAGGAGCTTTGTTTACAAATGTAGGAATTAGCAATGATCTTTATTAATGTGAAGGGAAGTAAAGGTTTTTAACCCCATATTTATTATTACATTTCTTTGGATTTATACTTTTATTTTCAAGCATCAAGAATTACATATACATTACTTCTACATCAGTATAAATATATGTCATAAATGTGAAAGTTTGTGAGTATGTATGGATGTTTGTTATTCTTTCACGCCAGATTGGCTGAACCGATTTGGATGAAATTTGGCACAGTGATAGATTATAGGCTGGAACACATAGGCTACTATTTATCTCGGAAAAATATACGGTCCCCGAGGGATAGAGTTGTTTTAGTTTTTGAGACGAATCCGAGCGAAGCGAGCGTGAGTTGCTAGTTTTAATAAATATAATTTTCAGATTTTCGCGAAAAAATTCAAAAAATTGGTTTCATTTAAAATTTCAAATATTCGCGTAAATCTAAAAAAAAATACACTTTTACTGAGATTTGAGAATACAATAATAATTTAAAAGCCCTTTAGGTTTAAAATTCTAGTCGATTAACATTGTTTCGAGAAAACATAAAGAATGTCCCACATTACGAGTTTGTGGCATAACCCAATAACAGCCCACTTTTATGATTAAATTTTTTATACTACTATACTCTCTTGGCGTTGAGGTTCTAGGTTTCTAAGTTTAATATATAATACATTATTTAATATTTTTTTTCTCCAGACTTTTAGGTTTAGGTGAATGAACTAAAGTTTTTATCATTATTATTTGACTGCTTCCTTTAAGAGACAAACAAATAAGCAAAATATTGCCCACCTAACTGAAATAATTGATAAGTGTTCAATCTCACTGAAACCACGCAACTGCGTAACATCTATCATAGTGCACTTTCTATTCCTTTAACTTTTATATCGCGGTGAGATGACGATTTGATTGATTGACACGACTAAGATAACGCAAGATTGACAGCTTAATGTACTCTCAAAGGCATGTGATGTCAATACCGCAAACTTTCCAACTCCGGGCTGAGTTTTGCATACAGAAAACCTAGAAATTATTTGATTCCAAACCAGGATTGGAACCCAGGACCCCTCAATAATGAATGTAAATAAACAATTTAGATATAGATATACTCCAAAACAAATGGGAGGTTCTCCTACTAAAGAAGAAAAAGAGCAACTCCACTTCTTCTCATCTTCATCTGTATCATTACTTAAAGTTGAATGTCTTACGACTTGATGAATGCCAATGATTAGTTTAATCTGACACTTCTAAGTTATATTATGATTTAATAAACTACACTTTAAGCATTTACTATAAGTTTTGTTCTTAAAAGCTCTGAAAGCTCGTTCCATGTGTTTTTTCTCTATTGAAAAACGTATATAAATAAATAATAAGAGACTTGAAAATGTTATATTTGAGGCATACAAATCCATATAATCTTTGAAAGCAATATGTTCTTATAGACTGAATAATTTATATGCAAAGCTTTTACGTTATATATAATTCAATATCGTATACCAAAATCGTAGAAGCATTTGCGAATTTTACACCTTTCTTAACATCATTTCACGTTTCAAACGACGGAATGTAGTAAATATTTAAATTCTTCGATTTTGTAGTGGCTTTCAAGTATCTAGGGAATTTTGGTATTGAAATGAGATTTTTATTTATTTAATGTTAAAGTTGAATATAATAAAATAAAAATAAAATAAGTTTGTTTATTACCTATTGATAAAGAAGGCTACTTCTACATGGGTTTGTTCAAATATAGCTCCCATTAAATATTATTTCTTTATAAAAGTTGCTGAATATACTAAGTACACTAAGTATAGTTAAGTTAAATAATTAATATCAGTATCTACAACACCCTATTGCACTGCGACGAAGGGTTTCCCATGATGGGTCTTCCAGCTTTATCAAAAAAAAGTTACTTTGGCAAACTTGAAGCTTTTTTGGCTTTATATTTTTATTAAAAAAGGAATGTAAATAAAACTGCTGTTACAGATATAAATATATTTTATTTCTTTTAAAGAAATTCTTATAAGAACGTAAGAAAGGCCAAATTGAACTTAAAGCTATAGTTAAAAGAGAAATGATTTTTTATGTTATTTTTAAAAATTATAATATAAGTTAAAATTAATTGGTTAGATTGTAATTTACATTTTAGAGTGGTCGGTTGAGAAAGATTTCTGAAAAAATATACCTAACTTTGTGTAAGGGCAAAAATTTTGAAGATTTTAACAGTATTATATTGTTTCAAAGGTAAAGGTTTTAAATGAAATTGTTAATTCAAGAAGGTATTGTTTGAAAGAGGAAGTACTCGATTCGTTTACAGGTAGATTCATGTTATTTGTACGCCTACACTCACTACCGACTTTTATTGGTGCCTTTTTATGGGGTTTTATTTTATTTTGAGTGTTTTTTTTTAATTTAGGTTACAATCTCGCACTCAAATTTAGAGTTTGACAAGAATTGATGACTTTATAGAATTCTAGTTAGATTAACTCTCATAGCTACTATTTGGAACTTTAACAGCATTGGAACTGTAAGTGATTGGTTGGTTCTTAATTTTTTTCATAATTATCTTTATGTGAATTAATTGTATTTAAATGATGGTCCCATATATTTTATACGAAAATATTAGTAAGTGTAGTAAATAAGTACTGTTAAAATTCAACGTTCGTATACTGTTTTTATTATGAAGTTATTATTGAAATTATTCTTAAACCAGACTTAGTCCTTCAAAAATTAAACGAATTATATTCAATTAAAATCTCTTGAAAATGATTGTTGAAAATACTATATTCTTTCTCAGTATACCACTCTTTACATAAAATGATGTACCAAGAGACGACTGCTAGTTAATTATGTAACTTCGTTAAGGTTATACTTATACTTTTTTACCTTAACACTTTGACAAATTAAAAAGTAAAATTTAAGTATTAATATTTTATTAATATCTATCTAACATTTTCTAAATACCCGACTTTCTCCCAAACAATTCAAGTCAATTAGCTCTATTCGAGAATCGAACCCGAAATATATGATATAACATGTTATGTCTGCAGGATATTTTGCCACAACTTATATAATATCTTTTATAACAAAAAATATGAACGTATTTAATACGGGCTATTCATAAAATATATCATACAAAATTTTACTCTTTTCATCTCTCACTTCCCTTTCACTGCATTGTGTCACTTTTTCTTTAATATTTAAATTTATAAAAAAATAAAAAAAGGATTTATGATGTACCTAAATATATATTACTTCGGTAATACACATTGTATTAATATATAAATCAACAATTTACGCACACACTGTGAAAATCACGTTCCTTAAAAACCTTACTCTTCATCCACAAATCTTATTCATATTTAAGCACGTTACGTAATATTTTATGAATGACTTCCAGTATATATTACGTACAACTTCCATAGATATGTAAGCAGTCGTCTCTTATACTATAAATATTAAGTAAACAATCAAAAACGATTACTATACAATTTAGGCTTCCCACATACAATAGAAGCTCGATCTTAATGAAAAACAAATATCTTACCTAATATGGCAACATTTCTATCTTTTACCTGTACATTAAATATTTACATTTAATAATTAAATCTTTGTAATTTTTTAATAATTTGAAAATCGGTTAACTATTAAAAATATCAGTCTTCAGACTTTATGAAGTTACGGCTCAGATTGTCCACCACAATTGACAAACTGTGTTTAAACAATTTTTAATTATAATTATATTCATTAAATTGTTTTATCATGAACCGATTTAAAGGTAAAGATTTTATATAGTGAATGAAAATGTGCTATTTTATATAGCAAATCGGTTACCCATCCAATATGCTCCAATGGCAACGTTGCTTGACGTGACTTGACTCGCCTACTATGTCAATCGATCCATCCGACTGTCAAACATTAGTGAAACTGGGTTCAACTTCACACGGCATTATAATTCATGTTTTTTTTTGCAATGTTCGTTTTACAGAATAAGGAGTGTATACTGTAGAGAAATGTTTACACGTTTTTTGTTCGGTAAAAAACGTTCAGTGCTAAATACGTTTAAGGAATACTGAGCTGACTTCTCAAGTCAATGAAAAACTCTCGAGTTCTATTCAAGTTTATTGCTGTATGAAAGCCACAATTATTCGACATTTACACGACTGAAAGAAAATGCATCGTGAGCACATCGCACTGTTTGTATTCACTGCAGAAAACGTGCAGTGTGAACACAGTTTCACGCAATACAAATATAAAATGTTGAAAAAATTCTGATTAGAATTGCTTTATAACATTCAAAGAAAATATTATCACTGTAAGTACTATGGTATTTGGATGTAGTTTTAACCGAAGACTTCAGTCAGCTGAACAGTTCTTAATAATACCTATAAGAGCATTCATTTTCAATATATAAAATGCAATTCAAAATCATTATTTGAAGTTTGAAACTTCTTTTAACTTCAATATATTTTTAATTCCTTAATTTAATATTCCCGAAGAAATTATAAAATTTCGATATTTATACAACACTTTGTTTCAATCACTTCCACTTTTACTTACACTTTTCGGATTAAATATTTTTCTATGTTCACTTTCAGTAACACTTGTTAGTTTAAGTAATAGTTTTTAGTACTTTCACACTACATTTTAGTTTCTAGACAATCTTCAGTGATTTCTCACCTGCACTCAGTGTCGCTTGTTACTTGTATTGTGTTGGTTTCAGCCGATTTCATTGAAGTCGGTTTTACTTCTTGAGATGAATTTACTGTGAAATAATAAATATTGTTAACGAATAGACAAAACATTGTTGTTACTTTTGTGTTTTTAAATTTAAAACCTTTTAATAAAATAAATATGAAGAGTTGTGACGATGTTTGAAGTTTTAGGATGTTTGTTACTCAATTTTGCGTCAACTATTAAATCGATTTTTATAAAACTTACTATACAGAATGACTTTTTAATTTTATTTTATTTTTGACCTCATTCAATACACCAATTAAAAAAGATAAAGGATATCTAAGACCCAAGCGAAGCGTGATCGGGTAATTAGTATTCTAAAAAACACTTCTACTTAAACAATATACTCACGACTAGTCTTCCTCCCCAGTGTGCCGTCCCGCGTGTACAGTACACTGCCGGCGCGCGCGTCCACGTTGGCGCGACAGTGTGCGCGCGCCCTCTCCATGTAGGGAGAGGATAGTTCCGGCATTTGGGCCAGATTGAGTGGGTTGTGAGTATTGGGAGCGTATATAGAGGGAGTGGGATATATTTCTGGAATTTGCTCTTGTAGCTGAAATTTTTTGGTGTTTTAGATATATGTATGTAGAAATTAGAAGGAGATAAGTCTAGTACTGTTTGACCGCGTAGTAAAGATAACAGATTTTCATACAAATTTCTGAATCCTTTTTTAGTCCTTTAGAGGTTGAATTTAAATAAAAATACTCTCCTTTGCGTAAGAAATCAATTTATGATTGACCTATGAGAAATCTACTGCCAATTTTTAAATTAGTATTTCAAAATTCATAGCTTTTAAGATTTCGTGATTAATCACTATACGAGATTTCGTTTACATATTGTAATTACATGGAACAATAGATATATACTTTTCCTTTAAATTCAAAATAAACTAGAAATTTCTTATCAAAAAATGCATAAATAATTGAAATTACTTCAGTTAACATGTCATTATATGAGTACAAATATTTCAGATAAACTCAACTTCGTACTTTTTTTTCAAGTTTGTCGATCTGTTTGGTTGGTTGCAAGGTTGACAGATTGACATAAAACACACAAACGAGCAGAACATCAATCGCTATATGATTTCATACATTACATAGTTTTTAACCTATATTTCACATACACAAACAAAATTTTGAATATTATAATAATCTTAAAATAATACTAATAATATTAATATAAAAAAAAAACTTACCAAACCGCTGGTATTTAACGGCAACGAATTTTTATACTTCAACCAATTTTCATACACTTTGTCATATGGTCTACATTCATTTGGACCTATACTTGGCATCCCCAAATTGCCCAATCCCATAGGCCCCATGTGCATTTGTAAGTGTTGGTACATCGGTCGTATTTGTATGTTACATGGATCATTTACATCGTAATGGCGATCATATTTAGTGTCATATTTATCAGAATCTTTTGTAAGTAAAGGGCGTATGGAGCTATAGTCTGTTGCTGAAGATTTGTTTGAACAGGTATCGCTTATTTTACCTTCTATTGGTATTATATCGGGGTTTTTATCTGCAATAGCGTAAGTCTTTAAGCTTTTATGGTCTGAACTGATGTTATTTCTATAATGTGTAACGAAATGTTTAAGCGATATTCCATTTTTAATATATTAGTGATAATCAAAACCTAAGTAAGCCAATCTTTGTAAATTTTAAGTTTCACGTCATAAAAATAATGTAATAGCAATAGATTTAGTTGCTTTGTAATTTTTAGATGTTACAGAAAAAAATTAAGATGGATTTAATTGTTCAGATTTTTGAAAGGCATTTATTTACCAATTCAAAATATAAGTGGAATAAGTAATAATGTATCGTCGTCTCAATTCTGTTTTTTCCAAACGACCAATTTACCGGAAGAGTTTTTAAAGCTAAAGATATATTGACTTTTAAATGTCAATTTTATTTGTATAGAATAGACATTTTATTTTAAAAAGCCGTATTTTGTCTATATGTGTATAAAAATTTAAGAAATAAAGATTTCTTTTTAAAATAAAGGAAAAAACTCTCTACTGTAAAGTACTGTAAAGTATTGGTCGTTTGATATACATGATGATGATGATGATGTTCTCCTGACCAATTCCGGCCACGGCGGCCAATCTCATTTAGACTAGCCAACTGCGCAGGAGATATTATAGTGCACAAGTGTACGCGCAGACACAACGTGCACTCTCTATTCCTGTCACTCTCATACTCCGGTGGGACGACACGAGACACGATCAGTGAGAGTTGAGGCGCAGGACCGTCGGCTTTACGTGCCCTCCGAGGCACGGGGGTGAAACACCGCCAACTTTCCAACTCCGGGCTGTTACTGAGACTTACAATACAGAAAGACTCAATAACTAAACTTGGCCCGACCCGGGACTCGAACCCAGGACCTCCGAGTGTGCAGCCGTACATGCTAGCCACTACACCACCGAGGCAGTTGATATAAGCACTACGGCGACGGTATATTAATATGAATTGAATCATTTAAATATGTAATAAATTTCATTACTTAATATTATAACTAATTTAACTTTACGTCAAGTTTAAGTTGCTATGAATAACTTAAAAGGTACTTACCTAAACTGTCAACGCTTTCGCATTCCTTTGCTCCAGTTAATGGAGTATTTGATATTTCGTCTTGCATTCGTTTAGATTTATCAGTTTTTTCTAGAATAAAAGATTTTTTTACAATAATATCAGATAAAATAGCATAGAACTATATACATTTATGTTCTTATTAATTTATTTTTATCGCTTTCTCTCTCTTATAATAGGATAATAATTATTTTGTTATATACTCATCTTCAATTCAATTCAATTCATTGTTATTTGGCTTTTAGGCGTGCTAGTTTTTTCTTAACGTGCTACTTTTGAAGTGTACGCTACAAACAATCGAATCCATAGTAACTAAGGCCCAAACCACTTTGGGAAACTACATCACATTTTACTCTAAGTAGCTAAGATAAGCTTACTGCTTAGCTTCTTTCGAAATTGTGTTTTTACGGAAATGTTACGTTTTCTTAGAGAAGACACCTATATAGATTAACATAAAAAACAAAACCTTATACATAAACGTACAAAAATTGCTCATTCTATATAATAATATTAAAAAGTTAAATAATTACCATCTCTCTTATGACAGTATTTCCAGCAGAAGATAAAAGCGGATACGGTAGTGATGGTCGCTATGATCGCCACAGCGCAAAGTACCGTCACTAGCACCGTTGTTAATTCAACTTTTACTGGTACATTTGCTAAAATATTAAATAAAGTTTAGATTTTTTAGGCTTAGATATATTAGATACTAGTTGAAATCGCTTGATTATTAGGATGGGGATAAAATACATGTATCCTTCCCAAATATGCAATTTATCCCTTTAGGATATTTCATCCAAATCTGTTTAGAGGTTTAAACCTCGTGAAAGTAACAGACAAACAGAAATATATATATATATATATATATATATATATATATATATATTATGTATACAAGTATAACAAGCATAAGGTCAATACCAATTTAACATTAATAGACTAAGTTCCGAAGTAAAGTTGTCCTTCGGTAATCTGTTTACTTTTCACTAAGAAACCCAGCCATCATAAATATAAAATAATTTTCATCCGATAAGTACATATATGGGTGAATGACGATTTAACTTCAGACCTTTAACTATAAAAATATTTTTTATTATTACTACATCTGTATGTCTGTCTGTCTGTCTGATCGCGATAAGCTCAAAAACTACCGGAAACTAAAAAACAGATTTTCATACGGTTTTCACCAATAGACAGAGTAATGTATGAGGAAGGTTTAGGTGTATAAATCATTTATATTTTGTGTAAATTGGCTTAAATATGACAATGATTTTTGAAGATATTAGAAAAATTCATGCCCACTAGGAGGTAAGGCGTGCTCCACATAAAACAAGACAGTTATATGAAAACTATATACTACGGTATTATTTCGTTTAAAAAAAAATCACTAGTATATGTTATACATTCTTATATTGTTCTATATTAATAATGTAATCTTTTAACGCTCTCTATTAATAAGTGAAAAATTATATTTATGTCATTATTGCGATGAAGAATTAATTTTTATGCATTTTTACTTAAAGAAACTTTAAGAGCATTTTAACAAAGACTACAACAAACCTGTTTGTCTCTGAGGATGTTTTAAAAGGCTGGACGATAATGTGGAAGGCTCACTAAACCCTTTTTGATTGTACGCGCGTACGGATAGACCAACTGCCCCCGTCAGCCCCCACACTACGAACTGGGGTTCATCGTTGCTTATGTTTCGTAGAAGTGAGCCTGTTGCTATATCAAATACCTGATTGGAAATATTTTTTTAATACTATATGTTATGCTGTACAAAAAAATATAATAATTATTTATGTTTATGAATTTTTAAGATATTTAAAAGAAATGTGTAAACCAAATTAGTTCTTACGCTCAAACAAAGAAACAAACTCTTCTATAGTGCATCTATTTAGAACCTAATATGATTTCAAAATTGGACCCAGTTATGCAAAAAACAGCCATGTGCATAAAAGTACCAACTGAGTTATAAGCGTTTCATTATAAAAAAATAATATAAATATAAAAAATAAACAATACTTATATAAATATTGTTCAATTTTAAAATAACCAGAAAAACAAAACATAACCCAAGTGCAACTATTGACAGAAAAATGCTTATAACTCTGTTGGTACCTTTACGCACATGGCTGTTTTTTGCATAACTGGGTCCAATTAAGTATTTATTTCATTATTAATAATCATTATATTTAATCAAAGTGTTATTTAAGAAAGAAAAACAAAATTTACAAACCTGCAAAAGAAAAGATTGTCGCAATCCGCCGTCATGTCCCCGCGTACAAGAGAGCCATAAAGACTCGTGTGTTACGTTTGTTATTACGCAGTTCTTAACTGATGATGGTTTTTCTGTTAAATAAAATTATTATTTTTTTCAAATTAAATTTATGTATAAAAAAATTGTTCAGTATTTTGTTTGTTTGTTTGTCTTTAAGGTCTATCATTAACTTGAGTTAACGTTAGATGAGTTCAGTTAAATAAAAAATCACCTAGGGTCAAAATTGACATTACAAAAAGCAATATTGAAAGGAAAACAAAAAATCATCAAAAACATCTTTCTATTTAACATGTTGTTAATAAAAAAAAAATTAAGATTATGGTGTTTGGACAAGATGTACTACAATTGCTATACAATAGAAAATTTAAAGCTTATTAAAATGACAATTTTAATCTATTTCATAGATCTACTTTTTAGATATCCATTCTTTAAAGAAAAATAATTAATTAGGCTTCAATATAATAATTACCAACCAAAAATATATTTAAAACATAAAAGTCTTTGATATACAAAAAAAAAGTGTCCTCAAAAAAAAGAGCACAATTCGAAATCTTGCGCTTTTTTCAAATCTCTTTTGTTCATTGCTTTTCGGATGACAAAATTAAAACGCTCGTTTTTTTGTATTAAAAATTACTTTATGTGGTGTGCGTAACTTCAAATTTGTGTTTAGACAATTAGAACGTTTGAGTTTTGAATTTTATTCTTTGGTTTAATTTAACGTCACATATTAACGCCATTTTTTGCAGAGATATTTGTTAAGAAATTTGTATTTATGTTTTTTATATATTAATACTAAAAGTATACATTTTTACCGGCAGGTAGTATATGAAAGAGGCACGGCGCCAGCTGGCGGCCCACCGAGTTGGTGCCCGCGCACTGCACCCACCCGTAGTCGGCCGAACTGTTCACCGTGTACTGGTATCTACCTGAACAATCATATAGGTTATAAATAATCGTGTTTCTTAAATTAAATCTAATAGGGTCTACAATTGTATTAACAAAATATATTTTGTCTGAAACTTCATTATATACAAATAACTAAAAATGAAGTTTTGTTTGTAATGTCAGTTTTTTACTAAATGCATATTAAATAATATATGGTAGGTACTTATAAAAAAAAAATTAAAATTTTCGTTTTGCCATCTGTCTGTCTGTTTGTTCCGGCTAATCTCCGAAACGGCTGGACTGATTTTTATTGACAAATAGTTAATGATGGAACTTTCATTGAGAAATAGCTAATGTTATAAGGAGTAACTTAGGTCACTTTATTTTAGAAAAACGATTAGGGTTCCGCAAAAAAATTAGCTGAGCGAAACGAGAGTATCTTATAATACTTTCTTAATACTTTCTTTCTTCTTTATTTAATAACGAGAGTATCTTCCTAATGCTTATCAAATTTTATCCAAATCGATCCAGCAGTTTCAATGTATAAATTTTCAAATTTTTAATAGTATTCCGATAAACAACAAGGTTTTATCAATCACTTTGAATATACATGACACCTAGAAGCAGTTGGCTTTACGTTGTGTATAAATTTTTACTATGATATTATGATTATTATCTGTCATATCCATATCCAGTCTTTATGGCGTTATATAAATTTTACAGTCTTGTCTTTTTTTTTAAAAAAAGCCATTTTTTTTTAAATTAACTTTGTATTGTTAACAAAATCCCATCATCCAAAGCAATAGTAAATTCAGAAAAATGGTTAACATTTTTCTGAATTTACTATTGCTTTGGATCAAGACACTCTAGCTTCCTTAAAATCTGAATGAAATTAAATAAGTTTTAATATCTCACCGAGTGTGCTTTGGGCGTGCGTCGCTTGCGAGTTTAGTTCGAGTTTCGAATGAGTAGTGCTGTTTAGCCACCATTGGTACGTCATAGGTTCCTATTAGAATGAAAGTAATATGATAAAATATACAAAAATTATAAACAATGGCATACAAATATATATATATATATATATATATATATATATATATATATATATATATATATATATATAGCTTTGTAAAATGTCAAGTTTTTCATTATGCATTAATAGAAAATAATAATAAAGCAATTATAAGTATATACAATGTACAGGTATGTTTGTACATTTCATATTAAATGTTAAATTTCCATATTTAAAAAGTATTTAGAAAGATTATGTTAGCCTATTAAAGGCCTGACCTAAACATCTAGATACTAAAATTATTGTATCACTAAAATGAGGCATTTATTATTCCTTCATATCTTTAAAGTTTACTAATACCCAAGAAAATTTTAAGTTTTTAAATTATATAAGATAGGAATTAAAACAATTTTGTACAACTTACTTGTGGATTGGCATCCAATTCGCAATCAATCTCGACCGTCTCCCCTCGAGCCGCGCGAAGTGCAAGGGGTTGTGAAGATTTACACGCTGGGTTATCTATTAGTAATACTGTCTTATATATTTACTGTTATAGATAAAGTACTAAAATATATATTAAATTAATATATATTATATACGGAGGTTTATCTATCTCTATAAACCTAAAGGAGTTTACAGTAGAGAGGTTTTTCTTCTATTATAAAATTAAAGCTTTATTTGTAATATTTATATATACATACATAGATAATAATAATAAATATTAATTTTAAAGATTTTTAAATAAAACTTTATTTTTAAAAAGACTCTCCCATCATCTATCTATATAAATCCGCGAAAAAATCCAAAAAGATAGTTTTATTTAAAATATCAAATATTCGCATAAATCTAAGAAAGTATTATTCGCCAAAATCTAAGAAAGTATTATTGATTTTTTCCCAATAAATTATTAATCTTCTAATAATACTTTTAAGAAAAATTTCATTGACATTTTGCTTAGAAACTGTAAACGTTTCAAATTTTAAATAAAACCAAATCCCTTTTAAAGTGGCACAATACAAAAAAATATATATAAGTATTCCGCTGAAACACACTTACATTTCACATCTAATTCCAATGGTTCGCTTGAGCCTTCGCCTAATGCATTCCTCGCTACACATACATAAGCGCCAGCAACACGTCTCGATATACGCTGTAATACCAAGCTTTGGTTGGCTACTACTACCCCACCACCCCCTTTCACTGGAGCACCCTGTTTAAAATAAAAATTCCAAAGTTTCTTTAAACCGCTAAAGCTAAATAATAAATTAAAATTATGTAACATAATGTGTTTTATGATGATATTTTCGTGTTTCTTTATAAACTTTTAACGACGTGTAACAACACTATTCATATTATACAATTTTAAAACGTCACATAAAGTAATAATTTAGCGAGTAACACAGTTGTAACTCAATTGTAACTTTACATATAATGTTATATATATATATATGTATATATATATATATATATATATATATATATATATATATATATATATATATATATATATATATAATTATGTTCTGTATTTCTATAATAATAAAAACAATTAGATTTAAAAGAAAAAATCAAATTTTACAATATTTTAAAACTTACAGCCTTTTTTTTAAATAATATTAAAAAAAACTAAGAGTTTTTAAGTTCTATTATATATTTGAATGATTATTGCTTTGCACTTTTAGAGTACTCTTCACTACTTAATTACCATTATATATGCGCTGATAATTATTGGTTTAGTTCATTTACTATTAATCAATAGAATTTAATTAACATAAACAAATGAATTTAATTCATTAATATCTATTAAATTTCAATAGTAATTTGAATTTAGTTATTAATTTTGATTAACTATATTAATTAAACGTTTGAAAACTATTATAGGATACGTTTTATTATTATTTAATGAATAAATGCTCTAATGAAAAAATAAATAACGAAAACGGCTACACCGATTTTTTATGACTTTGATTTGTTGGATTTGTTTTCGCCCCGAATAGCAGAATAACTATTACAACACAGAAAAAATCACGAAAAACAAATGGCTAACGCTGGCTAGTAACTATTTATATCTATTTAAAACTACCTATCGACGAACCCTATCGAAGCGAGGGTTGATAATAAGTAACTCTATAGCCAGCTTAATAACTACGAGTATATCCTTGTAAAATACCACATCCGATTTTTATTAGATGTATGTGAAAGTAAAGTAAAACAACAAAACCCGCTGTAGCATGTGAAATGTAGAACTAAAGCCTTTAAATCTTGTTAAGGTTTCTATAGTTATACAAATTTTATTTAAAGGAAACTTTTTTTGTAATCGATAAACTCTGTAACTATTGAAACGATTTTAATAATTCTTATACCATTGCAATGCTACATAATACAAAACTAACATAATACATATAATATAATATGTAGGGATATTAACACACAGTACCATCTAGTTCCATGGTAAGCTATGTGGCTTGTGTTATGTATACCAGATAGTTGATACACTACACATATATATACGAGTATATAGCTTTAAATACAAACATATTATAAATATAAACACCCATGACTTGAGTACAAATATTCGTGCTCATCACACAAGTGAATGCCCCCAGCGGGACCCGAACCCATGTCTGCTGGCACAGCAAGTAGAGTTACTACAAACTGAGTCAAACGTGTCGTCAAAACACTACATAATCCAAAATTTTTTTTTTTACTTCAGTTACACTAAGTTTTCGGCTTAAAATATCAACTCAATTAATAATATTTAATATTCAAGTGAAATATAATACTTACATTATGTGTGAAATACACATGAGTATGCCAAGGATTGGCGCGCACCATACAGTCCAAGTATACGTCAGATCCTTCAACAACTCTGGTGGCATCCAAATTGGCACCAAGCTCTAACTTGACTACTGGTAAATCTATACAGAGATTGAGTTAGTTAGTTAACCAGTTTACATATTAACGGCGAATTCTCATAGCGTATATGTATTTAGTTTTACTTAATAGAAATAGACATTTGACATAAGTTTCATACAAATTTCTAATTCTAGTAAGGAACAATTTGCTTTAATCTGATTCTTATATCTTAATAATTATAATTAAATTTGTCTTGAGAGTATAGTTTTCCAATAATTAGGTAAGTATTATCTACCTCTTAAATTATAAATTATTAGTATCTTATTCTAGGAATAACTTTTATCTAATAATTGAAATCAGTTTTTACATTAACTTAGTCATAAACTAAGCATACGTAACAAATCAGCTACAAAATAAGGGGCCGATGGTGTGAGCGAGATAAAGCTATGGTCTATGATACGTCAGCTGATAGCTATCTCATTTTAATATTTGTATATGTATCAAGACAACTTCGTATATGGCATAAACATCCAAAAGAGAAACGTTGTTCTTCTTCGCTTTGTTTTCTTATAATAATATAAAGCCTTTTATACCGTTCCACTGTTGAGCACTGGTCTTTAAAACGAGATTAGGTCATAGTATAAATACTACTTTATTTTAATTAGATGTGATTCATAAGAACTTTTAGTTGCTGTACTAACAAGTGGTAAGCATGTTGGAAATTCATTTGGTTTTCAAGCAAGAGCATTACTCTTAACAGTTTCCTTCCAGAGTATCTATTTTTGCAAGGTTAATTCATTTTACTATGATTGTCATAAAAATAATTCTCGATTATATTGTATCATTTATTTTGTTAAATTATTATTTTAAGATTTTAAATAACAATAAAATATCTAAAGACAATGATTTTTTGTATCAGTAGCAAAAGATTTGAAAAACTCGTTGCAATTTTGTCGACGTCTTTTGTCTGGAAACGTAACAATAAAGCCGGAAAAAAACTTTTCAATTCTCTCTCCAGGTAAATTCCAAAATGCCTGGACTAATCAAGATTGTCGTCTTTTTAGTCAATACATGCTCATCGAAATTGTAAGCTTTATGAAAGCTTTTTAGAACAGCTTTTATTTTTATTGATATCAAACTGAATTCCATTTTTGAAAGACATGTCAAAAATTTGACATTTCTCAAGTATAGCTATAAAAATTATATATTTTAATTAGCTTTTTTTAACTTTTTATGTTCTACTTGAAACGGACTAGCTTAAACGAGTTTTACCTTAATTATTAAGTTCTCAACTCAACACTTCGCCATATTTGAGTTTAAGCCGTTCAAAAATAGATTTTCTAACCAGTACATTTGTATGGAAATTAATTAAGCAAATAATTATTTTTACGCTATCATCACTACACTCATTACCTCTGCGCGAGGAGTTTGTAATACGCAGGTTTGAATAACATATTGTGTCAAAAATTCTTCAAAGCAGATACGAAGTATTTAATAAAGAAAAATATAAACTCCAATTCTAAGAAATATTACATAAAAAAATATCAAACTTACGTTGTATCTCCAATTTAAACCCATCTTCATGAGTAGAGTGGGGTAAAGAAGGTTGAGAAGCTCTGCAAGAAAGTACTCTGCCGGCATCTTCGATAACTGGCACGAATGTTAATGTACTACGCGTCACATTGCCGTCAGCAGACGTCTAGATGGTAGAAGAATAAAATTATTATAAAATAGTTAATTAAAACGAATACTTATTAATCTTTTAGTGTAAAAGTGACCTAATTCAAAAATGATTTTAATATCTAATATATAAAATTCTCGTGTCACAGTTTTCGTTGCCATACTCCTCCGAAACGGCTTGACCGATTTTGATGAAATTTTTTGTGCTTATCCGGTATCTATGAGAATCGGCCAACATCTATTTTTTATCCCCCTAAATGTTAGGGGTAGTCCACCCCTAAATTTTTTTTTATTTTTTAGACAAAATTTTTAATTTCTATTTTTTTATGATACAACATACAAAAATACATACAATCCTCAATTTTCACTAGGGACGAACCCGAGCGGAGCGAGGGTGAGTCGCTAGTAACCATATACATTTATTCTTATAGTTCACTTGTAAATCCATAATTACATAAATGTAAAAAAAATCTGTCTGTATGTTACCACATAAACAACATAATATCGAACGAACTGCCGTTTACGTCTACCACTTTTTATAGTATATTATATAAAAAACAAGTGAAAAAAGTTAATATTACCATAGCTTATGCTTATTTATGAAAATTACATGTTAAATTATTTTAAATTGAATACGACTATTAATCAATTTGTACTATTTTGCGAAACGATTGAAAAACTCCAGATAAGCCCTTATTTGAGCTACATTCCAGAAATGGTGTTATAGTTTTGTGATGAAAAAAATTAAGAATTTCTTATATACTTACATATTCTTTAACGGTAGTAAGTCGAGTGCCTCCTTTCCACCATGAGATATTTGGTTTGGGGCGCGCCCCCGCTGCTGCACAGGCCAGTTCTGCGCTGCGTCCTGCTACTAAAGGTCTAGCACCGCCTAATAGACGAACCCATAACGGTCGTACTGCGAACAAAGTGCTATGTGAATAATTTATACATCGAACTTCTGTTAAATACGAACTTCTATACGTGTGTATGTTTGTTAATCCTTCACGCAGAAAAGGCTGGACCGATTTGGATGAATTTTGATATAGAAATAGACTGTGACCGGAAGTATCATATAAGTTACTTTTAGCAAAGCCACCTTGGGATAAAGCCGAGTGAAGCAAGAGTAAATCGCTAGTGAGTATATAGTTATAGTACCAGAAAATTCATGATACATATTATGAGTTATATCCGTTCATAGTAATTTACTCTTCAATAACAATAGATGAATGTTTCATGTAGTTTGATTTGACTAGAAGTTTTGGAAACACGGAAGGCTTTGAAGTGTTTATATGTCAATTTTAATTAACGTTTTAATTAATAAGGTTTGAATTTAGCGTTGAATTAACAAAATAGACTTTACTCGTTAAGCTATATATATTTAGAATCGTAATTGGATTCATGTGATCAAATTCTTTATATATTTTAATAGTTTTTCTGTGTTGTTATTTAGGTGCTCCCCTGATATGTGTTTTGTTCATGTGTGGAAACAGTAAGTAAAAAAATTTATTTTTGAGAAACTAAATTTAATGTATGGATGGACAGGCAAACCGACTTTTGCAAGGGATTATAAAATTCATACAGTAAATGTGTACAATAACAAATCTCTGAAAACTAACCAATAGCTTTGGAATTTTAACACAGATATTTGTTTGGTTGCGTAAAGACGACAAAAGACAAGACGAGACATAAAAGTTTTTATATTTTCAATTTCAATGAAACTTGTCACTAGAAGTCACTGCAGTGCATCAACTTCAACACCGTTCATCCAATCGCCATAAAAATTGATGAACATTTACAACGAATGCTTTATAGTCATCCATTTACAAGAGTGAATCTGCAGTCAACAGCAATAATACAACTTTCGTCGGTGTGTGTATCGAAATCTATACATATAATAAAATTGTAACTAAGCCGAATCTGTATATTAAATATTTTTTTGCAAAATCTTATTGAAATAAACATTATTATCGATACAGAGGCCGAATCTACAGTTTTTAGAATTTTTGTCTGTCTGTCTGTCTGTTTGTTATTGCATCACAGAAAAACCACTGGAGGGATTTTGATGAAATTTGGTATAGTGGTAGCTGGTTATCCGGGTCAACATATAGGATACTTTTTACCGCGGGAAAATATCTTATTTCTGAGAAAAAATACAAAAACTGCAATGTAAGAGTATACTAATATGTAAAACCTAAGAATTTGGTTTTTGGTCCTCTCAACGCGGGCGGAAAAAATAAAATTGAAATCTATCCCTTAAATCTTTTTTAAAGAACATCATACTCCACATTTTTTTTAATATACATACGTATATGTACAAATATAATTATATACATAAATATTAAGATCGGTTCTTATGGAATTTTGATAGAATTGAATTCTCTAACTCTGAATATATTATCATGCAAATACATTTTTAATTTATTTGTGGACAAGCGTTATTAATAGCTTGTATTTTGAATAACAATATTTATAATAAATGGGTCATCGTCATTTCTATATTATTACAATAATGTAATATGGCGCGGAGGTCTAGTGGCTAGTATGTACAGCTACAGATCCGAGTTCTGGGTTTGATTCCAGGGTCAGGCTAAGATTAATTATTGAGTTTTCCTGTCAAGAAATCGTCAGTAACGGCCTGGAGTTGAGAATTTGGCGGTATATCTCCTATGTCTTGAAAAACACGTAAAGCCGTAGGTCCTCGTCCTATAGGGTTTTAGCATAACAGGAATAGAGAGTGCACTCGCGTCTGCGAATACACATGTGGCGAATATCACTTGTGCACGTCATGGCTTATATTAGTGAGATTGGTCGTGACCTCGTTTATTGTTATTTAAAATCATACACTCGGCACCTTCAACGTGGCCTTGCATCAGAAACCATAGATCATACATAGAACACGTTACACACTTAATAATAATAATAAGTAAATAATAGGAAAAGAAAGTATCTTGAGGAAATCTGAATGTCTGAGAAAACTAGCAAGTTGTCGAAAGACATGTGAAGTCCGCCAACCCGCACTTGGTCAGAGTGGTGGACTATGGTCTGATCCCACTTGTATTGAAGACAGGCCCATGCCCTCCAGTGGGACATTATAAAGGGCTGAGTACAATATTACAAGCACTAATCTTATAAAAGCTTATTCGAATAATTTAGATTCATTTTATTTTAATACATTTTGACATAAAGGTCTTTTTTACCAAACACATGGGATATTTTTTACGAAATTCATTCATCACAGTAATCTATTAAGTCTGATTAAACCGCATCCTATATGGTATAATTTTTAAGCACGATACATAATACGATTTTAATATGGCTTAATGGAATCTACCTGGGATGGGAAAATTGAATGAGATATTTTAGGGTTGCGTGGATATTTTACATTGTGTCTTATATAGGTTTGAAAATAAATATATAAATCAAATAAAAGTGTCCGTCTGTGATTTGAGAGTTTCACATGAGATGGAGAATTTACAATGACTTAAAATATTATTTACAAGAAACAGTTAAATTACAAATACCATGCTTAATTATTTAGATACAAAACAAATGTACACTTTATTATTCCTGTACAAGTCATGTCCGCGTGGAATTGTGGCAAGAATGCTAGCCGCATTCCTCCGCTGAATGGTAATGCCGATTCTTTGGGCGAAAAATCAGTCAGCTCTCTTGTCACCAGTAGAGGTGATAAGACGAGGTGTTCTTTAAGTTTTTTAAGAATTTGTTAGTATTTTGACTCTATTGGCCAACTATTTCTTCTACAATGATGAGCTCTACATAGCCACCTGTATGTATGCAGGTGTTATGCGCAAATGCATTTCCCAAAGATAAAAAAGGGAAAAAGTATAAAGGCATAAATTTGACTAAGGTGTATTAATGTAACTTGAACAGTATTGTTTTGAAAATGAAACTATGATACGAATTATATATTTAGTATAAAATTATGTATTATGAAATATAATATTAGAATTACTTAATAACATATTATACTTTTAATTATAATGATTTTATAAAAAAAGATTATTTTTTAATTTAAACTTAAAAACTTTTTATTTTATCTTCAGAACCTACGACATTTAAGACCATTCACATTTATATTTTTTTACTGAATCTCCATCATTAAAATTCAATTTATAATGAAGATGGCGTCAAGGTCGATAATGTTTTTTTCTCTTCGAAAAATGAATTTACAACACGGTAGCATCTGTGAGACATGTTATCTATACTTCTAATATAATTAAATACAAAAAGGTAATTTGTGGAAACTTGTTTGAACAATATCCACCTCATTCTTTTTAGATTTTATATGTTTTTATCTCAGATGTTTTTCCTTGTATAGATTATCTAAACATAAATATTTCAAATCCTTTCTTAGTTTGTAATAATCGGACTACAATTTTAAATGTACTAGTTTGTATGTTTGTTTAATACTCCTTCGCGCTAAAACGGCTAAAACAAGTAAATTTTAAAATAACCTTCGTACGCCAGGTTGTTATCGAGTAAAAGAAAGAGGTGTGGGACTTGCAATGCATATAATATTTTTTTAATATTTCGTCGTTTTGATATTATATAAAAATATAAATATAATTATATTATTATAATAATCGAGAATCATATTCTGTTCAGGATTTCCAAACATAATTCTAAAGCAACTTGATTATAGTATCGTTAATAAATATATATATTGACTTGCGGTAATGTTTTGACGATACGTTTGGCTCACTTTATAGTGACCGTACTTGCTGTGCCAGCGGTCGCGGGTTAGACTCCCGCTGGGGGCATTCATTTATGTGATGTTATGGGTGTTTATATCTATGATATTTATTGTATTAATCCCTCAACGACCGCGGACACGCCGGCGTGTCAGTTAACAATAGATTTCTTAGAAATTTAATTAATTTCTTAGAAATTTACCTGGAGGTGTTAAGTAGTGTATCAACTATCTGGTATCCATAACAGAAGCCTTAGCTTACCATGGAACTAGATGGCGCTGCCGCTGTGTGTTAATGTCCCAACATATTTATTTACAGTAATGCAAGTATTTACTAAGTTAGAGGTCGTCCATTTAATTGCCGTACAAGATTATATTATATGCATACATACGTTACAACAAAAAGTAGGCGAATCTAAAATCTTAGTTTGTCGATAAAGTCACTATCAATGAACGTAGAATAGAACACTCCCTACGACCAATATTAGGGACTTTGTCGACAAACTAAGATTTTTACTAGAAAAGTTTCTAAACTTAACCTAACTTTCTTAAAGTAAACTTAACAGAGAGACTGAACTTAAAACGCTTTTATTGCTAAATATTTATATATAAAAAAATAAAGGACGTTTCCTTAAACGGAAGCTAAAAGGCATTTTAAAAAAATATATAATAAAGGCACTTTTTATTATATTATTTAGAAGAAAGCACAGTTTGAATTCTACGAGTATAAATTATTTTAATATTATGTAAACTTTCAAAATTTTGAATCCGTTTTAATATAACAAAATGTGAAAGTTTGTGAGTATCTATGTTTGTTACTCTTTCACGCCAGAACGGCTGAACGGATCTGAATGAAATTTAGCACAGTGATAGATTATAGCTTGGAATAGCAAATAGGCTACTTTTTATCCCGGAAAAATATGCCGTTCCCGTAGGATAGGTTTGGTTTTGTTTTCGTAGGGTGAGCCGCTAGTTTTATATAAGTAATTTATATACAGTACCTATAGTCCTGTATACTTTCTTTTAGATTAGAACTGTGAACAAGATCTTTTGACAAACAATGATTTTAACGAGTCCATAGTTAGAATATGAACCTATTTAAAAAAATACTGTTCTTGAAACACTCCTTCCAGCTACACTATTTGCCAGTAAATCATTCTATGAGAATTACACGAGATCGAATTTTTAACCAGTTTTAATTAATCCTGCATATTGAAATGAAAAAAGTACAAATTCAATTCTTGCTTCACTGGAAATAAGCACGATAGCTTAATGGTATAACGGTACATTATATCTTCTTGCAATATTAAAAAGTAAAACGCGGACTGGAATGATTTTATGCAAGCCTACAATGATTTTCATATTGGGGAGGAGATGACAGGTTCGTACTAGAACATTTAATAATTTAAAAAAAAAGATAAATATATTCTAGCGGGAAAAAATAAAAATATATACAAGCGGGAACGTTTTAACGGTTAGTATAGATTTCTCAGAGAAATATTTTCCCGCAGTAAAAAGTATTTTATATGTTTACCCGGATAACTAGCTATCATCATACTAAATTTCACCAAAATCTGTCCAGTGGTTTTCGCGCGACGCGTTCCCAGACAGACAGAAAGACAGACAAAATGTTAAAAAATATAGATTCGGCTTCTGTATCGATAATAACGACTATTTCAATAAGATTTTCCAAAAAATATTAAATGTACAGATTCGAATCAGTTAGAATTGTATTATTTGTATAGATTATTATATGTATAGATGTCAAACATTCGCGTAAATATAAGAAAAAAACATTGAGTTCATTAAAAATGTATAATTCCTAGAATATGACTTTGATTTTAATGCCACTTAGGATTATGAACTACTATCTAATACTACACATTAGCATGAATGGAAGGTAAAGGCGAAGATGTCTTAATTATAATATTTATTTTTCCAAGCAAGCTTAACATGTAAGAATTATGATTTTATGAATTAATTGATATAATTATCAATTGATACGACATGATTCTAGATTATTGAATGATAAATACAATAATTTGTTCTATACAGAGATAAAGTTATATTATCAAGTAGCAACTCACCCTCGCTTCGGATACGTTCCTAGGTACGTTTTAACGATTAGTATGGAATAGATAGACTATATACATATAAGTATATAATTACATAGATATGTTGAGTTTTATGTCTCTTACTTGAGAAATGATTGATTCCCCATACAAACTTTTATCTACCTCTTCAACCTCTTAAGTAATGATTTCTGGGATAAAACTACCATTTGTCCTTTCCAGGGTCTCAAGCTATCTTCATACCAAAATTCATCTAATTCAGTTCAGTATTTCCAGAGATTCTGAGATTGACTTCCTACAAATAAACTCAAAAACTTAGAAATTTTACCTATTTATAATATGAATATAGTGAAGACTAACAGTCTTAAGTCCTTGAGCAAAAAAGAAATGCGCCTTTATGTAATAAGAAAAAATGATCCTAGCAAAAACGTCCTAAGATCTAACATAATTTAGTTGTCATGGCGTAAAGAAAATGTTGTAAATATACTCCATAGTAACAAAACTCACAAAGTAATTCATCTTGTTTTGTTTCTTAGAGACAGCATCTTAAGGAATAAATTAATCTTAATGAAGAAGAGATTTGGTTTAAATAATGAAGATGAAAGAAAATTCAGATGTTCTTATATAACCTTGAAGTCCAATAAAGTATATTTTACTAATTTAAAAAAAAATATATTACTAAGTGGCTAGCATGTACGGCAGGTCGAAAGGTCCTAAGTTTGATTCTCGATTCGAACCTAATATGCCACGAAATATGCTCTTCGTTCATTCTCTTTTTAAAGTTGATCGAAGCTTAACCATGGATTAACACAGACTAATTTTAATCGATGCATACAGACATACAAGCGGAGCTGTAGGGAAAACCAGTTTTGTTAATTATTTTATAAAAATATTTTCTATTTGCATTGCATACAGTAGTTTGAGTAGTTACTAATACTACCACTATATGATAATGTTTGAATTTATTTGTTGAGTTTGGAAATACCTTATTGTTGATAAATTCAAAGTCATTTAAAAAAGTGTGGTTTTTAATGATATTGCTAAAAAAAATTAACCCTTCGTGAATTCATGGAACATCACAAACCATATTTCACATTTACTAGGAAAAGGGCTAAGCTTCATTTTAAACTATACCAAACTGTCAATTAGGACGTTCTAAGATTGAAATCTGTTTAGAAGGTCGGTTTTCAAATAACCCGACGAGATTTATTGCTTTAAATATCACACTAATATTTTAAATGCGAAAGTTATTGGAGTGTATGTGTGTTTGTTACTGCTTCATGCTGTAATGAAGTGATTGATAGAAATTCATGCTTATAATAAGAAAATTTAGACAATATGCTACTTTAGAACTATGAAGAATATACATTTTGAAAATTGTATTATTGAAGTAACAATTTTCATTGTTATAATATACAGTTATAATATACTAATCCCATTTTTTTTTTTGATTACTACATATTATTCAAATATTGTAGAATAACCTCTTCTCTTAGATTATCTCTATACTCGTACATATAATAAAATTGTAATCGAGTCGAATCTGTACATTGAATATTTTTCGGAAAATCTTATTGAAGTACCTAGTCATTATTACGAATACAGAGGCCTAATCTATTTTGAATCGGTTTTAGAATTTTTGTTGTTTGTCATCACGAGAAAACCACTGGACATACATATTTTGATGAAACTTGGTATGATAATAGCTAGTTCTCCGGACATAGGATACTTTTGACTGCGGGAAAATATCTGATATTATAGATAGGCTTCTTTTTATCAACTTAGTTATCTATCACGTGAGCGGAGTCGCGTTTATTATGTATACCTTTCTAACTACTTCTTGTAACTAACCAACGACCCTTTTACCAGGAAAAGAAACTTCGCATAAAACTATTTTAAACTGCCAATTAGGACGATTAGATTTTAGATCAAAATCTCGTTATAAACGACCCGCGATTTATAATTCGGTATAACATCGAATAGGTAAATTTATGAGCCCTTCGTTTTGTTAATCATCAGCTTTTACTTGTGGTTTCACATTTACTTATACGATTTAGTTTCTCTACTCTCTCTCTTTCTCTCTCACTCTATCTCCTTCTCTCTTTTTCTCTCTCTATCTATCGCTCTACTTTACTAAAAACATGACTGCATAGAAAAGCACATTACCTACCTACAAGTAACTCTTATTTACTTTATATTTAAAAGTGTTTATAAAAAATGAAGCTAAGTAAAACTTATTTTTAGGGCAATAAAATTGTAGGAATATTAAGAAAGAAAACAGACTCTAAATACAGCTTTGATAAGATGTCGTTCTACCATCATTTGCATTATTAAATAGACTAAAAATTGTATGAAAATAACATTTTTAAGCATTTTGTCAAATCTAATATATTTAAACCAGCAACTCTTGTATATACTTGTCTTGTCTTGTCTTGTATATACTCTTGTATATACAAGAAGTACACAGGGGGTTTCGGGGACGATAAATCGATCTAGATTAGTCTTATATCTAGGAAAACGTGTGTTTTCGAATTTTCATGCGGTTTTCTTTCCACTCTCCACACTCATTCTCACACTGATTATTCCACTCGGGCATAAGCATCATGGTCAAGCGGTCAAGTCGCAAGATTGACAATAATAGGTGTCCGGGTTCGAATCCCGGTCGGATGTAAAGTTTTTACTTTTGTTTTTTTAATATTTATTCAAGTTTTTAGTTTTTTTTTTTAATAAATAAAATTGTACTTTAGGCCAAAAACTCATAACATGGTATTCTGGCATTTAGTTTTAATTTTACTAGCGTAAAGCTAACCGCATATCATCTTGTGTAAGCACGAAGCTTAAAATAGTTTTGTATATTTTTCCATCATCCTTTTTCTGCTCACTCACTTGGAAGCGGCTGATACAATTAAAGGTTATGAATTTAGTATCAAAACTATAAACAAGATTAAAATTATAACTTAAAAGTACTAAATATAAGTCAGGAAAGGGTATTTTGCACATATATATCTAACTGTCAATTAAAAAGCTCTCTTGATAAAAATCTCTTTGAAATAAAACGGTTCGATATTATTATGCGGGACCTTTAGATTTATGAATGTATTTAACTCTGCGGCTCTTCTTAAGAAGTAAGGTTCTACAGGAAACATAAGTTTGTATCCAGTTTATTGACGATATTCATGTATCGATAAAAAGAAAAAAGTTTGGGCCTACCTCGAGTTACCGCTTTTTTACATTGAATACGCCTTTTAGTTAAAAGAAATAAATATAAAATGACGTATCTGTGGCTTCGTTGTTCCTTTTTATTTAAATCTATAAAAATAAATAAAATTGAAGTGTCCGTGTGTAATATCAAAATAACAGAATTTTACTAAATGCATATGAAAGTATACACATAAATTATACGAAAGAAAATAATTTTTGAAGTGTTTGTTTTTGTCTGTCTCTTTGTTCTGGCTAATATCAAAAATGGCTGGACCAATTGTGGCAGGACTTTCACTGGCAGATAACTGATGTTTAAGTAATATTTAAGTAAGATTTAAGGAGTAACTTAGGTTACTTTTATTTTAGAGAAAGAATTAGGGTTCCGCGCAAAACAATTAAAAGCTATGAAATTGTGAACAAAATTGTATCTACGGACGCACTAGAGCGAAGCTAAATCGCTAGTACTACACATAAAAGTACATATAAAAGTTTTTTATAGCTAAATCTGTTTTTCGACAATGAAGTAATAAATAAAAGACCTTTAAGAATGTTTACAGTAACGAAATTAAGCTTCCATAGCTTACTTTTAGACCAATTTCATACATAATTTCATCAGTCATAATGTGTACGAAATTTATTTTTTCTTTTTATACATAAATAAATCATGTATTAAGTCCTTTTTTTAACGTCTCACTGCTGAGCACTGGCCTATCTTTAATAAGAGGAGGGATCAAGTTATAGTCCACCACGCTGGCCAAGTGCAGGCGGACTTCACATGCCTTTAGAAAACTTGCTAGTTTCTCTCAAAGATGCAGTTTTGCTCACGATGTTTTCTTTCACCGTAAGACAAGTGGTAATCATGTTAGAAATAAAACATAGTACTATAGTTAACATAAACTCATAAAGTTAATTTAACAAATACTCATATTAGGTTATGTAATAATATAGTGAAATGAAATATTATATATATACATAATATACATATAGCGAGATTTGAACCCATGACCTCGAACTTAAGAGAGAGCTTTAGAGAATCGCAACAATCTGAATATAAACAAAATATTCAACAAATAAAAAAATATATACTTTAAAATTTCAATATTCAAGCTACTCACGATTGACATCTATCGACAAGGTCTCAGAGAGCGGCGCTATCGAGGGATCCGTCACTGCCTGTAACAAAACAAAAGTTTCAAAGGAAACTGTCTCAAAAGAAATTAATCTGAAAAGAATCATTTTTAAAAGTAAACTGGTGGTTTTGTCAGCTTTTATTGATCGTTTATTTTTCATTCTGTGATGTTGCTGATCTTTTCGTCTACGAGTTTTATGCGTTTGGCCGCTTGTTCGATACCGTGCTGGTTATATCCATACTAATATTATAAATGTGAAAGTTTGTTTGTTTGTTTGTCCTTTTTTACGTCGAAACTGAGTGACGGATTGACGAGAATTTTTGTGTGGAGATAGTTGGAAGGTTGGAGAGTGACATAGGTACTTTTTACTACGGGAGATAATCTAATTCCTACAGGAATACACGTTATAATACAACCCAACAATTATTTATGATTAGAATTACTTGAAACTTGGTATTAATGCTCTTCAATATAATGAAATAAATACATGTTTTAGCATTTTTCGAAATTCATTCCATAAGGGGGTAAAATAGGGGATGAAAGTTTGTATGTAGTTTTAGCGCGGTCGAAACCGCAGGTTTTGCTAGTATTTACATAAATCTCAATAAATTACAAACAGCAAAGTAGTAACTTAGTAGTAACTTTAACTTTTGCTGTCAACCAATAAACACCTATCCTTACGATTCTAAAAAATATTTATGACGCGAAATAAAAAATCATAGCAAATTTTATGAGGTCCCTCGTTGGAGAGAAGTAATACTAGTAGAAAATAATAATTTCTTAGATTTACGCTAATATTGGACATTTTCAATTTTCAATTTGCAAATTTTCTCCCACGACTATGATTGCTGTAAAGCACTCGAAAGTCGGAAACCAAAAATCAAAATTAATTCGCGAAATAATCCGAAAAGATATTTTTATTTAAATCTAAGAAAGTATCATGAAAAATATTTTTTAATAATAAATTCAAAATAAAAATGGAAAAGTGTTTGAAATGTTTTAATGTTAGAAAAATCAACTACAAATTCCTTATAGATGATTTTATAGTACAATTTTATTTTGAGACCATTTCAAATTTTGATTTAGACCACTTTTCCATTACCATTCCGAGATGATCAATTAAAATAAACCTTATGCATCATATTGTACTCTTAATTCCTGCTTTCAATATATTTGAAATCCAGTTCTATATAATATGTAAACCTACCTTATAAAAAGTTAAACTAACCTGGCATGTAACATCAACTCCTAGGTCTGCACGTTGCAATGTAAAGGAAACAGCTGCCCGCGCTTCAGAGTTAGCAAGCAGGGCGTGAGACTTCCACCAAGACACGCGAGCTGGTGGACGACCTAAAAAAAAGTTATTTATAAATTATTATGTATATTAAATAAAACTTTTTTTTTCGGATTCTTTACAGTTTTTTTTTTTGATTTCTCGTTCCCAACGAATAAGCCCGCTAAATCTGCTAAATCCGCAAAAAAATCCGAAAATATAGTTTTATAAGATGAATATTTGCGTAAATCTAAGAAATTATTATGTGTTACACTTTAGACGATTTAGGGATAAAGTGGTAATACTTAGTCAAGCTAAAGATAACTAACAGAAATTGCTCATTATTAAATACGTAAATAGGTTCTGTCGGTTGGCAATTTAATTAGGGAAACTTAATTAGAAGCGAAACTCTGATAATGGTATATTCAGTGCCTTACCGTAAGCTTCATTCTATAAGCGTAATTTTACGTTAATTTTATCAAAAACTGTTTATGTGCGTGTGAAACATCAAAATTAAGATGATTATAAGATTAATTTTAGGCTAACTTTAGGCTCAAATCATATAATATATATACTAAACTAGTAGTTTAGGCATCTAAGGTTTAATTCTAATCTGTCACAGAATAATAACTGTTTGGCTAATAGGAACATATAACACGACTCCAGTGTCTTACTGTCTTTATATTAGTTCAAGTAGCTGACAGTATATAAAATAGCTCAACTGGCACGCATTGAGGCCATTAAATGTTTTGGTGATTGACTGATGTATCAACGCACAGGCCAAACCCTTAAGGCTAGAAATTTGAAATTTCGCACATGTATTCCTCATATGACGAAGGCATCTACTAAGAAAGGATTTTCCACAATTCAAACCCCTAAGGGGGTGAAATAGGGGTTAAAAGTTTGTATGAAACTTTTTATTCCTTGGACATATTTGTATGAAATTTCGATGAATGGAGCAAAAATAATGAGATACGTATTTCAGCGATTTTCAAAATTCAACTCCTAAGAGGGTAAAATAGGGGATGAAAGTTTGTATGAAACCTGCCTTTTCTACAGTTTTTTTGTAGTTTTAGTGCGAGCGAAGCCGCAGGTTCTGCTAGTTATAATATATGTATAATAGATTTGGTATAAAATTAGAACCAAGGTGTTTCTTGTTTCTTTACTGGAATCATACCTTTTTCCTTTTTTGTTTTAATTATTATGTTATGAATAGTGCAATGAAATTAATTCGTGCACATAAAAAAACGATCGGCGCCACCTTACGGCAAATTATATTATACTTATATTCGTCTACTCATAGGTCATATTCAATCTTTGTACTTATCCTAGTGGTTTAAGTGTAGAAGAGGAATAAACATACATACAACACATACAAACATTCAAGCATTTATTATAGTAGTATGACGTAATTGTACAACAAACTTACGCCAAATCTAATTAAAAATTATTAATTATTATAGTTTTCAGAATATCGATTAAACAACATCAACAATAATAATTTATGATACCAATTCTTAAACAACAAATTACGGGCCACAATTCCAACTGAGAACCACATAAATGAGTCCCTAAAACCATGTAGGAGGGGAAAATAAAAGAATAAACGAAACAGGAAATGAGCTACGAATAGAGCTATAAAGAGTGTAAAACAAAAGGGCGCTGCGCTTCAAAATACTGACATGAAAATCATAGGCGGGTACGTAACAATGAAGAGGGACTCAAAATTTGAGAGGTTGGTTTAAGTTTTAAAGCGTCGCTTTTAATAAGTATTTTTAGAATCGTTATGTAAAAATAGTGCAGTTAAAATGTTATGATAAATTGTTTGTGTACATTGTGGATTGACGGTATTTCTTTAGCAGCGTTAAAGCCGAAAATATAGCGAAACTGTACTTATTATACTACTTTATGTTTACGATTTATATTTAACTAGAATACCTAACTCGTATGTCTTTAGCAAGAAAAATATAAGGCATTCATATATAAGCTTACGATAGCTTTTACGCTTTGTATGTACATATATTTGTTATTCCCTGTTATTTGGATGAAATTCAGTATCCATCTTTTACAAGTGACGAGTGAACAGTGTGGCCTGGAGTAACACATGGGCTATTCTTAGGCATTTCTATCCGAGCGCAAACAAAGTAAGTCGCTAGTATTATATACATGCAGCGCCAAAATCACACACACACACACACACACACACACACACACACACACAGACACATACGCACACACACACATACAGGCGCGTGTACACACACATACACACTCGCACGCACGCACGCACACACACACACGCAGTAATCCAATTAATCTGATCCGATTTAGATTTTAACCCCATATTAAAAGTCAGTAAAACCAACGGCTTCCGCTGCCTCTTATTACTAGTACGGGACAAAAGAGAACATTTCCCTAAAACAACCCTTGAAGTTCAGGAAACAAAGGTGCATGATATTCGATAAGGGTTAAAACTCTCAGCTAACGTGGTGCAGCTTAATTAACAGGGCCAATTGTTCTAACAGGCGTGCTATTGAAGGTATTATGTGCTTTGTTATGATTATTCCCTAATTTTTAGTACCGCTTACTCGAATATTAAGGTTTGATTTTCGTTTAGACCCAATATTGGTATTCCATGTTTATTTTATTTTTTTTCTAACACGTGAACCAGCTATCATAGGTATAATGATAATTTTATCAAAATCTATCGAGTGGATTCGGCCTCTGTATCGATAATAATGTCTATTGCAATAAGATTTTCCAAAAAATATTTAATGCAGATTCGGCTTAGTTACAATTTTATTATAATATGTATAGATAAAGTGTGATATTTTATAATGAAGACTTAAGAGATGTGTGTGAATATTATACCTAAATGCAAAAGGCGACTTAGGACGCACCCGAGCAAAGCGAGGATGAGCCACTAGTATCCTATGTATCTAAACTCATGTTACGTTTGTGCCTTATTTACATATATATAGTTTCGTATATAACTTTGTTGATCCAGTCAGATATTCAGGCTTGCTTATACGGTATACCAATGATACACTCGGCGTCAATCAATTCAAAGACCTTTCATCGATTTGAGCCTGTCTTAAAGGATTAGTGGTGTAGATTTAGACTAAAATGGATAGAATAGCTATGAATAATAACAAAGAAATAATATTTTGAGACGATATTCGTATCATCAATTTTTACCGACTTCAGAAAAGGGGAAATACTGAAAGTAATATTTGAGTGTATGTATACTTAGTTACTTGTAAGATAGTTTTGATGTCAGCATACCTTTTTATTTTAGAACGTTTTTTTATTTGGTTTAATAATTAATATTTCTATAATTGTATTATCTAATCTCGACTAAACTTCGGATATTTCTTTTGACTGGTTTAAATTTTGTTTTATTGATAACATACTTAGGTGTAATTACTACTTCATTATCATCATCATCATCATATTCCGCCTGCTTTCGTCCACTGCTGAGCATACGCCTCTCCTATGGCACGCCACTGAGCCCTATGTTCTTCCCAGAATCTCAAACTATCTTCTGACCAAATTTCATCTAAATCGGTTCAGTCGTACCAGACATTGTAACGTCAGAACGTCACAAACTCACAAACTTTACTTCTTTATAATATTAGTATTCACCGTTTGGCAAACGATTAGCGTTACCTTTAAGCAAATTTTATTACTAAAAAGTAGCCTATATGTTATTCCCAGATGTAATCTAGCTCATAACTGCGTAGTAAATTTCATCCAAATCTGTTCAGCAATTTTAGCGTGAAGGAAGAACAAAAACATATATAATATTTTCCCTTTATCATTGCAAGTATTATTTGTATTAAAATACAACCTACTTATAATAATTATTAAACGCCCCAGTTAAATAAAATCGTAATTGACATAATTTGCAAATCTAAACCACTCCAGATTGAATATTGAATGAAATCAATATCAGAAATGTTTATTCGCACTGCGATAATTAGAGTTTGAAATCCCATTTAGTCTATCGTTAGGCATTAATACTGTAGTTTCACTTGCTGACCTAATATCATGATGGCTTATATTCATGTATATATGGTTTTTATGCTGTCCATATTTTTGTTTTGGTTTTCATGTAAGTGGTTTATGTTTGTATGTATGTATGTACGAGTATGTAAGAGTCAACCTAATTTTGGTAGAAAATTTAACTATTAAGTTACTTTTCTGCTTAATAAATATACAAGTAAATATTTTATAAATGTAAGGTATTTTGGTGCCATTTTACTATTTCTTTAAAATAATTGTTTAATACGTTTTGATGGTTAGTATGGTATATTATAGATATATATAGCCTGTAGCCTTCCCCAATAAACGGGCTATTGGGATACATGAGTGTAAAAAGAATTTTTCAAAACGGATAAGTAGTTCCTGAGATTAGCGCGTTGTAACAAACAAACTCTGCCTCTTTATAATATTAGTAAAGATTTGTGGAAAGATACTATCTATAACAACTGTATAATAATTTTGGAGACCGTGATAGCATATAGCATTCAAAACGTCGGGAAACAAAAATGAGAGAAACGAAAACGGAATAATGTTTTTTTCTCTAAAGGGAAATTCCTTGTACGATCGAATAAATTTAATTATTTTGTAAACGCGACTTAATACCACGAGATTTTGTTTTAAGGAGAATAAAAAATTAAAAAAAATAAAATCGACTTCCCGGCACTAAAATTACAAAATAACTAAACGGGGATTTTCATTTAGAATAGATACCTAATCAGATATTTCCGAAGTTGGAGCCAGCCGATGCATTACAAATCTAATAATAAATATATATATCTATACGTATAAAAACTTTTTTTTTAAATATAAACCGACTTCCAGGCACTAAAATGTAAAAAATATCTAAACGGATAAATATCTAATAATCATGTTGGAAATGATTTACACACAAATATATCAGAAGTGTGAGACCCGGGATTTGAACCCCCTTCACTCGGGTTCCTAAGCGTGTTCGCTTACCACTGGACTACCACTGCCTTAGGTACAGTTAATAATCTCTTAATTCTTGTCTTCTCCATTCTACGTGACATTGGCGAAGTAATCTGAACTAAAATGGCACGTTGTGGAGCCATTAACAAGAAAATTGAATTAAGGGAACCCGGACTGAAATTGTCATTTTATATGAAAATTCTATATTTGGCACATGCCATAGAATGTTTTTTAAGATATATTCTGGTGACACATAACCCAATTAAGCAGGCAGAGCCGTAGGCAACACTACGTCGCGTCGCCTTAGTGCTTATTTGTTAAACTGTCAATACTTGTTGTACTTTACAGTAGAGAGTATTTTTCCTCTATTTTAAAACTATTTATTTCTAAGATTTATATACGTTTATAGATAAAATACATTTGTTTGGTTGTTTAAAGTAAAATGTGTATTTTATAGCAATATAATTGAAATTTAAAATTCAAAAATTCTGTATTTAAAACTCTCTAGGAAAACATGTAGGTAAGAGGTACGCATTGAACTCATATCCTAAAAATATATATAATATTCTTTATAACATTTTAAAGGTAATACAGAAAAAAAGACCATAAACTTAGTTAACAAAAGTGGGCTTAGCTATGATATGGAAAATGTCAGCGAGCAATAATATATATATACAAGAAATCGAAATGATATAGATTTTTTTTTGGTCAGGACATTACACACAACATCATCTAGTTCCATGGTAAGCTACGAGGCTTGTGTTATGGATACCAGATAGTTGATACATTATTCATATATAACTTTTTTTTAAATACATACATATTATAAATATAAACATCCGTGACTGGAGTACAAACATTCGTGCTCATCACACAAATGAATGCCCCCCAGCGGGACTCGAACCCGCGTCCGCTGGCGCAGCAAATAGGGGCATTACAAACTGAGCCAAACGTGTCGTCAAAATGAAAAGATCCAAACAAACACTGTACCAGGAATCATTAAAAAGTTATGATTACTTAATTCAAACGTCCCCTTTCAAACACTCACCTCCAACTGCTACGCAAGTTAGATTGACTTCAGTTCCCTCATCGTACGGCCCGAGTACTCCTCCTTTGATCTCTTCACCAGATTGATCCAGAATTAGGAGACGTTCCGGCGGTACTGTTGAAGTATAAATTTAGTATTTTAAATATTGGCTTTTAATTATAAAATGTACTGGATATTGGAAATTTTCAAGTAAATAAAATTTTATTATTGAATATTATTTTCAATGCTAGTAGGAAACTTGTGTGAAACTGTGATTTTGTAAACAAGACTAATAAGTGGCCTGAAATATTTAATTATATTCATTTCAAAATAACGTCAATTAATATTATAAAGTTAAAAGAAAAAAAATAACTACAATTTGTGTTCATTTTTTTATAATTAATATTACAAGAAGCAAAAATTATTACAATAATTTTAAAATATTATACTAACTAAGAACAGTGAGATTGAGTCGAGTATTCTTGGTAGGAGACCTGATGAAGTCCACTCTACATCTGTACTGGCCGCTGTCTTCGGGCCTAAAACAAATATTACATATAAGAAAATTTAAGTGGATTTTATAAATATTTAACTTATAAGTGTAATTTGTAAATACTTAAATCTAATTAAAAAAAAACTTAAAAAAACTGCGGTCATTAAACGTATTAAAGTGGCACAATATCGATGATTTTGTTTATGGAAGTATCCGAATGGCAATATAATAATGGCAACACAGTAAGTATTATCATTTGGAGTACAAATACTAACAAAAATTTTAATTTATTAAAATTTACTCCCTAAATTTGATTGCAAGTCTCAAAATACAGAACAATTCTAAGTAATAAGTGAAACTTAGTTATAAGTTTGACGGCACGTTTGGCTCAGTCTGTAGTGACCCTACCGCTGTACCAGCGGGTTCGAGTCCCGCTGGGGGCATTCATTTGTGTGATGAGCACGAATGTTTGTACTCCAGTCATGGGTGTAACAATATTTATAATATGTATGTATTTAAAATTATATATGTGTAGTATATCAACTATCCGGTATCCATAACACAAGCCTCGTAGCTTACCATGGAAATAGATGGTGCTGTGTGTTAATGTTCCAACATATTATTATTATAAGTAAAACTAATAAAAACGCGTTAAATTTTTATGAACGATGTTAAATTAAATAATCATTAATCTCGGTGATTTAATATTGGAAAAGAGAATTTCGTGGGCTCCAATTCGATACAAATCAAATATTTGCTTCGTCCTTTACGAGTGGCAAAATCAATTAAGCCCTAACTATTAATTATCATTATCTATACCCAGTATATATAGCCTTTATACTTCTTTTTATTTATATATCTATTGTTTTAAAGGGTAAAGTATAAAATATTTCGATTTATGTTTTAACAATATAAACTAGTTTGATTTGAAAGAGTTTGAATATTTATCATTTTGTTTATTAATGGTATTTATCATTTATTTAAAGTTTTATTATTATATCATTATTATTTTAAACTAAATAAGTACACCGATAAAATTAAAATAATATAATCTATTTATACCACCATCATAAATGGCTTTTTGCTTAAAAATAGAAAACCTCTTATATATCTACAAAAACCTATGACCTTTTGAAAAAAAATGAAAATCTGCCATTATTAACAAACACTTTTCTAAATGGGTGAATTAGTGAAAAATAAAAAAATAAATCTTTTTTTTGCGTACTAAATTTAAAGAAAACTACACAGCTTATAAATAACGGTACTATATTTATATCAGAAAAAGAAATAATAAATCATTCATAAATTTTGTATGGCTATAACACTAGGGGATCCCACGTCTAGTCAAAATTAAAACAAATATGCAATGTCAACTCTTGTTTTAAACGATATCACGTTTCGTGTCCCACTTTATGTTCCGCAAACAAAAAACGTACCAGATTTTTTTTGAATTGTCGAGGGCTTATTATGATTAAGGCTTAGTACAGAATACTGAATACAATACTCATATGTACGAGTATATGAGAATATTTTTAATCTCGATATGGTATATTGTCTTTATTTTATGGAAATAGTAATTATAATAATGCTTTTTTATTTTTTTAATAAATTATTACAATATGGTGGTTTGATGAAAAAAATATAAGGTACGCTATATATATATATATATATAGATGAAATTTTCAGGCAATCTTTAGGTTAGCCTAACTTGTGATCCTGTGAAGTTTGGTAGCTAACCGAAGTTATACGATGAGTAATTTTTTGCCTGATCCGGGAATTGACTCCTGGAACCGATCTACAGTAAGTCCACTATACCAAGAAGTTAGTAGACTAAGGATAAATACAGGCAGAAAATAACAAATTACCTTAGTTTTGTCAGTAGTAAAACTGCAGGTGAGGTGTTAGAACGAAATGTCGCTCGGGAGGCTAGAGTCGATGGGTCTGACCAGTGTGACGTCACGCCATCTCTTGTGTCGAAACTGTTAACAAAATTCATAATTACACAATGAGCATAATTTAAAAAAAACTAAAAAAAAAACGTGAACTGTAAAAAGTGTACTAAAAAGATAGAACGAGTATGTACAAGTTTTATATTAGATGCGAGTCTTTCTACCTATATAGTATACACATACATACATACAGGTCAAACACATATCTTAGGCTTCGTCGCAGTCGGGTAATAGAATATAATATGTATAAAAAATAGGTAATTATAGCTGTAACTTTTGTGTTTTGAGTTTTTTGATTATAATTGTACTAGTATTACAAACTATTATGTATGATACTGAATAGTGTATACCAATATATAGATAAATATATACATAAATTTCGAAATACGTTACTCGTTAAGTTTGGTCATACTTTTGAAAATGATATATTTTGTTAAAAATAGTTTACTGAGGCTTTAAAACCACATCTTATAATCTATTTATACTAGATTAGAGCTAGTTTTGCAAGGCTAGCCTTCATCCTGTTTTACCATACACGATATCTATATAAAACTCGTTTATCTATGAAAACCAAGTATCAGACATAGTTATTTTACCATTCATAACATAATGTTAGTATACTGGCTTTATCCCCTGGTTCTACTCACGTAGGTTATATATATACATTAACTAAAAAATATAAAAAAAAAATAAAAAAATCCTAACACAAATAAAAAAACTAAATAATATTTTTTTCATACCTGAATGGTAGTGCCAGATATTGGATAAACAAATAAAAAATAAACGATACATAATAACTTTATCGAAACGAGTCTTAAGTGAACCAAAGCAAATTAATAATCTTTAATCAACAACAAATTTGTTAAAAGCGTTGAACTCGCCATATTTTCGATTCATTATACGATGTGTAATAAACTACAATCTACGTACAGGCCTACTATTGGATTAACATATATTTTCAATTTGTCAATGTTGTTGTGTCGACCATAAACTATCGAAGCATGTCCCGCTGACGCACAGTATTGCCTTACAAACAAGCCGCCGGAAATATTTCAATTAAAAAAAAACTAAAAGAGCTGTACCAACGTTTTTGATCTGAGGTACCTATCTAATCAAACAAAGACAGGTACACATATTATATTCTCATCTCAATTCTTATTTGATTGGACTAAGTACTATTGCATTAATGCGAAATGCGTGTGATTGTTACTCGTTCGCACTAAATGCTGGACGGATTTGGATAAAATTTAGTATACAATTTGAATATAACCTGGAGTAACATATAGGCTACTTGTAAGCACACTATTCTGGTTCTAGATGCTGGATGAACTGTACTTAGCAATATAAGATAACCAATGTTATACATTTTTGTAAGTTTTATATAGTATTTATATAATAGTGACACATTTGATCATGTGACGCTGATTTTAAAAACAATTAAGTAATTTTAATATTTGAAAAAAATATTACTAAGCAATGTAAAATCATAAATACATAGTTCATGACTTATATAGGTAATATACATAATATTCCTAGCGGGGATTATTTGACTTGTAGAACCACTACACTCTTTATGACGTTTTATCACGAAATTCTATACTGATTATGTATAATAAAATATATTTGAATAAATAGCTTGTACGTTAAATTATGAGGTTCTAGGTTCAATTCCTGGGCCAGGGAAAGAGTTAAAACAAATAATTAAATAATTAGCACTTTATTATATTAGAATTTTATTTTATTAAATTATTATGTATGAAACATAAATTATTATGAATCGTATGCAACCACCTTTACATTTAACGTCTAATCCATTCAATACGGCTGTCATAGCAGAAGCTAATATCTTAATCAAAGTTCAAAACGCGCCCGAGATAGCGGGATTTATACGGGGCACGTTCAGAAATATCTCTCTGAGTGAAGCATTATTATGTCATTAGAATAATAATTCTGTTTTATTACTATATTCGTGTTTGTGTTTTTAAAGTTTAGTATACTTTGGTCTGAATTTTTGAACATTTTTGCATAGAAATAATAAGTAACAAAGAGCACAAATATAAATTATTTGAATTATTTAAGTAAAGATATTCTTAAACAAATTAGCTTTAGATATTTTATACTAGCGACTCGCCCGCTCGGGTTCGTTCCTAGATACGTTTTAAATAGGTATGGTATTAAAGTTCAAATTGACTTTAAGTATTATTATTAATCTTTTGTATGAGAGTATAGCAAAGTGTTGTTTTTAGACTTTTTCTGGCATTTTTTTAAATTTTTCTCTCCGTAAGAACCATCCTCGTACTTCAAGGAATATTTTTAAAAAGAATAAGAGAAATCGGTTCAGCTGCTCATGAGATTTGCGCTTAACAACACATTCAGCGATTCATTTTTATATTATAGAGGAGATTAGCTTAAGATATTTTATACTAGCGACTCACCCTCACTCCCCTCGGGTTCGTCCATACGTAATTACGTTTTAACGTTTAGTACCTAATACCTATAGATTTCACAGAGATGGAATATTTTTCTGCAGTTAAAAGTATCTTATATGTTGACCCGGATAACCAGCTATCATCATACCAAATTTCATTAAAATCTGTCCTGTGGTTTTCTCGTGATGCGTTCCCAGATAGACAGACAGACAAAAATTCTAAAAACTGTAGATTCGGCTTCTGTATCGATAATATTGACTATTTTAATAAGTTTTTCCAAAAAATATTTTATGTACAGATTTGACTCAGAATTTTATTATATGTATAGATTTAGTAAAGTTAATGAATGAACACAAACTTTTAACTTAGAAAAGTTATACAAAATGTAATTTCGAAGATCAATTTTCAAGGCCTCGAAGCAAAATATCATAATAAATATCATAATTTTCTGTAACAAATATTATGAAAAACATCCAGAATTTCATAGAACAAATTTATTAATTTTTAATATTAATATTTTAATCAACTTTTAGTGTATTTAATTAAAACTTATCCCATTTCAAATTGAAAAATATTTCATAATTATTTATTTTTTCATATTAGGAGTAAGGTCGCTTCGTCATAGCGACACGTTTGGCTCAGTTTGTGGTGACCCTACTTGCTGTGTCAGCGGTCGCGGGTTCGAGTCCCGCTGGGAGCATACACTTGTGTGATGTGCACAAATGTTCGTACTCCAGTCGTGTGTGTTTATATTTATAATATATATGTATTTAAACTGTAGTGTATCAACTACCTGGTATCCATAATACCTACAAGCCTCGTAGCTTACCGTGGAACTGGATGGTGTTGTGTGTTAATGTCCCAACATATTTATTACTTACGTTTTAACGTTTAGTATAGATTTCTCAGAGATGAGATATTTTCTACAATAAAAAGTATCCTATATGTTGACCCGGATAACCAGCTATCATCATACCAATTGTCATCAAAATCCCTCCAATGGCTTTTCCGTGATGCGTTAATAGGCAGACAGACAGACAAAAATTCTAAAAAGTATAG
The DNA here is from genome assembly GCA_947093115.1 of Brenthis daphne. Lineage (NCBI taxonomy): Eukaryota > Metazoa > Arthropoda > Insecta > Lepidoptera > Nymphalidae > Brenthis > Brenthis daphne. The sequence continues at coordinate 3,356,558 of OX352482.1, forward strand.
ATTCGGCCTTTATATCGATAATACAATCTATTTCAATAAGATTTCCCAAAAAATATTTAATGTATAGATTTGGCTTAGTTACATTATAATATGTATAGATTAAATTTATGTGGATCATGGGTGGAAGACAGTTATATGCTCTTTCTACACTACACTATTTGTACATATAACATGTAAGAGTATAGTGGAACACATTGCTAAATGTACCATCTGCTACTACAACAGTTTCGAATAGTTCGAGAAACTATATCAGAGATGTATAACACTTAAGTGAACTGGAGCACAGTATGCCAACACTGTATCAATATGGCCATGTTAGTTTTCTATCATAACTCCTAACCATATTTGGTGTAGAAAGTAACTGTATATGATTGGATCGTTAATCATAATTTATGTTTATAGATCATAAATATATGTAATGATGTATTATTTGAACTGCAGCTTGCCTTTCGAAAATTATATCTTTCGTAACTGATGTTCTTTAAAATATATTTTTTTACTTAAATAGAGTGTATGCTTCTTTTAAGCGTGTGAATAGACTTTTATGGTGTTATTTTTAATGAATTATTTTATATAAGAGCATTTCCATATAAATTTCAAGAAAAATTGTACCCCCCTTAAATGGTGTAAAAATTTGAACTAAAGAATCGTATTATTTAGAACCATATTTTTCAAGATCTGTGTAGTTGTTTGTTCATATCATTCGCGTGAATGCTATGTGCTATGTAGGTACTATTTTTTTGAGGTACTAGTCAAATAACTGTCCAATTTTAATCTTATTAATAATGCAATGTGCTATTATTAGAAACGTAGCAGGTATATGAGTCTATTGCAGATGGTTTATTATGAAGCTGCAGAAAAAATATTTGGACAGTGATGTTTTTAGGATATACCAAGTTCATGCCTTAGGCCTTCGGATTGAATTGGTTTGTTTGTTTTATGAAATTTTAGTCTGTATTACAAATACTTGGTTGATATAATATTTATTTTAATAAGAAGACAAACTAACGAAATTTAAATTATTGTTTCCAACTCCGTCCAACTGGTGGAATATGGCTAAAATAGAGTAGATATGTTAGAATGTAAGCTACGAGTATATCCATTTTAAATAGTGCAAGTGCATACCAAGTTTTATCAAACTCCAATATTATTATTCGGTTTTTTATGTATTCCATTAAAATAAATCTCATATAATGATGAAAATCAATAGATTTTCACCTAACATTATCTTTAGACCTTGTGTTAAAATGGAACCCGTTTACCGCAAGCAGTCAGTTTTAACCAGTAAGACTACTACCACGTTTGATGCTATTACTTCTAGCATCCATAAATTTTCTATACATGTGGGTATACTTGTGATAACAATTAAACTAATTAACTTAATACTTACGTGTATATGGGTGTGTCATGCCCCTGTTTGTACCAGATGACGAGCCCCATGCTATCCCCACGCAAGGCTGGGGTGACATCACATGGTAATTCCACCGCATTGCCAACCGCCGCATGCAACGATTCTATAGATGCTAGAACAAAATAGTAAAAGATATAGTAACTTGTCTAAATAGCTATATTATATTAAAACTAGCGACTCACCCTCGCTAGGTTGATTACCCATTCAAACTTTCATCCCCATTTTCACCCCCTTAAAGGATGATTTCCGGAATAAAAAATATTCTATGTCCTTCCCAGGGTTTCAAACCATCTTCTTACCAAATTTAATCTTAATCGGTCCGTCCAGTAGTTTGTGAGTTTATTCGTTACAAATATACAAAAATACAAATCTTTCCTCTTTATAATATTAGTGTAGATAATATAGATTAGATACTCTAGCCGTGTTGAATTTATATTTCTTCTGATCTTCTGAGATTAACCCGAATAAACTACTGTACGCATTTGCATGTGGCTTTCACCATTAGAAAGATTTTTTTTTTATTTTTCTTGTCTCAGGCGGTTAAATAGTTACTGATATTTTATTCTGTTTGTTTGTATATTGGTGTGCATTTCATGCAAAAAGTACTGAACCGGTTTTAATAAAATTTTGTATAGTGATAACTTGTTACTCTGCTGTTACCTGCTACTGAGATACCTTTTACTACAGGAAAATCTCCTGAAAGTCTCCTATATTAGAGCAAGTTAAGAATATTAGGTACAATAGCATAATCATATTTTATAATATGTTGGGACATTAACACACAGCGCCATCTAGTTCCATTGTATGCTACGAGTCTTGTGTTATAGATACCCGATAATTGTTACACTATGTACATATATATATAACTTTAAATACATACATATTATAAATAATATAAACACCCATGACTGGCGTATAATTCGTTCTCATCGCAAAAATGAAAGTCCCAGATGGACTCGAACTCGCGACCGCTGGCACAGCAAGTATAATATGTTATAAGACTAATAAAACAATAACACAACGTTAAACCAAAGCTTAGTCAAAGCCAGTTTAGTCTGTAAATCAACAGTACGAGTTCAACTAATATTAACAAACAGATATCGTGGTGAGCAGCTCAGTGAACAGGATCGTGTTCCGGAGGAGACACTGAAACGATGTGACAGATGCTTGGATATATAGATAGCTATTAACCCTTTAGCTGGCATTAGTATTCATACATTATATATACATATAATAAAAGTGTAACTGATCGCTGCCTGTACATGGAAGATATTTGAGAAAAACTATTATTGGGAATCTTTATTAACGCAATAGAACCCAAAACAAAGAGTTTTAGAATCATTGTCTGTTTGTATGTTTGTCTGTGCGCGCTAATCTCAGAAACGGCTTAACCGATTTGGATGCAGTTTTCAGTAATGAATTGAAGTAAGCTTCACTTAACGTTTAGTATTTGTGTATTCAATTGGTTCATAAATAAAAAGTTATCTCTAATAAATAGTCCAAATTTCAACAAAACTTTTAACTTTGATATTAATAGAAAGCATATTATGTGAGCAAAGCTTCGTTTTTTCATGTATATTGCAAAATAATAAGGAAATATTAGTATCTACATTAATTATATCTTGATATCACCTCCAGGTAAATTTCTAAGAAATTAATTAAATTTCTAAGAAATCTATTGTTAACTCTAACGCCGGCGTGTCCGCGGTCGTGGAGGGATTAAGATCTCTAAAATATTATCTAAACAGTAGGATCGTTTCGAATTAAAGCGAGGTCCCATGTTCGATTCTCGTACTCGATGAACATTCTAATATAACTTACAAATAAACTTATAATATACCCTATCGTTAGGTTCTACGCCCAACATGCATTAATTCAATAATACAGACAGACAAGATTTTACCATAATATTTTCCAATGGAAATGAAAACGAAATCTACAAAGTTAAAACCAGTTTCATGCGTATTATATTTAGTTTAACTTAACTACTTGTTTTTGCCATTGTTTCGAGCCAAATGACATGACGAAAAACACTTTCCTCACAACAGTATGAGGAAAATTTATTATTAATTCACGTAGCTTGTGGTTTTATAATATTTTCTGCATATTACGTACGTTTTAGTTGCTTGAATATGAATTTATTTGTACGTACAAAATTCAAAACTTTGTTTGTTATTTGTTAGAAGTGAGTAGATTTACTGAGAGAAATGGAATAATGAAATATTAATCTGAGATGAGTTTATATCACTTTGCTTCAATGTTAATGTTTATATTGTTTTCTAGTAATTCCTTCTCGTTTTACTCTAGCCTGACAATCTAAATCATACTTTTTAGGGTTCCACACCCGAAAGGTGCAACGGAACCCTATTAGTAAGCCTCCGCTGTCCGTGCGTCCGTCTGTGAGAGGGGTGTACCTCATGGACCGTAATAGGTAAAGCGTTGAAATTTTCTCAGAGTGTGTATTTTTATAGCCACTATAACAACAAATAATAAGAAATCAAGATAGCGAATTTTAAAAAGGCCACCATGCAAATAAAAAAAATATGGTATATATGGTACGGAACCTTTCGTGTATATATATATATATATATATACATATACATATATATATATATATATATATATATATATACTTTTGATAAACTTTGATTTAAATAATCATTTGTGGTTTACCCCAAATCTCCAAAATTATTTATACTATCCATTTTTCTGTAACTTCGCTTATGCACTCGCTAGATGGCACTAAAATACATTAGGTTCTACACCGATCAACCGATGGCCACGAATTGATATTACCTACATGTTGGGACATTAACACACAGCGCCATCTTGTTCCATGGTACACTACGAAGCCTTGTTATGGATACCAGATAGTTGATACAATACACATATATAACTTTAAATTCATATATATTATAAATATAAACAACGATTGGAGTACAAACATTCGTGCTCATCACACAAATTAATGCCCCCAGCGGGACATGAACCCGCGACCGCTGGCACAGCAAGTAGGGACACTACAAACTGAGCCAAACGTGTCGTCAAAATATTATAATAGTATATAATAGTCTGTCGTCAGAATATTGGTATACGAAGAATATTTGTGCGATATCCATTTTATTATAATATGCTATTAGATTTAATCGAATAGGACAACAACACGTCAAAGGAGACAGAGTATTATATTATTATAACCAGTGCCATCCTCCCTATCGATATATGTAGACCACATCGGCCAATCTTACTGTATCTAGCCATGCGTAATTAAACCTGATCATTAAAATTAAATAGGAAAATGATTAACTTCAAAAGCAAAAATAAAGAACCAATTGTTGTCCAAAAGCAAAATTTTTGAAATTCAATTTTGAAGGCAATGAAGTCAATATACAATTGCCATATGAACAAAAGAGGAAAACGATGTCATCGAAATAAACAATTGACCCAATCCTGTCATAACTGTATATTGAGATGTTGCACTTTGTGCGTGCAGTCAATTGTTTTTGATTCAATGCACCGACGATTGGACACTATAAGTGTTATATACGTTTTCATGAATTGACGACCATATATACATATAACACTTATGTATATATAATATATTTACTACCATTTGCCAGCGGTTCTCGTTTTGTATTATATTTTTATTATATACTACCTCGGTTAATTTCCCATACAAACATTCATTCCCATTTTCACCCCCTTAAGGGATGATTTCTTTATGGAATAAATAATATTCTATGTCCTTCCCAGGGTCTTTAACTATCTTCTTACCAAAGATCTAATCGGTATAGTAGTTTTTGAGTTTATGAGTTACAAACATACAGAAATACAAAAACACAAATCGTTCCTCTTTGTAATAGTAGTGTAGATACGCTTTGCTCTTTAAGCTCGTAATGCGATGTTAGATAAAAAAATCTAATTCCTTAGTAAATAAGCTGCAAAATGCAAAACGAATTCAATTTTAACTGATAGTTTCAGAGATTAGTGCGTTCAAACAAACAAAATATAGTGAACTAGCATTGCTCGCGGCTCCGCCCGCGTTCAAATGACCAACATCCAAATTCTTAGGTTTTACATATTAGTATACTCTTACAATACAGTTTTTGTATTTTTTCTCAGAAATGAGTTATTTTCCCGCGGTACAAAATTTCCTATATATTGACCCGGATAGCCAGCTATCACCATACCAAATTTCATCAAAATCCCTCCAGTGGTTTTTCTGTGATGCGGTAACAGACAGACAGACAAAAATTCTAAAAACTATAGATTCAGCCTCTGTATCGATAATAATGTTTATTTCAATAAGATTTTCCAAAGAATGTTTATTGTACAGATTCGCCTTAGTTACAATTTTATTATATGTATAGATGAAGAAAATAGAGTGTACAGTGAAGAGTAAATAGTGTGAAATTTTTAATATGTGTGGAGTTAAAGCCGAATGTTTGTTGATGCCAAGTTTACTGATAGTATTAAATTTGTGTTGATTTTTAAAACTACCTATTAATTTGTACAATTCGAAACATTTCATTGAAAAACGAATTCGTACGATGCCTTCTGCTAGAGTCCTGGTGGACGTATAAATAAAAGTGGACTGTATACAATAATTTTAATCTGGACGCTGATTAACAATCTCGTCGTATTGAATACGCGTTTACATAAAAAGGAAAAGGACATAAAATATTTAAATTAAGGTGTCGGTCGTCTTGTTGGCTATGGTTCTAAGATGCAAGGTAAGGGAAGGGAAGGCAAGTGGGCGCTCCGTCAAGTACTTGTGGCTCTCGATGGTGGGGCTGCGCCCGCGACGCCAGCGGTGTCCATGATTGCGTATATCAGAGCGGAACACCATCAACTTGGATAACCAATTTTATTCAACCGACTTCGAAAAGGAGAAGGTATTCCATTCGTCTATTTCGTATTTTTGTGGGTACGTTGACCGAATATCGATCGATTGTCATAATAAGAGTCTCAAATTAAAAAAAAAAAGGAACCAATAGAGAATTTTTTAAGTGATTTAAAGTCGGTGAACGTTTTTTGTATTCCTTTATTAAAAAGGGCTCCCAACTCGATAAACAATTATGCGTGTTTTATATTAAAGTAACTAATATATTATGCATAGTGAAAGCTACATACCTACCCTAATTACATCGCTCCATAACTTGCACCAAAGACTAGATTTTGATTAGAGAAAAAGCTAACTTTGTATTACCACTGATCATAATTATAATACTATACCAAACACTCTAAATTGATTTAACATCACCTAAGGTCAGGTTCTAAAAAATTAAATATAATTTATTAATCTATACTAATATTATAAAAAGGCAGATTTTGTTTGTTTGAACGCGCTAATCTCAGGAACTACTAATCCGATTTGAAGAATTATTTTTGCATTAGATAGCACGTTTATTGAGGAAGGCTATAGCCCTAGGACGAATGAGAAATGAGCCGCTAGTAGGCAATAATTATAAGAACAAATTTTATTTAGCAATTTGTAAGTAGGCAATTAAGTTACAATTTTTAATACAAAACAGTAGGTGACACTATAAAGATTCTTCATGAAAAAAAAACAATATGGCGATAATACTATCTTATAAAGCTTCGTATACAATACAAAACAATTAACAACTTCATAATATATCAATGACATGTTCATTTTCTTCAATTATTTCCAAATGAATTTTAATTATACCGTCTGATATGACAAATTGGTTTTAATATCGGTGGTTGCACAAAGTAATTATTTTATGAGAACGAGGGAAATTTTCATTTTGCTTTAATTTGAAGACAAACTGTCCAATTATTGATAGTTGAAGTGTGCTTTAAAATAATAATTAATTTTATAAGTATGAAGTTTATTTTAATGAGAGATACTATACAGTGTTTCTTTAAAAATTCTCTTAAGCAAAAAATATATTAGATTTTTCAAGATATATACAAGTAGATTCAATTTCATAAACCAGAATGTTAAAAAATTATTTTATATATAATATGCTATATACATAATAGTTTTAGAAATACATTTATATCCATAAAACATGGGTGGAGTCGTGCGTAATTGCTTGTTAAATTATATATACCAGTGTTTATCTAATGCTCGACCGACCATAATCATTACCGAAAATTTTAGAAAGACAAATGAATGGAAATCTATATAAAAAAATGAATCTATAAAAAAATCTGACTATTTCCAATATTGTTTTTATTTATAATACTAAAGCTGGTCATCTACTAAACAAAAAAAAAAAAGAAAATCGGTTGACAAAAAGAGAAGAAAAAGGTATCGAATTGTCCCTTAACAAAAAAACTATCCCACGGGAACTGTACATTTTTCCAGAATAAAAGTAATCTACGTGCTATTCCAGACTATAATCTATCTCTCCAAATTTCATCCAAATCCGTTCAGCCGATTTGGCGTGAAAGAGTAACAAACATCCATCCATCCGTCCTCACAAACTTTCACATTTATAATATTAATATATATTAATATGGATTATGCTATTAATATCATATGTTCTATTAAATATTGAATCGATAAATCGTTTCTAACGGCACATGAAGGTAAAAAATTCTATTGAGTTTCAAACTACTTTACACAATAGATTGAGTTCACAGAATGACATTATGACTGGGTTTTGAATTTTTGAATCACGATAATACTATGGTTATGCAAAGTTATCACTTGTGTAGTTTACTACAGCCATTATCGAATCAACGATATAATATTTACTATTAGAAATAAAACGTTATATGAAAAAAAATATAATTTAAATATACGTAAATAAATATTAATTTATAATATATATATATATATATAATTTTCTATACATATAATAAAATTGTAACCAAGCCGAATCTGTACATTATATATTTTTTGGAAAATCTTATTAAAATAAACATTATTATCGATACAGAGGCCGAATCTATAGTTTTTAGAATTTTTCTCTGTCTTTCTGTCTGTTCGCATCACAGAAAAACCACTGAGGGGATTTTGATGTATGGTGATATCTGGTTATCCGGGTCAACATATAGAATACTTTTTACCGCGGGAAAATATCTCATTTCTGAGAAAAATACAAAATTTGCAGTGTAAGAGTATACTAATATGTAAAACCCAAGAATTTGGTTTTTGGTCACCTGAACGCGGGCGGAGCCGCAGGCAATGCTAGTTCATCTAAATTTGAAAATTCACTAATAAAATATTTATTTCATTTGTATATGAATCAAAAGGAACATACAACGAAATAACAATATCCTATACAAAAAAAATCTTCAATCGACATAAATCTTACTGACCCACTAAAGTACAGACGTATTCGCTAACGCATATCGTAAGCGACGTTACTATAGCCATAGTTAATATGAATAGCAAAGGCATGAATTCCACAGAATTGTATTATGACGGTCGCTTTGTTGTTTTGATTTTTGATCAGATTGGACACACCTGGTGCATTCTCTGTTAGCTTAGGATTCTATTTTTTGTTTCTGCCATTTACGAAACGTATTTCGATTTTAATTGATTAATACCGGCTTTAGAATTTTTTGCTGACCCTACGTATATGGGACGTGGATTCGATTCTCGTTCAGGGTAAATGAAATAAGAAGCAGATGTTATATGCTTATAAAAAACAGTAGTGTTTTAATTAATAGTATAGTGAATGGAATATGTGTTAAGGTAATCTCGTAATCTGTTATGAATATCATTACATATTATAAAATAAAGTCCCCCGACGTATCTGTCTGTCTGAACGCGATAAACTCAAAAACTACCAAACGGCTTTTCGTACGAATTTCACTTTTCACCAATAAACGGAGTGATTCATGAGGAAGGTTTAGGTGTAAAATTTATTAAGATTTTTATTTGAAAACGATATTGATTCCAGAATATTCAAGGCTTTATTTGATAGAAATTATATTTTTACATTTTTTTCTATGTCATAAAAACTGAATACTTCTGGTATAAAAAAATCGTTATTCGTCGTTCCTTTTAAAGTTACTTTAATAATTTTTTTTGATTTGATTGATAAAATAACAATAAGTAAGTAGATTTAAAAATTTACTTTAATTTTTTTTATTTAATTTTTTTATATTAAATTAATAAAAAAAATTAAAGTGAATTTTGAAATTTGCAAAAAATTTAAAAAATCAGTAAGACCATATTATAAATCTATAATATTCCTACTAAAATAAATTCATGTGCAAAAACTAATAAAATGCTATTATTCATACCATTTTTAACAAAACTCAAAAAGTGGCTATAAAATTTCAAAACCGCTATTGTTAAGTGTAAAATTTTGAAGGGTCATTACACGAAGGCGTTAAATCGCCTTTGGGTAGGTCTCAATTGTATAGAAAACGGTTTGAAAGAAGTCAAACCTTTGAAATTTTTGTTGTATTTTATATAGCCGATAAAGCCTGGCGTGTTGGCTTAAGCGTGTCGCTTAGTTTTTTTACTTTATATTCTTAAATAAATTTTAAAAATATTAAATGTTGTAATTTTGTGTGTAAATTATTGTAATTCTTTTCCGTTTTGTATGTTAGATGTTTTCTTCACTAACTGTCTGGTATTAGTTTTGTAGCTTTGATTATGTATACTTTTAACATGACTACCAATATGTTGGGACATTCATACACAGCACCATGTAGTTCCATGGGAAGCTACGAGGCTTGTGTTATGGATAACAGATAGTTGATACACTACTTATATATAACTTTAAATACATATGTACATATTATAAATATAAACACCCAAAAATAAATTTGCAAAATATGGCAATCCGATTTATCTATGGCTTAAGAAAATTTGACCACATTTCTCAATATCGAGCTCAACTTAAATGGCTCACCGTTAAGCAGCGACGGAACTTGCATATCCTTACTCTCCTATACACTATCCTCTTTCACTCCCACACTCCTCCTTATCTTAAAACAAGGTTCAATTTCCTTGGTTCTATCCATTCCCTAAACCTTCGCTCGCAAACCGACAACAAATTAGCATTGCCCGTCAGTCGCACCCAAAGCTATGGCGACTCGTATACAGTAAAAGCTGCAATATTATGGAATGCCTTACCACAGGACATTCGCCAGTCGGAATCGGTGCAAGTATTCAAACGTCGTCTTAAACACTATTATTTGTCGCTATAAGTCTATGTATATTTATGTAAGCCCTGTTTATGTAAGTTTATTGTAGAATATATATGTTTATTGTTTATACTTATATATTATAATATATATTTATGTATGTCCTTATCGATATTTATGTAAGCTTGTGTGTACTTTATAGTATGTACCGTTTAAGTAAGTTTATTATAGACTAGTTCTTTTTTTTTTGCACCAACCATAATCCATGTCACCCTACGAGTTTCTTTATAATATAGGTTGCCTGGAAGAGATCACTTTAGTGATAAGGCCGCCTTTACACTAATATTAGTTAAATTATATATTCTTGTATATTGTATTTTTATTTTTTGTGTAATAAAGGATTAATAAATAAATAAACACCCATGACTAGAGTACAAACATTCGTGTTCATCACACAAACGAATGCCCCCAGCGGGACTCGAACCAGCGACCGCTAGTACAAAAAGTAGGATCACTACAAACTGAGCCAAACGTGTCGTCAAAATCATTCGCCTTACAGTGAAGATAAACATTGTGATGTAGGCTGCATGATGTAGGTTTAAGAGAACCTAAGTTTATTGTTAGAGGAAATAAGTGTGTGACCAATAAACATACATACAATAGCGACCTTGGCTTTTATTTGAGGTACTAAAACCCTAAAAATATAAATTAACTTAATATTTCATTCCGAGAACATAATCGTAATAATATTATTAACTAGGATATTTTTAATCTTATCTTTAATCTTATAACTAATATTAAATGAGCAATTATTGTATATATGTAAATTTTATTACGTGTATCTCAGAAACGGCTCTATAGATTTGGATAAAATTTCGTATTTAGATAAGGTTTTGCTTTTTAAGTTTATCATATATAGGTGTCTTTTCTCAAAAAACGCAAGTTTTATATATATGTATTTCAAAAAACGCTGAAAGAATTTCAGTCGCACAGGTACTAATATATAATACTAGCGACTCACCCTCGCTTCGCTCGGGATCGTCCCTAGCTCGATTCCCCTTACAAACTTTCATCCCCAATTTTACCTCCATAAGGAATGATTTCCGGGATAAAAAGTACCCTATGTCCTTCCCGGGGTCTCAAACGATCTTTTACCAATTTTCATTTAAATCAGTTCAGTAGATCCAGAGATTACCCTCTAAGACGTAACAAACTCACAAACTTTATCTCGTTATAATATTAGTATAGAAGTGAAAATGAAAATTAAGTACTTTTATACATTTATACTTTACATATAAATACAGTTTAATAAACTCAATCAAAAACTTCTAAGTCATCTCAATCACACCCCAAAAATCTGGACACTTGTCAGTTTTCAAGACATCCTTTATATGTCTATCTCGCTCTTATGTATGTTGAGAAAGGAATGTGCGGAAGGGATGAATGCTGTCAAATGTAATGGAAGCGGTGTTTGCGCTTTGTAATCTAATACTCGTGTGTGGGCTATGGATATAGTGATGGTCTCTGTAATATATCGATAACATATATATACCGATATTTGTAAGTTGCGTTTTAAGTAACTTCCCTTCTCGTAATATTTTCTTAGATTTATGCGAATATTTGACATTTTAAATAAAAGTATATTTTCGGATTATTACGCGGATTTTTTTTGATTTTAGGTTCCCGACGTTTCGAATGCTTTACAGCAATCATGGTTACGGTAGAGACTACGATTTAGACGTCCCTTTTCTCTTATTTCGTCTTTGATTTACAACAAAAGTGATACAGAGAAATCAGTATTTTTCTCTGTTATTAAAATTTTGTACTAATGATTTGCCTAAAACCAGGGATGTGTAATATTTGTAATATGAATTACCTTAAGAAATCAATTTTATTAAAATATTTTCAGGCGAGATTTTTATTAATTTTAGCTTATCAATTAACAGTAATTAAAATTATCAATTAAAAGTATAAAATAAAGGCGATGTTGCAAACGAGTCATCAAGCGAAAAGAGTGCGAGTCGTAATAATATTATAAATCAAAAAGGGACCTAGTGACGTATCCGAGCGAGAAGAGGGTAAGAGTCACAGCTATAAATCCATACTTAATATTATAAATATGGAAGTATGTCTTTGTGTTTGTTTGTTTGTCCTTCTTTCACGTCGAAACGGAGTGACCGATTCGCGTGATTTTTTGTATAGAGATAGTTGGACGGCTGGAAAGTGACATAGGCTACTTTTTACCGCAAGAGCTTATCTAATTCCCACGGGAAAACACGTTATAGTAGAATCCAAAAAAATATTTATGATCAGAATTACTTAAAACTTGATATTAATGCTCTTCAATAAAATTAATAAATACGTGTTTTAGCATTTTTCGAAATTCATCGTATGAGGGCGTTAAATAGGGGATGAAATTTTGTATGAAACTACCTTTTTAGAGACTTTTTGCAGTGTTGCGCGAGCGAAGCCGCGGGTTCTGCTAGTTCTATATACTATTCTCTAACAAAGTTACAAGTCTAGATACTCAAATCATTATACAACTTGTTAGACCTCTTGTTACACTAACCGACAGAACATCTCAAAGTATAAAATAATGAGAGCTCAGGCTCTGACGCGTGGCGACGGACATGTCATTGTTTTTAATTAGCTTAATTAATGTGCGGCCGACGTGTCCCTATTAATTATCTGGGGTTTAAACGAATCTTAGTATATACAATATATCGTAATATTTGTTACGAAACGTAGTTTATGTAATATAGTGTATTGAGGACTTTCTTTGGAAATCCTAATATATCTTCTGACTTACTCGGGAATCGAACCAAGGATGTGACGATCTACAGCTATATAAGTTTATTACTATAGATCATGAGAGTCCACTAGACTAGATATAGTCACTCTTTTATAAGGAAAATGTTCTTTTGAGATCATATTTAAATATAATATTGTTTTTGTTAAATAAAATCACTAAACGATTAAAAGAAATATTTCATTTTACCGTTAAAATTATATTAATGATCTGACCTAGAGTTAATGATTAATTAATGGTCATATATGTAAATAATTACTATTAAGTGCATTATAATTTTAAATAATATATTAACCAAGCATAAACCTAGCATTTAAAATATATTTTACAAAAAACACATACAATTTTCGTTACTCGTACGAAAATTGTATGTGCTTCGCGAGGCGTACAAACACATGAATTTCTCATTTCGATTTTATTCCGCGAGTATTAAAACACTGTATGTTGGTTGGCAGTTTAATATAGCACACTTCATCTTAAAACTCCCTCAGAGTGGAAACTTTCTATCGGCTGACAGTTCAATCGGGTGCGTAACCAATATAAATGTAAGAGGAAGTGCGCACGTTGTTAATTATTCGATATCGGCCGATAAAATAACATAACATATTCATATATCTTCATATTAATAATGATCAAAGTACTGAATATTATATTAGACTAGTGTTCGCCCGAGACTCTGCCCGCCTTAATATAGCTTCATACAAAATTCTAACATCTTATTAAATAACTCTTTTAGTTAATTTCGTTTTAATTTATTTCCAAAAAATTCTTTCATAGTGGATATATTGCCTTTGTGAGGAGTGTAACTGCCATTAATTTTGGAGAAGAATATATGAATAGTAGAAAATAAAAATAATACTAAATTCTTTTGTATTTTTAAATATTAGTTCTCTTCCCCTTGAAAGAGTGATGGATTCTATATTATATTGATAGAGATTCCCAATAATTTAATCTCATTATTGTGATAAGTAAATAAATGTTAATAAATAAATGTTTTTTTTATTTATTAACATTTATTTACTTATCACAGTAATGAGTATTCTATTAATATGTGTATACTATTTCAAAACATTATTGTTTGGCTTCATGCTGTTCTACGAAACTCTTTGTTATGACAATGTCTACGATATATTAAAGTACCTAATATAACCATACTATTTCATACTTTTTAAAATTGCGTGATTCCAAAATCAGTGAGTGATAATTCGTTTTTTGATATATAGATTAGGAACTAAATAAAAATATCTTTTCGGATTATTTCGCGGATTTATTTTGATTATTGGTTCAAAATTCAATTTTTTTGGTTCAATAAAAATCAAAATAATCCGTCCAATAGGGAAAAGATAGTTTTATTTAAAATGTCAAATATTCGCGTAAATCTAAGATAGTATTAATATAGATTACTATAGATAATTTGACCGCTTCAACTATTAGTATAATCATATTTATAATGCGTTTGCCTATTGCAATTTCGGAATTCGAACCTGTGATCTATGGTAAATACAATGCAATGTACATGCACTTTTGATTTCTTTTATATTTTGCACACAGGTATTTTCGAGGCCTGTATTCACAGGTAAAAACTCCTATCGTATACTGCAAATCTTTTATTTTTCTGTGACATCCTACAAAAGATGACAAAAAAAAATGATTCAACGATTTTTGTATTGTACAAATATATTATACCTAACCAAAGCTTAAATATTTTTGTTTTCTAAACAATAAATAAATTATTTAATTTAAGTTTTTATAAAGTTTCATAATTTTTTTTAATATATATGTTACAGTTAAAACCCGTTTTTAGAGTAAAACGCGTTTTCTCTAGTGTTCGCGCCTTAAAGCAGATGTGGACATACCGCCTCACATCACCCGCATCTTATTTTTTAACTTAACCGTTGCTATAGCGACGCGTCAATATATATGTCATACATTACCCTTATAGACTTTAATAATTAAAATATGTAATTAAAGATATAAAAATAAATAAACTTTTCAATTCATTTGGAACACCTCCGCCAGCGAACCTTCCCCACCATCTAGTTAAAACTTTATTATAATGTGTTTTCCCGTGGGAATGAGCTTTTAATCTCCCGCGGTTAAAAGTAACCATGCCACTCTCCATCCCTCCAGCTATCTCAACACAAAAAAATCATGTCAATCTGTCACTGCGTTTCGACGTGAAATAAAGACAAACAAACACACTTTCACATTTATAATATTAGTATGGATAAATATCAAATTTTTAGTTTTAACTAGTAAGTACTAGTTGTAACACAGGCATTTAGTAAAATCTAGTTTTAACTAGAGATGACGCGTTTAAGTAAAAACGGGTTTTAACAGTAATATATATATATATACATATATATATATATATATATATATATATATATATATATATATATATATATATATAATTGAAAGAAAGTCTTCTGTTTTTATAAATCCTTAATATAAATAAAAAATAATTAACAAATTAGGTACATTGACTACCAAATTACATATACAGGTTCTATATATACATATATTTACAATTATATATAAAAAAAAAATGTAAAACAGTAAAAACTGAACTAAAATTGAATAATGTATTAGTGTTTTAAAACAAAAACATTTAAGCTTTGGTTATAATATAAGACTAGTTACCGCAGTTTTGCTCGTGAAATATATTGACAAAGCCTACTCCTAGAGTATATAGTATTATCAATGAAAGTACCAAAATAATACTCCACAAACAAACAGATTTTACTGCTTTATATTGTAAGATTGCTATTATTGTTATGGCTCACTTAATTAAACGTTTCGGTTTCACATTTGAAAATAAGGAAACAGGATTTGTAAATTAAGATACTAAGCATGACTATCGTATCCAATTATAAATGGAAATGATTCATTTAGTTAATTAAAATAGCACTTCAGACACCCCTCAGGCCTCGATTAGACCAATGCGGGTATTGTAATAAATAAACAATTCATTCAAGTTCACGAGACCTAAGGAAAATTGGATTATAGGTTAAATTATGTTATTATGAACGGAACTGCGCTATTGATCTAGTTGTACGGTACGGTACAGATCGTGAGGTCCTAGGTTTGAGTCCCTCGAGTTTGATTGATTAATGGGTTTTCTATCACGACATATCCATGTCAGAGTCGCGCCTAAACTTTTGAAAAACTTAAAAAGAAAATCTTAGCTCGATCGTGAGCAAGTTTATAGCATACATCAAGATGAATTTTTACGAAGGATTTATTTTAGTAATTCTTATTTATTTAATTATATAATATATTTTTTTAATTTAATTTCTTTGCTTACGTTTTATAAATCGTATTTTATTAAATCTCCATTCTATATAAGTAGTAATATAAAGATTGTTGTTAGTCGCTTAGACATTTTGCAGGTTTTTAATAAACCGTCATGATTCCAGAAAAAATAATATAAAAAAATTATATGCTCCCTTTTCTAATATTATTTAAAAATTATATAATTTTGACAAAAAATCGAAGCTTATATTCGTAACTATTTTGAAGAATCGTACTGTAATTAAAAAAAAATAAAACCGACTTCCAGGCACTAAAATGTAAAAAATAACTAAACGGGGGGTTTCATTTAGAATAGATACCTAATCAGATATTTTCGAAGTCGGTGCCAGCCGACGCATAGGAAATCTAATATACGTAAAATACATATTTACCTATTAGATATTCATATCTTAAAATATTGTCCGCTGGCACCGACTTCGAAAATATCTGATTAGGTATCTATTCTAAATGAATACCCGCGTTTAGTTATTTTTTACATTTTAGTGCCTGGAAGTCGGTTTTATTTTTTTTAAAAAGATTTTATTTTTATATTTTTATTGTAGACATATTCGATTAAACAATTTGCTTAAAAAAATATTTATTGTTAATTTTTTTTAAAACCGCTCAACCGATTTCGATAAAATTTATATGGGACCACCTGGAAAGTATACGCTTTGAAACAAAACAAAAGTTTTCAAAATCGGTTTAGGCGTCTTCGAGTAATCGGTGAACGTACATAAAAAAAAGATTCCGACGAATTGAGAACCTCCTCGTTTTTGGAAGTCGGTTATAAATTAATATATATTAATATACTTACATGATTCTTCAATAAGAACTTCTTGTCTACTTTTCACACAGTACATCACTAAACAGATAAATATTTTTAAAATATAACCCAATCGGGACAACCACATTGTTAACAATCAATTTTTATTTACACATCACTAAACTCCACTATTAAAATGAACTTTTTTGAGAATTAGCAAATATGATATTATCTGTTATATCAATAAAATATAAAATACGAGATAAATGTTAGCATTTTTCATTGTAGCACTTTGTTTTGAACATTGATGGCTGGATCTGAAACAAAGAAAAAATTATTTATTATACTATAGGTAATGAATGAGTATCAAAAATACGTATAGAAAATATAATTAGGAATTGAGGCTATTTAAAATTTTGCCTGTTTTTTTCTTGTCTGTTTGTACAATGATTTTCTTTTTTTTTTATTAAGTAGCTATTGTTGAACTTTAATGTAGCCAATATTTTTTTTATAAGAGTTAGTTTTTTTATTTATAGATAGATAAATGGTATTCATACGTGTTGCCCTTAAATTTTCAATAATTACTATGATCAAATATTTACCTGTCGGTGGTCACTAGCATAAACTATTAAAACTATTAAAAGTGGAGTAAAAATGACTTTTAAAGTTATATAAAAGTCTGTGTACCTGATTTATTATAATTTCAGCATCTAATACCCAATTATAAAAACTTCTAGTTAAATTTCTTTGTCATGTTTTGGGCGTTAGCCTCTCTCTAGGATAAATGATTTTTTTTTGTACGTTTGTATTTTGAGCATTTCTAAGACATTCATTCAATTGTAATGAAACATCCCTGAGCTGATCTACGTAAGCCAGCGGAAGTTCCTGGCTTAAAAAAAATTGTATTTTTGTCTTCTATCCCTAGTTATATATAAATAATTCAAGTTATATTTAAATAGTAAATAGAGCCCTAATCAGGTTCACTTTATAGAGCAATAAACAAACGAACTAGACCACCCACTCTTACCTTACATTATAGATTAAGACACCATTTCAAGCACATAAATGTCTTGAGCTTACAAATTAAGTTGTAAGTCACTGAAGTACAAGATACGTATTGTAGTAAAATTTACATATTATGTACTGGAACTATCTAATAGGGAACTAGTTTGACCATTTAAGGTGGTATTTGTGGGTTCAGTAAAGATACTTTTATAGATCAAATTTCAAAAGTAATAGACTATTACTACGATTTCTATGATTTATTAAACACGAGTTATTTATTCTTCATATTTCATTACACATTTTGTAAACTCGTTAGATTTATTTGCACTTCTATCATTAGACTTTAGCCTAAGAAATAATATAGAGAGAGAGTGTTAAAGAACTAAATATGATTTAAAACAATATTGTTTTAAAACAGTATACAAATATTCAAACTCATTTCTGTAATAATTAAATAAATAAAAATACGTCCCCGATTTTAGTATAATTAATAAAACATAAATAAGCTAGCATTATCCTATCTCTCTTTCAATGGAAAGAGAAGTAATATATAAAAAATACAAAACAATACAAATTATTACATATATTACCTATATATTTTCTACTAAAAAATGTAGATAATAAACTTAACTGAATCGAATCTGTACATTAAATATTTTTTGTTAAATATGATACAGAGGACAAATCTATAGTTTTTAGGATATTTGTCTGTCTGTCTATCTGGGAATGACGAGAAAACCACTGCACTGATTTTGATGAAATTTTGGAATGATGATAGCTGGTTATCCGTTATACTTTATAGTGCGGGAAAATACTCAATTATAAAAATACTCATCTCTGAAAAATCTATACTAATCGTTGAACTCCCATAGGAACGAACCCGAGCGGAGCGAGGTTGAGTGGCTAGTATCTCTATAAAACTTCCCTTATTATGTAAAGAAAGGAAACGATCTGTATAGTGTAAAATTGACAATAGCAGCGTAAACAGTAAAATCACATTACTATTTTAGACATTGACATATTTTTTTGCGGACTCCATCTATTTAATACTTAAGTCTCAACGTTAGCATTTAAGCCTTTTTTTAAGAAATGAATACTAATAACTGAAGGCGTTAAAAACCAATCTATACATATAATAAAATTGTAACCAAGCCGAATCTGTACATTCGATATTTTTTGGAAAATCTTATCGAAATAAACATTATTATCGATACAGAGCTCGAATCTATAGTTTTTAGAATTTTCGTCTGTCTGTCTGTTACCGCATCACAGAAATATCACTGGAGGGATTTTGATGAAATTTAGTATAGTGATAGCTGGTTATCCGGGTCAATATATAGGATACTTTTTACCGCGGGAAAATATGTTATTTTTGAGAAAAAATACAAAACTGCAATGTAAGAGTATGCTAATATTATGTAAAACCTAAGAATTTGGTTTTTGGTCATCTAAACGCGGGCGGAGCCGCGGGCAATGCCAGTAGTAATATATATAAATATATAAACGTAAAATAAAGTATTTGAAGACTATAAGTACGTGAAATATTAAATATTATCGTACATTTCACTGTATTATTGAGTTTAAATATATTCTAACGCGGCACTTTGGCATAGGATACCGTTTAGGCGATAATGAAGAGCCTGCTTTAAATTTATATACCCGTATCTATTGCGGTGGTGTTTATTCGAGCTCGATAATTTTGGTACTTAAACCGTATAATTTTAAACCTTGCAGCAGGTTTTTTATTATAATGACAATATCTATTAAAGACATGGGTTTTAGCTTGTTATTTTAAAGAATATTTGAGCCTTATATTATGTTTGAATTATAAAAGTTATATACTTATTTTATACTATTTGACTTATGTTAGTATTTCGACTTTTTTATATAAGAAGTTAATTGAATTTTATATTATTAAAGTTACTATATAAATGTTGTATGTATAATAACTATATACATATAAATCATAATAGATAGACAAATTATCCGTCTGTTTTTTTTATATGACAAGCGATATATTTGCCAGTTGTAAATGGATTTTCGGAAAATCCATAATAAATCCCGAAAACTAGTTCAAAATTATGACGTACATATACTAAGTACACTAATTCAGTACTCTCTATTTATTAAAGTCGGTCAATTACGTCAAAAGAAAGTGTCGACGTCGTAACGCGACCTATGTAAATACGGGTATAATATACAATTCATCCCTACAATTCTTAAATTATATAGAACTTTCGTATGCCATTTAAGCCTTCCACAGTTTTAGGTGATAGGCTATGGGTTAATTAAAGCATTCACATTACACAAATATTATGTAGGAAACTTCGAATTTTTAATTTAGTACATATATTGGTATTTTTGCTCAATAAACTATAATAAAAATTATAACTGATAATTATAGTAAAAAAATATAATCGTTAGGTCACTGAATAATATTTACATCTATTTTCAATAAAGAAAATTACAAATATACTTAATTATTACTGTACAAGTCATGTCGTAGAATAGTGGCACGAATGCTAGCCGCATTCCCCTGCTGACTGGCAATGCCAATTCTTTGGACAATTGACGAGCCAGCCCGCGATCACCAGTGGAATAAGACGAGGTGTTATGCTACTTCAATTTTAATAATAATAATCTGTAAAAAATCTTTATTGGATTGCTTTAACATTTAGGTACAATATAAAACCATTTACATATTTTAAAATAATCAATCTTCTTCTTCAAGTGTCTCTTCCTTACTGAAGGTTCGTATTCGGCAGTTATCCTTCTAGATTCTTCTTTAGGGCGAGCCTGAACAGTAATAAAATCAACCAATGGAATAATTTCAAAGTGGTTCAGCTACCTTCCAAACGATTACGTTGTAGGCACAAATAAATACATACACAAATATATACGCACATCCATTTTTATTTTTCTGTTTCTATTAAGACTTTTTATTAACTTTTTTAAATGACGTTTGTGACAGAATTTATAAAAGGAAAAATAGTGACATAAAAAGGCGTTCAATGAAATGCATGATTTTTATTTCCTATTTTCAATAAATAGATTTAAATAATCAAATAACGCTGCAACGGCCATAACGTCAAACGGATATCAAGATCAGTTTATTTCATATAATTAAAGCAAACACGTGTAAAACCGGAATCAGAAGCTAGTATGGTATTTAATTTCCATAGTTACCGGAGGCTAAGTTTTGAGGACGCCTCTGCATTC
Source organism: Brenthis daphne (assembly GCA_947093115.1). Taxonomy (NCBI): domain Eukaryota; kingdom Metazoa; phylum Arthropoda; class Insecta; order Lepidoptera; family Nymphalidae; genus Brenthis; species Brenthis daphne. The sequence goes on from OX352482.1 coordinate 3,378,143, forward strand.
TCACGTTAGCCCCATGTTTGTTTGATTACAGTTATTAAGTACTTATATATGCCCTCACCGCCGCTTTCGACACGTTGAAATTAACGAATCATATCTTGTTACATTGTATATTTCTATAGACATTCCTGATATTTCATATGTTCTGCTCCTTTCTTTAACTAGTGTTGGCTTAGTTTTCTAAATCCGACCGTAATTGTTGTTGCAGGAGGGTATTAAATATGAATATAATTTACCTATTTAAAAAAAAACTGCTTCCAATTTTTTTTATTGGTAACACTAAAGCTCGTCCATAGCTATTAAATAGAAAACCAAGTAAATTGATTGACAAACAGATTACAGAGGAGATAGTGTTTTTGCCTATGTATATTATACTACATTTATTATAACCGTTCGATAAATATCTGTTTTTGATTATTATAGGGTTTTGGAAATTTAAAATGGTTTCTTTTAGATGACAAAAACTTTTATTATAAAAGACGACGAGGAGATGAAATTCATCCGTTGGTCAGTCCGTCCTACCCTTATAAAGTTTTATTCGTAAAACAGTTATAAATAGCCGGTTGTCGTGGATTAATTGTATTTGTCTATTCAATTTAGTAAAGGGTTCCAAGAGAACCCTTTGGTGTTTTTAAGGGTTCCGCCTTTAAAATTAAATAATATTAATGTTCTAACAATAACTTATCTAATAAAGAACTGGTAATATACTTATATTCTGACGTACTTTGAGATTGTTTAATTGACACTTCAGAAGTTGTCTACTTGTTTTTGCTTAAGTTAAGCTTTATTGAACAAAACAGTCGAAACGTGAAGAGCAAAGATTTGGCTTATAACTTTTATACCACTTCTGGTATTATATATTACCTTGCAAAATTAGTATTTAAGATTTTAAAATATATCTTTTCACATATAAATAAATGACACTTAATTACTGTTTTTATTTAATAATTCATGAACCGCGCTAAATCACTTATTTTTTAATCAACTATATAATTACGCTTACGCCCACAATGTTTCAGCCAAATAAAAGTATTTTTTTTCATTTGAACAAAAATAAAATACTCTAATATATTCAATATATTTTACTATTCCCACAAGTATTTAAATAATGTTATTTCGATTAAGGATAAAAATGTAAATAATACTTCTTAAGCAGCTTCAAGTAGCAATTTCTTCTTCAAAGGAAAACCTTGACTTTACGCACTCCATATTGGAAACTATATAAATACGCTTACGCCCACAGTTATTCGGCCAAATAAAATATACATTTTTATTATCATTTGAACAAAAATAAAATAATATGTTATATTCAATATATTTTACTATTTCCACAAGTATTTAAATAATGTTATTTAGATTAAGGATAAAAATGCAAATAATACTTCTTAAGCAGCTTTAAGTAGCAACTTCTCACTCCTTCAAAGAGAAGCCTTCACTTTACGCACTCCATATTTGTAAAGTAATTTTATAGTGTTGTAAAATGCACTCGGATAGTTAAATTACTGTGTTCGAGATTCCGATGCCCCAGGATTTTAATTTGCATGCAAGAAGAAACGTAATTATAGGCCTCGAAGCCGATTTAAACGTTCAAAGTTCCCTAGATTTGTTCGTTTAACAGTAGCTACCTTTTCTTTACTTAACGATGCATAGTTTATGTAGTTAATTATATAATGGCTGAATGGCTTTGGAAAATTAGGAGCATTTTTTCTGTTTATATATATTTATTCACGCCAAATTACAGCTTTCTAGTACTAAGAGTCTCTGAGCTCTCTCTGAGCTGCTGTATAAGGGTTCATTGTTGACTACGTAACCCTAAAAATATCAAAAGGTCATAAGTTAAAAATGAAAAAAGGTAAAAAAAAAGTAAAAATCACATATAAATTTTTTTGAGAATTATGACTCAAGACGTAAGTAAAATGTACCTAGCTATAGTATCGTCTAAGCACTGCTTGTCGAAAGCAGTTCCACTAAAGCTGCGTCTTCGACAGAGATCGTCGGATCATTATTATTATCTCGTTTTATTGCAGTTGGGATTAACCATCTGTCCTTTCTATAAAAACCGACCCATAGTCATCAAAATTCCATTGAATGGTTCTGTATATTTATATATAAAACTTGTGACTTACCCTCGCTTCGCTCGAATGCATAGTCTCTGTTAAATAAATTACATCCAAACCTATCAAACCGTTTCAGTTTGAACAATAACAAACATACACAACAATATAAATTTTCTATAGGAATTATCATTTTATTATTAATATTTTTTAATATCGATTAAAAAAGTACTAGATACACAATCAGCGACAAAAAATGTCCTCACCGAATGAGCGCTCATTTGAATATTCGAGCGCGCTTTTAATTTTTTTTCCTGAAAACAACTTTAAGCATGCATTTAAGTTCAATTTACCTTGTTGTATATATATTTCAACTAGAAAAATTACCTAAACACAACTGGTGATAGTTTTAAGAGAACTTTTGCATGGGATTGTGTATCTAGAACTTGATGAATGATTTTTAACTAAAAAATCACGCTGACATTAAACACATAAGAAGTAATTATTTTGCTCTTAAAATAGATGGAAGTTTTATTTGACACTAGTTTTTACCAAATTTTAGTTATCTTAAGTTATCTACTCTGTGTAAATAATTCGACTGTTCAAATTTAAGAAGTTTTATTTTTAACAGAACACTTTTGTAGCAGAAAAAAATGTGTTTTAAATTTATTTTAAGAATATTGTATGTTATTATGAAAAAAATGCAGGATTATCTACAGAACTTGGTACCCATTTAGATTTCAATTCTTTTTTCAGTGAAGTTAACAACCACGCAAATTCTTAATGTTGAACTTGGCTCCCATTTTCACATTTATGTTTTGATGGGATTATAGTCAATAGTATAAATTCATTATTTATTGCGTAAGATACACCCGAATTGAGAACATCTTTATATTTTTATTTATAATATGTATGTATTTAAAGTTATATATGTGTAGTGTATCAACTATCTGGTATCCATAACACAAGCCTCGTAGCTTACCATGGAACTAGATGGTGTTGTGTAAATATTATGCCAACATATTTATTTATCCTTCGCTTTTAAACTCAGTATTACAGTAAAGATATTTCTTTATATATATATATATATATATATATATATATATATATATATATATATATATATATTCATATATATATTCAGTACTTTAGCAATTGTCCAAGAAAAGTAATTAACAACTTCGCGAGTGCGATGGCTATTTCAAATATAAAGTAAAAAGAGGCAAACACGTATCTATATAAATCCGGCTACATTACGCGTCCTGAATTTTTTATCTTGAAAGAGATCCGTCTGATTTATTATGTGTGGAACATAATGATGTAATAATTTTTATTTTTGCTTGATAATAATTTATGTTAGAAAAACAGAAAATCTAAGTCAGTTCTGTACAATCACAAAAAACACTCAAATGTATTCGTAGCGCAAGATTAATTACTGAGACTAGGTAATAAAAAGAGGGTTTTTTTACATGAAATGGGCACCTTTTATTATATAGTGTACTACTGTTGACCCTATTAGTATGAACAGCATCTATGTCAGCATAAGCAGGCAGAATGCCTTATAGAAATGAAAATCTTCAAAGAGGTTGCAAAAGCATCTACTGTAAGATTGTGCCCAGCTTAAGTAGTTATCGGGAGGAAGGGCTTATGGGAATGACTAGACCTGGAATTAAGTCTTGGAAACTCAATACCTAGGGATGCTAAGATTTTTCTTGTTCTAATCTCTTGGAGCTTTTCTCTATGGAGTAAGCGTGTTCACCAAAATAATGGAATTGGCTAGCGTGATACTTTTGTCTGGATGTAATTTATTGGATATGGATTTGGATAAAATTTAGTACACAAAAAGGCGATAACATGGAATAGCCCAAAGACTATACACTTATGGACACACCCGAGCAAAGCAAGGATAAGTCATCATTATAAATGTTGCTAATCTAATCTTAGTTTACCGACAACTAGTTTTGTGTGTAGGATTAATATGTTGAAGTATATAGCCTCGCAAAATTTGACGCCTACGTGTAAATTACTGACACCCTTCTATATACACCATACATACATATACCCCTAAAAGGTACCTACTCTAATACGACGGACGGATAGAAATAATTTAACTTTATCAGCTACAAGTAAATTACCGTGTAATTTAATTTTCATTTATTCCTTGTACTCGTAAGACCTTAGGACAGTCGTTTCGAGAACCTATATAATCCCTTCTAAGCTCAGTCTTACCTGACCTATGAAGCTTTGGGTCGTTTTAGTAATCTGTAGTTAATAGATATCTAATCTTTAGTTATGATAAGGAAATTTTGGATGAAGTTATTATATAAAATAAGTTAAGTTATAACATAAGTTTATTTATTTTTTAGATGCTAGTATTTTTCCTTCTCTTCGCTTAGGCACGTCTAATATAATATTTTCTTAGATTTATTACATTTCGCGAATTTTGACATTTCAGATAAAGCTATCTTTTCGGATTTTTTCGCGGATTTATTATGGTTTTTGTTCCTGACGTTTCGAATGCTTTACAACAACCATGTCACGGGAGGGACTGAACTGAGAGAGGACGGTTTTATTTACGTACTAATATCTTTAGCTTATCTTTATATATAACTAGCGACTCACCCTCGCTTCGATCTAGTTTGTCCCTAGTGAAAATTTAGGTTTGTAGGTACATATGTATATTTAATGCCGAATCAAAAAAAATTAAAAAAATAATTTTGCCCAAAATTTTTTTTGGGGGTGGACCACTCTTATCACTCAGGGTATGAAAAATAGTTTACGTCCTATTCTCAGACCTACTGAATATACACACAAAATTTCATAAGAATCGGTCAAGCCATTTTTGAGGAGTTTTGTTAGAAACACTGTGACACTAGAATTTTATTCTCTCCACGACCGCGGACACGTCGGCGTGTCAGTTAACAATAAATTTTTCATAATTTTAATTAAGTTGTTAGAAATTTACCTGGAGGTGTTTACATATTAGATAAAGCAAAGATAGGTTTTTGTTTTGTAGCTATTGATAAGCTTATAGTCGAATTTAACGTCTTAAGATGCCTAAAGTACTACAGAGCATACGATTGGTAGTTCAGAGCAATTAATGAAGAAACCAACAAACATAGAGTCAGTTACATTAATGATGGCAACTACCTAGAAGTTGATTAAATTTCCAGTAAATTTGTATGTATTACTACTAGAAGGAATAGATACAAGATATAATAACGTAATAAATAAATGTCAAATGTCATGTAAACTGTCACCTGTTACCAAAATTATTTTGTTTGTTATACATATTTACGTAAAAACTCTTCCACATAACACAGTAGTAGCAATTATATTTGGTAATTTAAGATTCGATTTTCGCAGGAGCCAAATTATTTATTTTCACATCATTGATAAAATATATTATTAATAAAATAACATGAGATCCTGATATAACAAATTATTGATAAAAGTTTATTAATTAAATATTTGCTTACGATTCCATAGCTAAAATCACAACTCTATCATGAAATTGTTGTATTTGTTTGTCCGTATGATATTATTATTTTAATCCGAAACTTGTATTGAAATTTGAAAGGTAATTATAAAATAAGTTAAAAAACGAAAGAAATAGCAATGGTACTTCATACAAGCAAGTTTTCGAAAGACATGTGAAGTTTGCCAGCTCGCCAAGTGCAAGCGTGGTGGATTAGGGCCTGATCCCCCTAGTATTGGAAGGAGGCCCGTGCCCAGCAGTGGGACGTTAACAAGGGCTGACAACAACAACAAAATGTATATGTGGAGTAAAAAATGATTGCACATAAACTACCTTACAGATACTGGATATTTCGACACTTTCTTCATTTAATGGCCGTAATTCATTTTGCCTACGAAACCCTAAAAGTAACCAGACGAAGTTTGGAGAAGGCCAGTAATATCTAACTATAGTATGTAGTTCCTCTGTTAGTCTATATATAAGTCTTGTCAGTATCTTAACAGGAAGCTTTTACGGTATTCGGAAAGTTTTAATGAACTTCGACTTACTTGCCTTGTTTAACATTAATCGTGCCTTACGCATGTCTAAGTGAATGTTAACGTAAATACTGAACAGTTCATATAAAATAATAATTTATAACTAAAAAAGGTGATTTTTAGGCAAAAAACTAAAAGGGGTATGCAATTTTTTGGGTAGAATAGAGGAGTATTTATTAAAAACTAACGCCTGATAAAAATTAATAGCAACCACAATATCTCTAGTTTGTTATGGTTTAGCGAGTTCGTTTCTTTAATAAACTTCTTACATAGTCTACTAATTATAATCTAAGTTTCATTATTGGTGAAAGAAAAGTAACTATGACACCGGTCTATACATAAGGTTGCATTGCCCTTTATATGTATATATATTTTTTAAATATTTGCTTTAATGTTAAATAAACGTAGCTTTTTGAATTGTATTTATTGTGCTTACTTCTTTTCTTATACTTTTGGTAGTCTGTTTGTGTATTAAATTTTACCTAAGTTAGTTCAGGCGTTATAGCGTGAAATTAATTATTACTTAGAAACCTTCACTACTAGTATTATATGATCTGTACACTACCTTCACATACATTCCCGTATATATTAGAAAAGTAAAGTACAACTCGTAAAATACTCTATCTCGACCTATCCTCAACAATCACTAACGTATCCACAGAGCGCTACTGAAAACCAAAAACGAACTGAAATTCTTTTCGAAATTTTACACAAAAGCTAAAACAAATTCTCTTTCAGTTACGGCATCGTAAAGTAGTTGGCAGATTACAATGCCAAGTGTCAACACAAAATAGCTCTTAAGTCTAGAAAAATAAGATTTACATTTCTTTAATTTCACTTTGTTACAGATACTTTTAGGCGTACTGTGCCTCTGCCATAAATTGACATGATCGATAGACGCTATCGAACACGTAATATAAATGTAAGGAAAGTGAAACAGTCACGTTTAATATTTATGGCAAAAACTATATATAAAATATCACAATATTAATTGGCTCCATAGTTCTTTTGTTCTAAGCCTGCTGATTAAACGATAATAATTTTTTTATCTTACATTCTTTTAAAGTTGAGGGATCGATGTATGATTTTGGAAGTGATTAATTAATTATTAATCCAGTTACTGTACAACTAATATATACTTATTTGTTCAGATCTTTATTTTGTGTTTTTTTTTTAAATTTAGATCATTTAGATAAAAATTATTTATTTGTAAGTTTTAATTTTTGATTATGTAACCGACCCGACTTGGATATTATGAATAACGTAGGTTAAGAAACGAGATAGCATAGCAGTAGATACGCTACGCTTCGCCCCTGCCTTAGCGTTCTCGTTAGGTCTTTTTTTATTTCAAACCTAGAACTCTATTTAAAATTCAGTGACAGCTTATACTCGAAAATTATAGGTGTCGGACATTATCAGAAGAATTTTTTTGACGACACGCTTCAATTTTTGAAAGAGTGGACAGCAAGATAAATATATATATTTTGTTTTTTTTTCTCTTATCCTCATCGTTAACTAAAAATATAGCATTTTTTTAAATACACTATCCCCGGCCTAATAATAATAATATTAGTCATACAGTAAGTTTATTAATGGAAATAAATTATTCGTACAGTTACTGTATCACTAGGGTTTGCCTATGATTTTGTAACAAAATTTTCGCTTACCTCTCTTTTCAAAAAAAAAATCTTATTCGAATAAAATTTCAAAAATAATTTTAAATTATTACTTTTTACACTTAAAATATTGTAATGTAAAAATTTTGTATATATCCTACATGAGTAATAACTAGGATCAAAATGAAGATCATATGGGGAGAAACCACCTACTACTTATTAGACAACAACAAGACAAGAATGGAGGTGCACTTGTGACATTATTACCCAAGGGAGCGGAGCAGTAATAATAAATATCAACAAATCGGACAGACTTCCATACATTATTGTAAAACTATATATATCATATACAAATATACATAGGAACAAAGGCGAGAGAAGCGAGGGGAGTCACTAGTATTATTAATAATAGAAGAAACTACTAAAAATATCAATATAATAACGTTTCGTTTCATATTATGAGCATACGAGTATTTTCTACACGTTTGCAGTCTCATTTAAATTCTGAAACTACAGTATGTATTGTTGTAAAACAATATTTTTAATTAAACCTCTTTTAATATGTAGATTGTAGCTCATAAAAATAAATTATATTCTGCATTGTTTCAAATGTTTAATCTCGACCCACATAACTTAAAGATTTGCACAGCTTTCTTTTATAGCGTTATAAGTAAAATATCTAACGACTGTGATTAAAATTTTATCTAATTAGGTCGGAATACTTTTAATTTTTTAATAGATTTTTCTTAATAAAAGTAGCCTATATGTTACTCCAGACCACCGTCTGAGTACTAAACGTAGCTTCAAGATGCTACAAGCAAACATACATACAGACAAGCTTTCATAAAGTATTGTGATTTATGTTATTAAAAAAATTATGATTGATATAAGGAAATACTTTATTTCATGTTTAATCTAACAAATTAATTTAGTTAAAATTAATAACTAAAATTATATTGCTGATAAGGTACCATCGGTGCTCATTTTTTCTATAACATAATTTAGCTAGAAATAAATCAGTTATCCCATAGATTAAAATACACTAACAAAAAACAAGTATTTATGTAAAAAAGTATAAGATTCCAGTGAGCATATTAGCCTTTTTCCAGAAAAAATATGAAAATTCCATTTTTTTCAGAAAAGATAAGCTTGAAAAGCAAAATCTTATCTAAACACAAAATTTGATAAACATCGTTCGAGCCGTTTCCGAATACACGAAATAAATGTATAAAATATACACGTACAAGAATTGTGCATTTAATAGTAGAAGATTCATCATAAACGCGACCTGAATCTAAAATCCTCAATCAAACCTCATCAAATATCACTTCATAACATCACAGAGTTAACTTAAGTTATCTTTTAATAAGCTTATATATGTACTTAGGATTCATTAGCAAACTTCTTGCGAATGCTAAACAGCGCCCTTTATAATAGATTACTCCCTCGCGTCTTTGAATATGGATCGAGCACGGAATTTACAATAGAATGTCACTCTTATAACAATGATTTATTCGTAGACTAAAACGATTTATAATACGTTAAATACTAGTGAAGACAGTGGTAGCCAAGTGGTAACACACACACTTGGGAAACGATAAAGTGGGTTCAAATCCCAGGTCTCGCATCACTTGTCTTACGGAAACGGAAAACGTAGTGAGCAAACGTGCATTTCTGAGAGCATCTAGCAAGGTTTCGATAGACATGTAAAATGCGCTATCTCGCATTTGGCCAGCGTGGTGGACTATGGCCTGATCCCCCTCGCATTGAAGGGACGCCCTTGCTCAGCAGTGGGACGTTAAAAAGGGCTGTATACTTGCGATTATACTCGGGTGCGATTCTAGGTGACTTTTATTATTATTATGTTACATATAGGCAGCGCCATCTTTTGGTGTTTTTGTAGTGTAGCCTATGTGCTACTTCTATGTTCCTTATAATATGATATTATATTCTTTATATTCTATAATCTTCAGGTCATAGTCCTATACGCGTAATAATTTTATTAAAATCAAGCAGTAACAAATATACTCACATACATGCTTTTGTATTTTTAATAGTATAGTAGGTAGTATTATATATGCGAAGTAAAATTGTAAATGAAATTTTAAATAAAACTATCTTTTTGGATGTTTCCGCGGATTTATTTTGATTTTTGGTTCCCGACGTTTCGAACGTTTTAGAGCAATCATGGTCACGGGAGAGTACAGGGAGTCAGAGAGTGATCCATGACGTTCATATGAATGTACGGAAAATATATTAATACAGGCTGGTGGTGGAAATCAAACTTACTACAGACATAATTGTGTAACTTAACAATACTTGTAAAAAAATCATTAATTAATTATTAATTCAAATCAATTGATTAGAATTGGAGAGAAATGTCTTGAAATAAAAAAATAATTTATTTAATAGTATTCTTGAAAACCACTGCGAAGCTCTTAATTAAGCTCAGCAGTTTAAAACTTTAATAGCTTTATCGAGCTTTTTTTCATTTAAAGCCATTCACCAAAAGTTTCTTACCGCAGTAATTACAATCTAGTTAATCATATTAAAAGTATTTTAGCAATTCCATCATGCAGAAATGATTATAGAATATTTTTTGCAATAATCCTCCTAATAGAAATGTTTAAAATAAAACACATTATATCCTTGTAAGACTTATAAAACCAAAAAAAAATTAGTTTCTGGCTATGTTAAATAATGCCAAAATCAAAACTTTTTACCACAAAGATATCGAACTGACGACCATTATATGACATAAAAAATCACACTACAAATCTTATAAGATATGTTGTATTCGTTAGGGTCTATAAAACATTGCATAAACGTTTTCCTCTTGGGAAAATAAAATAACTAAAGCGATATCGAAAAGTATCTACTTACGTAACATCCACTTTCCGCGCTTCTGTAAGTGCACTGTCGTGCAAACAAATGGTACACTACTACAAGACATATTTTACTCGGGTGTTTCCCAAATAGTATTTTTGCCATACATTTTATTACTTTTACCGTGTAGACAGTAAACATCGATAAAGCAACTCAAATGGCCTGTTTTTTTTGCCTTTATTTGAAGTAATTATGATTTCTGACTGAATATATGTACATATGTATTTTATCGGAATGAAATATAGACTTTGGCAATCGGTGAATTAGTGAAACAATTTTCAGAATCAGATCAGTAGTTTCAAAGGTTACCCCCTACAACTAAAACTAACTTTACCTGCTTATAATATTATATTATAGTAGAAAATAATAATATTTTAAAATACATTTGCTTCTAAAATTACTTTATATAATACTAGCATTGCCCGCGGCTCCGCCCGCGTTCAGATGATCAAAAATCAAATTCTTAGGCTTTACATATTAGTATACTCTTACATTGCAGTTTTTGTATTTTTTCTCAGAAATATTTTCCTGTGGTAAAAAGTATCCTATAAGTTGACCCGGATAGCCAGGTATCATCCTACCAAATTTCACCTCCAGTGGTTTTTCCGTGATGCGGTAACAGACAGACAGACCGACAAAAATTCTAAAAACTATAGATTCGGTCTCTGTATCGATAATAATGTTTATTTCTATAAGATTTTCTAAAAAATATCTAATGTACAGAATCGGCTTAGTTACAAATTTATTATATGTATAGATGTACTTATACAATTAAATATTAATTAGGTTAAGGTGGTTAGTTCTTACAGGTAAATGAAGTAAACAAAACCTAACTAACAGAAAATTTATATTAAACTAGCTAACATAATAGATATTATCAATAGTACTCGTATACCGAATTTTATTTACATTACATTCCAAAATCTAATTCATAGAAAAGAGCAATTTTTTCCACCTAAAAGCTTTTTCAAAAAAATTGCCAAACTAAACCAGCTGTTCTCAAGCATTTAAGTAGATATCCAATACTGATCCTATTATAATACTAAATAATATGTAGTATAATATTTGATTAAAATAGTTTAGTTTGCTAAGAGCTAAGTAATAAGTTTGATTTCCACCACCAGCCTGTATTAATATATTTTCTGTACACTTAAAAGTAATAGTACTTGTTATTATTAGACATAGTATTAAAATGAATTTAGATGTACATATATTATTTAATAAAGCATAATATATTATTTTCATATTGATATAGTTATTTTGGCCGATGTTTCACTAACCTTGTGTAACTTTCGACTGCCGTGATGTGGAAAAGTTTGCCAGTTGTCCTTTCCCTAACATTCTATTCTAGTATATAAGACTTTCTATATTGATATTTCTTTGATCAAAAGGGTTCGTAAATTAGGCTAGATTTCACCTTTTTAGGGTTTACTTATTAGATTCGGGGACGAGCTGAAATGTAGCTAAGATTAGGTCCCATCTAATTTCAAGATATAGAATATCTAGGATTTTAGTACTTTGAACAGTATGGCAAGGATGTACTGGTATTTTGCAATATATGTACTTTTAGAATTTTAGATGATATGGTTATTTTGTTAGAACTCTCATTTTCTTTTATAATGTTACTAACGAACGACTCACCCTCGCTCCGCTCGGGGTCGACCCTAGTTACGTTTTAACATTTAGTATAGATTTCTCAGAGATAAGATATTTTTCCGCAGTAAAAAATATCTTATATGCTAACCGGATAACCAGCTACAGTCATACCAAATTTCATCAAAATATGTACAGTAATTTTCTCGTGGTGCATTCCCAGACAGACAGAGAGACGCTATTTCGATTTCTACAAACGATATCATTCATAGAAAACAAATATTATAATTATATGAATGGTATATTCTAATTATGTGACTTAATATATGGTTACGTCATTACCATAAATTTTTAATTTCCTACTGACGATAACGATTATAGAAAACCATCTTGCCTCAGTCCCCTTATCTAGTCCACTCTATACATTAAATTGTTACGACAAATAAATGACAGGTGTTCACAGTAACAGAATACGACAGTTCTCAATAAATAGCTTTAGCGATAAAGTTATCTTATACAAACAAGTTGTTGTCGATAGCATCGCTTAGTAAAGTTTCTTACATAAATTATATAAAAAGTTGTTTGTCAGATTCGTTGTCGCTCAAGCAAAATCACTGGACCTAAGATGCTGTGACAGAGTACATTTCTATTGAAATATCTACGGATACATATTTATTCCTTAATTTAGTCGTATATAACCAGCTTTAAAGTTTAGTATAGATTTCTCAGATGTATTTTCTCGCAGTCAAAAATATCCTATATATTGACCCGGATAACCAGATATCATCATATCAAATTACATCAAAATTTATCCAGTGGTTTTCTCATGATGCTTAACCAGACAGACAGATAAAAATTCTAAAAACTATAGATTCGGCCTCTGTATCAATAATAATGACTATTTCAATCAGATTTTCCAAAAAATATTTAATGTACAAATTCGACTCTGATAGAATTTTATTACATGTATAGATAATTAAATGACCTCTACAGCGATGAAATAGGGTAAAAATTGTAATAAGAAGAAGAAGAGAAGGAAATTGGGAGCTAAACGACTATCAAGAATAAATACGACGAAAATTCTTTATGTATCATTGCCCTTTTCCTTAAATCGTAGCATGTTGTAGGTTTTTTTTTAACGTTGGGAAATGCATTTACGCACGAAGTGTGGGACTCACCGGCGAAGCCAGTACTACCCACTAAAACCCAACAAAACCTTCCCCCGTCTTAATGGGGCGTCGCAGGATCGCTTACGCATTCAACTACGACGCCCCAACGGCAGGTCTGCCGAAGCAGACCACAACAACCACGGGGTTGCTCCAAGGTCCACTCTGCTATCAGAGAAGTACCAGGAGCAATCCGCATGGTACACCGCCCTCCGAAGAGGGCCGCCTCCCACCGCCCACCGAAACGGGCCACCTCCCTATGCGTTTCTTGGCTTCGCGCCCGGTTGGGTTGCCGGGCACTACTGAGCCCCCCCCACCACGACAAGGTGAACGCACGTTGGGGGGAGCATGTTGTAGGCTTGTTGTAACCCTCAATAAACAGGCTTAAAATGCAAAAAACATTTTTCAATTCGGATTGGTACTTAGAAAATTACTGGTTCAAATAATAAAACAAACAAACTGTTCAACTTTATATATATATATATATATATATATATATATACAGCCGTTCTTGAGTTATAAGCGAAGTAACTAACACGACTTTCTTTTATATATATATATATATATAAAGTTGAACAGTACTTATTATACTATATATATATATATATATATATATATATATATATATATATATATATATATATATATATATATATAGTATAATAAGTTGCAATTCGATCTCGTTTCGCTTCTGCCATTCTTACACACTTCGTCTCCCTAACGTTTGTTTGCAACATAATAATAATAATGTCCTTCCGACCAATTTCAGCCACGGTGGCTAATCTCGTTAAGACTAGCCAACTGCGCAGAAGATATTATAGTGCACAAGTGTACGCGCAGGCACAAGTGCACTCTATATTCCTGCCACTCCCATACTCCGGTGGGACGACTACTACATACGACCGGTGAGAGTTAAGGCACAGGACCGACGGCATTATGTGCTCTACAGAGTGCTACAGACTACGAGTAAGAAAGAATAATCGTTTATTTTTTTATTTTGTTGTTGTTATTAATGTCAATACTAAGTTTACCACTCAATACAAAAAATAAAGTTTTTGTTAAGATCTACGTATGTAATGATTTTGCTGTGGAATTTGTGAAATAAATAAGTAAATAAATAAAAACTCTTGTCATTATAATATTTGTGTAAATTTGCTATATACAAAATCGAAACATCCATCGCTTAATAAATGTATTGATATCGATACGGGATACCTCCACGGAACAATATTGTAACACATTTTTTAATTATGTTTCACAAAAAAAATCAGAATTACTACAATATCGAGTTACAATATTATTCCTTGCATGTCAAGCATATAGAGCAAAAATTTAATTTCAAAAGGTAGAGCTGATCAGATTGGACGAAAGTCTTTAAAAGTAATAGCATAATATCTTGAATGTAACGATTAGACTCGGAAGCTTTCCGCTTATACGAATATCCGACATTAAATCTTGGGATTCAAGGAAGTAATTGCCATATAGCAAGGGGAGATAAGCGTAGGAACGGTACCACTGATAAGATATAATATGTATATAGCAAACAGTACGAGGTGTTCGACGGTGGTAGGTTTCTTAGACAAAGCTTTCTTTATCCACGGTGATAAGTAGTTTCACACTTGTTCTCTTGTGTGTTTAATAGACCAGCAGTTGCCCGTGGTGCCGCCCACGTAGTTAGATTATAAATAATTGCTTCTAAGGAATCTAGACTGATGTTAGATATCCTATAATTTTTTTTAATAAATAAAATAACTAATATTATAAATTTGAAAGATTAGATGTTTGGAAGGATGTTTGTTACTCAATCACGCCAGAACGGCTGAACGGATCTGGATGAAATTAGGCACAGAGATAGATTATAGTCTGGAGTAGCACAATTTTATCCCGGAAAAATGTACAGTTCCCGTGGGATAGATTTGATTTTGGTTTTCTTAGAAGCTATTAAATGCAAAAAAAAACTTTCAAATCGGACTGGTAATCCCAAAAATTAAGAAACTTTCAACTTTATTTACCAAAGTTAGTGTAGACTGTAGATATATTTTCTATTTACGTTATGGGTAGAGTATCAATTTACACATCAAGGGTGCCTTAAAAAGAATTTATCGATAAAAAAATTCAATTAACGCTTTAATGAGTTTGAAACATTTACATTATGAAATATTTTTGCCAATATCACATTAATTTTCGTAAGAATTCTCTTCAAAATTATCATCAAAATAAAATTTAATAACAGCGTATAAAATTGTGTTGTTTACATTTTAAATTAAAAGAAAATATATTTTCATTTTAATGCAATACCAGTGAACCAAATTAACACGGCCGGCCTATTTAAATTGCCTACACTGAGTAATATGAAAAATATATAGGTAGAGGAGAAAGAAAACAAAATGTTTTAACTAAAAAAAAATTTTATCGGTTTACAATTAACGGTTCTTCTCGTATGGCTAGTATTTAGTAAGTTTTCGAAAAAAACGTGTAGTCCGCCAACCCGTATTTAGCCAGCGTGGTGGACTGTAACCTGATCTCCCTCTCATTGAAGGGAGGCTCGTGCCCAGCAGTGAACGCTAAAAAGTGCTGAATATAATAAATATAACTCTGTCTTAGATTTACGCGAATATTTTGACATTTTAAATAAAACTATCCTTTCGGATGACTTCGCAGGTTTATTTGATTTAGTTCCTAACGATTTGAATGCTGTACATAAATCAAGATCACAAGCGAGGAAAAGTGTTTGTGTCTCAAAACGTCAGGGAACAAAAATCAAAATAAATCCGCGAAAAAATCCGAAAACATAGTATTATTTAAAATATTACACATAAATATTTCAACTAATTTCCTCAAATAAAAGGTGAGAAACAAGAAAAACAGGCCATCAATACAGAGATGTTAACGGCAGAACAATCATCCCTTTTAACTGAATTAATGAACCTATCGACTCTGTGCTTTAATAAACGCTCTTGTTGAACTAGTTCGTTCCGAAGTCGCATACAATAGCTAAATTTTGCTCCAAAATATTTTCCGGTGCTATCTGTGGAGTAGCACCAGAGATTTGTATTGACGGCAATGTGGAAAATCCTTACTAATAATAATAATATTAACATTAAAAATGTAAAAGTATTAGCAACTTTATTATTAACATTGTCCCAAGAGCTACGCCAAGTCATAGACTATATGTATACTTAATCTCATCTAAATCCATCTACCCGTTTTAGAGTAAAGAAGTAACACACATACATACATATACCTAAGCGTTTGCATTTTTATAAAAGTGTTATAGTCTAAGGTCCCGATCTAGGTGGTGAATCCCTCACCCTTTTTCCAGGCGTTTTTTTTATATAAAAAAAATGAAGAGTGAGGGGTCTATCACATAAATCGGGATCTCTTACTATTATTCCTAGTTAGGAATAAAGTTTTCTAAAGAATCGTAAGATTTTTTTTTTATAAAAACTTATTTTTTGATCACCTCTTTCTTCTACTCTGTTTGAATGTTAGGTTTTTAGTGCATGTTGCCTAGTATCTTCGCCAATTGAATAGTTTTTTTATAATCATATTCAATTACTTATATTGTATTTAAAGGGTATTATCGCAGAAATTTCTAGAAGAGAATCTACCGCAGGAAGGGGATAATATTCTTAAAAGTAACTTTAATATTAGTATAAGCTTTTAGTTTAATATTAGTATAATTAAATAAAACTAATGACTGAAATAATCATTACGTAAAATAAAGAAAAAAAAGATATTTAATTAACTATAGAGTGCAGTAATAATTCAGCCCTTTTGAACGTTCCATTGCTGGGCACGAGTCTCCCTTCAATACGAGGGTGATCACTGATAAGACAATAGTCCACTACGTTGACCAAGTGCGAGTTAGCGGCCTTCACAAGTTTTTTGAAAACTAATTAAGTTCTCTTAGACATGCAGGTTTTCTTATTAAGTTTTCTTACACCGTAAGAGAAGTGGAAAAAATGATTCGCACATCATAATTTCAAAAAAGCTCCAGGATTAGAACTCGCTTCACTCGGTGTTCCAAGAATGGGTGTTACCACTGAGCTACCACTGCCCCTAGATTACGATACAAATTCTCATATTTTAGTCTTAGTACATACAGTAATTTTTGTAGTTTATACAATACATATATGTAGCTTTGAAAGTTCTTGGGTCAAATTCCGTCACTAGCATTAAGTACTTTATATAGCCATAAAAATACTTTCCTGGCTTAATTTATAAAGACATATTTAATGAATATCTTCAATGAAAGTTTAAAGTAACAATTGCACTCTTAATTACCTGTTTTAGTCTGCTTTTATTTAGTTTCTAAACCAACTTCAGAGAAAAATACTTACAACCTCTTTAAAATCGTCCTTAATTAAAGTTAATTGGACTTCCTGGTTTATGAGTTTACCAATTATTTGTTTATGGGATTTTTCACCATGGGACTTAATTATAAAGAATAAATATGGTTGTTTCTTAGTTTAGTGTATTGTTTAATGTATTATTATTTAGTCAACACAACCCAGTGATGACTAAATAATAATAGACCACCCATTAAGCTTTGCTTGATTAAGAAATACTTGTTGGTAATTGAATATTTCGTTTATAATTCCACTCATGTTATATTTAACTTTTTGTTTACATTTTCTTCACTTTTGTGCATTTGTTTATTATTTTTAGGTTTTTTCATTCATTTTATAATCATGTAGATATGAGTACGAAGTATAAGAGTATCTTTAAAGCCAATTGGTATTATGTATACTTACTTTTAAATTATGTATATTAGTAAGCAAACAAATAAACAAACAAACAATCAACCAAACAAATATGGAAAAAAATTGCTTTACAAGTAAAGACCCGGTATATAGTATACTATTTAATTTATGCTTAGTATGAATTACATCAATAACATAGCCTTAAGGATATAAAAGAGAAATACATATATAAAGAAATAATTTTTATTGTAACGATGTAACTGTAAAAGATATCATCCGCAATAAACTTTTACAAGTATAGCCCTATAAACCATACAAATAGTACTTACGACTTCTAAACCAAAGCGTTACGTAATTTCAAATCGTTAATGTAAGAAATTTGAAGGAATATAAGGCTTTCTACAGACGAAGATTTCCCAACGGTGCAAGAAGGCAATGCATAATAATTGTTAGATTTTATTATAATAATATCAATGATTGAAATAATAGTAAAAACTGTCTAATAAGTTAGTGATTTACGCATTTAATAAGTTTAAAAATATAAGGGAAAGAGACATAATTTGCGCTAATATAATGTCAAAAAAGTCGCTGAAAAAACACTTAAAGGCACTTTTTCATAAAAGAAAGTATTTTTGTAATACAAAACAAAAATAACGTTAAATAAAATTAAGTCACATTTATTTACTAAAAATCATAAAATAATAATGCTACAATTCTAAAATATTTTCAAAAAATCGGATAGATGCGAGTCTAACTCGTACACCGAAAGCTTTTAGCATGAAACATAAAATGTATGCTTAGCTTTAACATACTAATTTGCTACGCTAAAAGTAGAATATAAATATAACAAAGTTAATTTTGCGGCTAGACCGAAAATATATCGTATCTCAAAAACTACAACATATCTTCTTTAAAAATAGTGTTTCACCACTCAGTTACATAAATAAAGTGCACTCAGTGATTTTATTACTTTTTTTTAATTTAACTACATAATTGTCTAGCGATTGATATGAAACACCTACTAATCAAGTTTCAGCAATGTAACTCGGAAAATCTTCGAATAAAATCGCTGTGACAGACGGACAGGTAGACATGCCCAAATAATAAAGGTTCTATTTAAGCTGGTACCGTAAAAGCCCTATATTTTAAACATCACAAAGCCAAATAATGTATTCTTCTATTATTAACAGACTAGCAGATAAACGCTTAGTTTGTAGACTGCCTTAAGATGGTTCTGATTTATGATAACACCCGCATACAGTGATTGACGTGTGGCCCATTTCCGTCAGACATAAAGAATTTCTATCATAAACTTAGAAACGTCAAGTTAAGTGCATGCTTTTAAAAAAGCTTACATACTTCCAAAAATATTATAATTAAAAAATATAATACTTATTCTATTTATTTTATTCTTTAACATAAAATATTAAAATGAATGAATGACACATTTTACTTGTTTATTCTAATTTTTATTTTAAAAATATAAATAGACCATGGAATTGATTAAATGTAAATATTTTATAAGCTGCCTATATTTACAAATGAAAAATATTTGCCTAGCTAGTTTTGATTGAAATATTTTTTACATTCCAAAATAATATTATGAAAGCTTTTGGTAGAGTAACGCCACGCCATCTAGTGGCAATTTTAATACATCAAATAAACATTAGTTGTACTAGCTTAGAAGTTTTTCAGTACAAAGAATTGGAAACTTTGCATGTTATGTCATAATAGCGGCTTAGCCTCGCTTCGCTCGGATTCGCCTCTAAACAGAAACTAATCACGTCACGGGAACCATACATTTTTCTGGGATTAAAAGTGGCCATATGCTATTCCAGACTATAATCTATCTCTGTGCCAAATTTCATCCAGATCCGTTGAGCCGTTCTGGCGCGATTGAGTAACAAACATGTAAAAATCTAAACTTTCACATTTATAATATTAGTAAGATACATAATCATAACGTTATCTTCCCATATGCTACTACTTTCGCTAATACTTAAAAAGAAATGGTCTAATTTACTTGATTATTGTTTTAATATGAAAAAAATTATACAGTTTTAATATATCTACAATATATTACATAGATTATATTAGTGAGTGAGTTGAGATAATACCAAAGTATTCATGTTATTTTTCATATTTTATTTATACTTGCGATTCTATAAAATTTTGTAGCATACAAGCCGTCGCGGCAGAACACGAACTAGGTGGCGAGATGAACTGGATAAATTCGATCCAAATTGGCCTTTTTTTGCTCAAGACTACAACACTTGGAAACTTAAAGGGTCTTTACCCAGTGATGCCCAGATGATGTGGGCTACTATTAAAAGCCTATACTTCTCGGTAAATCTTGAATAATGCATATTTGGGTAACCAAATTGGATTTCATTTACAGGTAATTTGTACCAGAACTAAAATCGGTAATCTTCAAGGTGGTAGCTACGTAGTACTAGTTAGAAAATTTTAATAAGTTTAAAGCAATATTTGACATTTTAAATATAACTATCTTTTCGGTTTTTTTCGAAGATTTATTTTGAACTTCGAGATGTCTAAAACTTTAGTCTCTCCTTTTTTGAACTCCTTTCGTAAAATTATGGATAGGCACTGTCTGTAACAAGTATAATATAACGCCTAGGAAACATCTAAAACCTTAGTATCTCCCGTGACCATTAATGCTGTAAAGCATTCAAAACGTCGGGATCCAAAAATCAAAATAAATCTACGAAAAAATCCAGAAAGATTTATTTAAAATAAGTATCTTAATTATAATAGTTATTATAATCTAGCAAAGAAGTAGATTAAGAAGAATTAGAATTTAAATGTAAAAATAGAACAGATCATATCCGTAGAACAATTTTCCATATGGCCTCGGTTTTACAATTTAAGGCCTTCGTACTCTCGTTAATAGCTTGATTTGCCGTCAAGATTACAACGTCACGCCATGCTACTTTTAAATAATACTTCAGTCCGTACATCTCGATAACCAGTCGGTTCTAGTTGAAGGATTTTGTACAAAAGGTGCTAAAAATGTTTGCTTTAATTTGGTTTTGGTTGTAATTTATTAGTGTGTTATAATAATTACAGCTTAGGCATTACAAAAGTCATTTAACACCTCCAGGTAAATTTCTGAGAAATTCATTAAATTTCTAAGAAATCTATTGTTAACTGTAACGCCGGTGTGTCCGCGGTCGTAGAGGGATTAATTTGACCTTATTGAAGTAAAACTTCTTTACGCACGCTTGACTTGTGAAGTAAGCTGGTGAATGCGTGACGAGAGCGTTACGAAAAGTGTGATCGGGTGAGGCGAACGTTTGTTGCCACGGTAACCGTTATTATTGTCTGGCAAATGATATATAATATTATATTGATTAGTTTTAATTTAATTGCGATATTTTCCAAAGAAGTTTTATATTACTAACTTAGCCATTCTTCACTCGAGTGCTTCATGCAGTGATTAACAGTAGCCAATATTACTCCAAGTCATAGTCTGAGTGCATCTAAATCAGTTCAGCCGTTACTCTAATGATAAAATATCAAGCTAAGATAAATGCAAGTATTAATATATTTTGGTATGAAAATATAAACATACTAGCAGAACCCGCGGCTACGCCCGCATTCAATCTACATAAATAATTTTTGGCTTTATGATCGCGATTAAAAAATGGGGGGTAGGAGGGTGAAAAATACTATACGACCTATTCTCATACCTACCAAATATACGAAAAAATCATTAAAATCGGTCGAGCCGTTTCGGAGGAGTGCGACCACAAATACTGTGATACGAGATTTTTATATATTGGATTACTTATGCAGATAAGTTTTCAAAGTAGAATTTTTTGAATCGACAAATTATTTCAACAAATATTTGAAACTTAAATAATTTTCTAAAATTTCTCTTTCAATCGCAATATTAAAATATTTTGTCATATGTGTAGATTAATAAAATACGCCTACGGCTTCACAATAAATCCTTTTTAAGCTTCCATTTTCCGATGAATTAAAGAGGATGTGTGTTAACTGACTTAAATAAGTTAATACCGATGTACCGTATAATCACATACTTACCAACAACTTAAGTTACGTAATCATCTTTTAAATAAAATGGTACTTCAAAATCAATTTTACTTCACATATTGATTTATTCCACAATTGGAGTATATATCTTGATGCATATACATAAAATACAGACACGAGTTGAGTACCTCCTATTTGAAAATAGTTATAAAGGTCGATACTTACTTAGATTTACGCGGATATTTGACATTTTAAAATAAAACTGTCTTTTCTCGCTCTCTCCTGTGCTTGTTTTTGCTGTGATTTCTGTACAAGTGTACAGCATTCGAAACGTCGGGAACCAAAAATCTAAATAATTTCGCGATATAATCCGAAAACATAGTGTATTATAATAATAATATAATATGATGGGACATTAACACACAGCACTATATAGTTCCATAGTAAGCTACGAGGCTTGTGTTATTGATACCAGATAATTGAAACACTACAGATAACTTTAAATATATACATATTATAAATTTAAACACCCATGACTGGAGTACAAACATTCGTGCTCATCACACAAATGTATGCCCCCAGCGGGACTCGAACCCACGACCGCTGGCGCAGCAAGAAGAGTTGCTACAAACTGAGCTAAACGTGTCGTGTAAGTGTTCTTTTAAATATTAAAAAAGTTGTTTAAAAACGTGTTGAAATTTCGAGTATCAATTTTTTTTTAATAATTTTATTTCAGTTAACGGAGAAATTATTAGATCTTATATTGCACTTTATAGAACGCATATTGAAATCGATTTCGAATCGAAAGCATTAAGTCATTCGTCATCATTAAATGTGATTTAAATCAAGATGCTGAAACACTAAGATTGATGTTGATAAAGTATTAAATAATTTTTAATATTTAAGGAATTGTAATATAAAGAGGCTTTGAAAAAAATATAATTAAATACCGTTTTGCGTTAATTGAAAATGTTTTATTTCCTCTATTTGTGTTTCTTCGCTCTTAGAATTTGGCAATGGAATAAATAATTTCATTATTTTAACAAACTTATAGTGAAAAAGCTAATCTTATATTAAAGCTAGCAATGCCCCCGGCTTCGCCCGCGTTCAAACTTCTGATTGCTGCACAACTTCACGGGACTAATCTAAAAATTTTATCAAAATCGCTCCGACCGATTTGGAGTCCATAGAGAACACATGTCGATTTTTATAGATATACGAGTAAGTATATTATAGATTTAGCTTTTAAGGTACATAGAAGTTTGACAAAGGGCAGGGGGGAGTCATAAGTTTCGTGGCGTCATATGTCAAAATATAATATACAAAACAATAACTGTAAACGAAGAGTTAAAAAATGATCTTTCTTTACGCTATATAAGGTTTATACAATATAAACCTTATATAGCGTAAAAAAGATCATTTTTTTTTGTTTGTTGGAGAATTCTTGCTGGGCAGCAAGCGGCTCGCTCCACCAAGCTGATGATGTCGATTTTATTAAAAAAATATTTTTGGAACTGCACTTTTTATTTTATTCACTTCTGGGTGTAAAATTGCAAAATATGTAACGTCACAGCAAGGTTTTTCCACAAATGTGACCACCTGTGACAGGAGGGGGGGAGGGTTCAAAAAGTCATTAAATTCGTGTGACGTAATTTATGGATAGCCCCTTATTGATGATCTTCCCTATTACTCTATTACACAAATAGCAAATAACTACTACTAAAATTTGCTTCAAATAAGAATCGAACTTGCACCCATACTCGTTAATGTCGGTCGAACTTATGAAATTTACCTAATAAATGTAGGCGGTGACATTTATGATCAGCAAAATAATAAAATTCATATAAACAAACTAAAACTTGAATATATTTTCTTTTTTATTTTAACTTCCACTTTATTATAAAAATATGTTTCGTAGAAGCTTTATACGGCATTTACAGATTGTAATAAATAATAAGCGGTTAAAGGAAGCTTGACTACTGTAAAGGTATAAAACAAAGAAAGGATGAATAGTAGATGTTTGTATTAAAATAAAAAGATATATTGCATATCTTCTATATATAAATAGGCAAAGACAAAACTGATGTAACTTTTGCTCCTCTGTTTGTCGAAAGTTTTTTTTGGTTATACTTCTTTTGACACGTTTGGAAAAAAATATGAGAGTAAAATTTTTACGATGCGCGCGCACTCCGACAGCCAAAAAGCGACATGATGAAGTTAGCTGAAAGCGACATAATGAAGTTAGCTGGATTCCTTTTACAAACAGAGAGTTGTGACATACGGGATGCAATCTTTAGCTATTTTTGTTCTGTTACACCAAAGAAGTATAACTTCTTACGTGCGTACATAAATACACACACACGTTTTTTTTTGTTTAGTAGCTATTGACGTGCTTTAGTGTTATCAATAAAAAAATTAGGTCAGATAGTATTTTTATATAGATAGATAAAATCAATTCAAAAATTTACTTAAAATTTTTAAACATATTTATGGTCAAATTTCGACCACTGGGCGCTAGTTTCTATAAAATATATTACACAAATGCTTTTCAATCTCACAAACAAACTAACTTAATATACATAGTTTTTGTTATACACTGACCATTTATCCATGGTTATTTTATTTTATTTTATTACTTTACCCGGGCCTTTTTCAGACAAAGGTTTGAGAATTACACGAAGAAAATTTTACATATTATAAATAATATATAGTATAAACAAGTTTTATTATATTTTAATAGTTTTATTTTCATATAAAATAAAACTTGTTTTCTCCCACTGGGGACATTCATTTGTGTGATGAGCATGAATATTTGTACTCTAGGTGTTTATATTTATAATATGTATGTATTTAAAGTTATATAATATAGGTAGTGTACCAACTGTATGTATCCATAACACAAGCCTCGTAGCTTACTATGGAACTAAACGGTGCTGTGTGTTAATGTCCAAACATATTTTTTTTTTCGATATGTTTTAATTAATTTAAGTCAATATGTTAACTTAAAAACAGACCAGTGAGAGATAAGGCGCGGGATCGACGGCTTTACGAGCTCTCCGAAACACGGAGTTGAGGCAAATCGATCAGGGGAAAGTTCGCCATAATACAAAATATATTTTTTTTGTTTCATTTCACCATATAATAAAAGCTTACAATAAAAGCTAACAATAAGTAATAATATTTAATAAAATATATATAAACAAATTATACTGGACTTAACAATATTATAGTTTAATTTATTACCTTTTATACAGAAAAAAAACACCATTAATTTTGCAAATGAAGAATTTTATAAATAAAATACTAATTCTTAATTATAACACACCGGAAACATTAATTATGTTTCATTTTCTCGGACTGTATTACGATAAAGAAATAACAGCAATATTTTGAATACATATTTTGTTAATGGACATTTTTTTATGTACTTTATGGCTGTGTAAAAAATCTCTCTATGGCATAAAGAGATTTATTTATATATTTAAAATGAAGTCACAAAAAATAGCCGTTTTGAGTATTTCGTGCTTTTTTGACGGACTTCAAATCTCTTTTTAACCGACTTCTTCAAAAAGAAGTAGGTTCTCAATTCGTAGCTTATATATACTTATGTGTATATATTTTTTATGTATATTCGGGCATAGCTCCGTCATATAAAGACGAATTTGTAAAATTCTTTTTTGTTCAAAGGAGGTTAATTCCGAAATGGTCCCATTTAAATTTGAAAAAAAATCCACCCCTAAGTGTAGAAAATAAAGGATGAAAGATTTTTCACTTACTGACTTTTTACAATACTTTCTTATTATTTTGCTGCTATTATGTTTACACTAAAAATGGAAAATAAAACCTTTTAAAAAATAAATAAAAACCGACTTGAAGTCGATTTTTATTTTTTTAAGTAAAAAAGTCAAAAGAATGTATAACCATATTGAGTTTTCTACTACAATAGATATCTAAATTATTATAAAATAACTAAATAAGTAAAAATAAAAGCACTAGTTTTTATTATTTGAAACATATATCCATAACATCATAAACACCTAAGTTTGGGAGTATTGGACCAATGAAAGTTTAATGAAATTTAGAATGACGATAGCATATATTCTGAAAATGTCCTCCAGACATGAGCAAAAAAGAGGGACAAATATTTAAATAAAATTAGAAACCTAACTAATACTGAGGTCTATTGCTATACAAAATATAGTACAAAATTATCACAATTTTTTTTTTTTTTGATTTTGAGAGAAATTTGGATGATATCAAAATTCATTAGTCAGGTGACATTCTGCTTTAAATCGAACATGAAAATGCTACTGCGCCAAAAATTGTCTAACTGTTCCTAGTTTCAACCAAAAATACTTGTTAAAATAAAAATTATACCAAAATACAAAATCCAAATTTCTAACCGGATTTGTAAACTAAGTACGAAATTATCTAATTTTAAGTTTTTGGCGAAGGTTATATTACGCAAAATTCTTAATATATTTTGCTAGGGGAGGCATTATATTAATATAGTTACACTAATGTAGGACAAAATAATTGATATCTACTCATATACGCACCCTCACTCCGCTCGGGTTCGTCCATATGTGCGTTTTAACTGTTAGTATAGAATTCTCATAAATAAGATATGTTACCGCTGTAAAAAGCATCCTACATATAATATGTTGAGCCGGACACCCAGCTATCGTCTTACCAAATTTTATCAAAATCCGCCCAGTGGTTTTCTCGTTATGCGTTCTCATAAAGACAGAAAGACAAAAATTCTAAAAACTATAGATTCGGTCTCTGTTTCGATAATAATGTCTATTTCAATAAAGTTTTACGAAAAATATTTAATGCACAGATTCGACTCAATTAGAATTTTATTATATGTATAGACTTTATTAGTTTGCTTCCCCATATGAATTTGTCTATTTAATTAATATTACGATGTCTGTTTGAAGTTGCCAACTGCTGACTGAACAACTAAACTTCATTCTGTCACATTCACACATTCACTCACTCACTTTTCATAACATAATATTTAAAAAAACTGATTTTAATAAAAAAAAATATTTTTCTTTTAATTTTCTTCTATACAAAGCTTGTCCTGACAATAACAAACACAAAAAACAGAATTATCCGATTTGGTGCAGTCGATCGGAAGTTATGCGCGTACATACATTTCGGTGATTCATTTTTATTAATATAGATAGAGGACTAAATAATCGATACCTACTTACATATTTATATACTACAATAAATGCAATTTTTTTAGTATTCCTTTTTTTATTAATAAATTAACATATTTATTCTACTAGCGGCATTCATTTTCTCCAACCTACTTTTGTTTTAATTTGGCACCCGAGACAGTATTTGCCATACAAATATACTCACACACATTTTTAGCCATTTAAGAGTAAATTAAAGAAAACCTTTTCTTTTTATATCGTTATATTTAGAACTATATTTTGAAATATAAAAATGTAGAACTGTTTTAGCGGTTTGGTGTAAGACCTAGGCATATCAAGGCATTTTATGTAATAAAAAGAATAAGATAACATTAAGAAATTTTATAATCCCTAAATTCATCTAGTTTCTAACTAGATTTACTCACGAAGACTTTCTAGATAATAGATATAGGTCTAGGTTTTAGAAAAATTGGACGAAATAAAACTTAAATAAATTATTCTTTAAATATAATTAAAATTATTTTTAAAGCATGTTATTATTTTTAATATTTCCTTAAAATGAAAAGCGGGTAAAAATAGTTATAATATTTTGTTGTTTTTTTATTATAATTTTTTTTATTAATATCTACAAAAAATAAAAACTTTTAAGTAATATGAATTTAAAATTCATTGATAAATTTATTAAATATTTTTTTATTACTTTAATAATATATTTTTTATCACATCTTTAATAACATAGTAACTACGCCGTTGATTTATTGATTATATTTTAATATTAGTGTTACTTTGCGAAATCCAATTATTATCAAAAAGAAAAATAATTACTAAGCGGTAATTTTATACCTTAAAGGAATTGGTAATACTTGGATTTCAAATTGACCTTATTTAAATGTAGTTTTCAAATCAAGACTTCTACAGATTAATAACATAAAAGTATAATAATTAAAAAAGAAAATATTTTTTTTTAATTAAATAATAAAATAAAATAAATTACTAACACTATCTATAAAAAAGCTTATAAAAAGCTATGGAGAATTAATCCAAAAAAAAATCCTTATCTAATTAAAAATAAAACAAATCGTACTAACCAAATTCAAACTTCACAGAGCACTAACCTTCAAATGAAACAGTAAAAAACACTATTAAATCCCATAATAAATTAGCAGCACAAATCACGAAGTCAAAACACAATACACTATCACGAACGTAGCTTTCGTAAGCTTACGACGGAGCTTTCATGCGTCGCGCCTCACAGACCGTCGATATACGACTGACGTAGAATATAGTCCGCACTCACTTCACCCCCGCAAAGTTGATCCCGATAGTAACTTATTATTTTAATATCAACTGATTTCTAAGTGTATTTACTAAGAATAACATATAAAATGACGAAGGATCGTATCGTACAGAGCTTTTTATTCCTTAGAAATTCAGGCACTGTGGCTAAAGCTTTTGTAAAAATAAATTAGTCTATATAGATGAATAGGAAAAATTAGAAGGTGTCAAAATTCAATTGCACGCGTGTAAATTTTTTTTAATCTATGTATGTATTTCGTACTTATTAACGCTGAAGAAGAAGTCGAGAAGAAGAAGAATAAAAGTTTAAACTTAGGCGATATTGAGCAGAGTCACGTACAATAACTAATATAATAACTTTAGTTTTCCTTTCCTAAGTTAAATGTATGAAATTCCATAGTTAATAATTAGAACGGATGTGATTTGTGGCCGGAAGGCTGTAAATATACCCTCTACAAGCCTTTAGTTGAACTATTGTTTGAATTTATCTGATTTAATAGTTTAATAGCTACTATAGGTACATTTCACATAATGATGAATGTCTGACGAAGATGGGACAAGCAAATATTATTGGAATAATTATATAAATAAAGGCAGTGGTAGCCCAGTGGTGACGCGCTCTCTTGGAAAAACGAGTGAAGCGGGTTCAAATCCCGGATCTCGCGCCTCTTATATTTTCATGTGTGAATCATTTCCGACATGATTACCACTTGTCTTACGGTGAAGGAAAACATTGGATTATATATCCGATAGTTTGTATGTGTGTACGTTTGTTACTTCTTAAGTCTGAAAAAATATATATACAGATAGACTATGACGTTAGGTACCTAGAGACGTACCTACCCGAGCGAAGCCAGGGTAAGTCGGTAGTGTATAATATTGCCAATGAGAATCGAACTCGTGAACTACGAACTAGATTAATATTTATTATGTTAATGCCTTTGTCTTTTGTTTAGACAGCTAAAAGCATCAGATCGACGTATTTTTAGGTGAACGTAGTTTGTGGGCTGATAACATATAATTATGTACTTTGTCACAATATTTCCGTGGTATTTATTTACAAAATGTTTAACACTTCCAACTTAATAGTAGGTATTATTTAATATTAATATCATAAGGAAAAAAGATTTGATGTTTTGTGTGTATGTAATGGATAAATGCAAAAATTACCGAACAGATATTAAAAATTCTTTCATCTATGAAAAAATCCCTTATCAGCGAGTTACGTAGGCTATTTTTATTTTCAAAAAAATTAGAAATCTCTCCGAAAAAATTCCAATAATATAACCCAAGGTATAAAAATGTCATGTGTATTCGGCGTGCACGTTAGAAAACTATTAATGATACATAAAATAATGTACTACATGCTTATAGTACTCCACATTGCCCACAAAAAAATCCGCGAGGCTTTATGTCTAATTTTATTATTAGGTATAGTTAAGTAATTAAACAGTAATTGATTTTTGTTCAAATTAGTCAATCAAAACAAAAGTAGAATCGAAAGATACTGACATTTGTAATTCAATTCCTTATCCAACTAAATAATTTCATAATCAAGGTTGATTAATGATTATGTACATCTATACATATAATAAAACTGTTGAGGACGAATGTCTGTACATAGAAAAAAATGTTAGAAACCGAGTCAGGGGGGTGTAAGAAGAGAAATAGAACAAAATCCAGATTTTTGTCAATTTTTTTGTTTCTCTGTCTGTTTGTCCGCTTGTCTGTTTGTACGGGCTAACCTCCGAAACTGTTAGACCGATTTAAGTGAAATTTTACATAGTGGTGCCTTATATCCCCAGTCATCATTTTAGATACTTTTTATCCTGGAAAATTAAAGAGTTACAGTAGGATATTTAAAAAACTATAGTAACTTATACAGCTTAGTACACAACAACTTATGCACCTAATTTAGTAAAATTTGACATGCTGATACCTTATATTGCTACCGCTAGTTATTCTTTAAAATATTCGAATCGGATCTATACCTAGTCCTTTGATGATTGATTACTTTTTATCTACAACAGCTTCAAAAAATAATGAAAATCGATACACAACTCGTATAGTAAAGATAAACAAAAAAAAATCTTATTATACACAAAAAAAAACAAAAAAACAAACAAACAAAATGTGTACTTTCTTTTTTTTAATCCGGTAAAGACTAAATGACGTTTAAAGGGGAAAGTATATAGCAAAAAAAATAACATAATCTAAGCCTATTCTAATTTCTATTTCGATTTTATCAATGAAGCCAATAAAATATATTACCATTTTATAGCCAATTAAAAACTGCCACTCAATTAATCACGTCTAGTTTATTCAATAGAGGCAATAAAGCATAAAAAGCCTTCTATTAAAATATTTCATACTAATTTAATTATACGTCTAAGCCTTTTCAATGAGAAGCAAACAAAGTGTATGATTAGGTTCTATTT
Source organism: Brenthis daphne (assembly GCA_947093115.1). Lineage (NCBI taxonomy): Eukaryota > Metazoa > Arthropoda > Insecta > Lepidoptera > Nymphalidae > Brenthis > Brenthis daphne. Next base: position 3,409,097 of record OX352482.1, read on the forward strand.
TACGAGCTTTTGTTCATTTAGTTTTAGTTTAATGAAATTTAGAAAACTTAGTATTTGAATGTCGAAATTAAGTAAACGCAATGTCGTGATATAAATCAATAAAACGTATCATGCTTAAATAGCTTTCACTATTTGTCTGTATAATAAAATTGGGAGGTGTTCAAAGTTCATTAATATAATCAAAAATTGTTAGTTATTGTCCATCGGTGGGTATCTGGCGTGTAGTACTACAAAATGGAATGGATTTATATGATAATAATATGTTTTGACATTAACACGCAGCACTATGTAGTCCCATGGTAAGCTACGAGGCTCGTGTTATGAATACCAGATAGTTGATACACTACACAATTATATAACTTTACATATATACTGAAAGCGCCCAGCGGGAATCGAACTCGCGACCACTGGCACAGCAAGTAAGGTCAGAGCCAAACGTGTCGTCAAATGTAAGTATTTGTGTAAAGCTAAGAATTATTACTTTATAAAATCTATTCATTAAAAAAAATATAAAAAATGATCCATAATTGTAGAACAATATATTAGGATTTATAATTAAAATTATAAGTGGAGAATTCAATATCATTTACCTATAGTTGTACAGATATTTAACAATATGAGCTTATCTATAGATATCGCTTCCGGTGAACAGGTCACTATGTACACTACGGGTGCGGTTACGTGAACTTTGTTTAGGTTAGCGTTCAACACGCTTGACTTAATTATAGCTTAAAGGTGAAGACAAATATATTTACACCGGCTTTTGTGTTAACTGTATCAGTACAAATATATACAATATACATATAAACTTACATATTATAACATTGTTAGTATTAGTTTACCGTTGGTTTAAAGGTCATGGGTTCAAGTCTCGGGTAAGGCCATACAGTTTTTCGTAAAGAAATTCTTAGTAATCTCCAGGAATTGGGAAGTTGGTGGTGTTACGCTCCCGTTCCTCAAAGAGCATGTGAAACTGCCGATCCTGTGTTCGATTGCTCACTGATCGTGTTGAATTATCGTCTTACCTGAGAGAATCAAGTAGATTAAAATATAAAAAAAATTGCGATGAAAATATTAAAAAATAAATTACATTCTTGCGTTCTTAGGTAGCCTGTGTACTACTCAGCTCTTACTAAATTGCATCGAAATCAGTTCAGCCATTTCAGTGTGATGGACAAACAAACAAACACCCATATTTACAAAAATTTTAATTTTCATACGTATAAAAATAGCGTGATATACCTACTACTAAGTACTAAGCTAGGTTTTAAAAATTGTGTACTCGTAAGTCTGCGAAAATTCTTATTTTAGAATTTCACTTCTAGTTTTTTTAAAAGAATATTCCTTATTCCTACATATATAAGAATAAGGTATACTGTTTCGTTAAAGCCTTTGCCAGTTCTTTTATGAGGCATTTTCTTTCATAGCTGACGGAGTCTAACCTTCAATACTCGCACAGTAGTGTAATATTACTATGCTTAAAATGTTCACTTTGAATTTATATAATCTTACGAGATAAAGTCTTTTAGAATAAAATAAATAGTTTATAGATACTTTTATCTTCTTCTCGTGTAACTTTAAAGTCAGTATTCCATAATAATACTGAATTATTTTGCTTTTAACGGAATTCGAACGTGTGATTTTCGTCATAGAGTGGGCGTTAACCACTATACTCGATGTACGCCCATTTATTATGTATATTAATAATTTACATAACAAAAACTACAAATTAAAAAGATTAAATCACCATCGAAGTGATCGAACTTATGACATTTACTTACACTAATCGAAATATATGTGATAGAATGTGATATGAAAACTATATAGATTGCCTGCGACTTTTTTCTAATTATTTTTATTACTTTTTTTATAATTAAAAAGTTCTATTATAAAGATCTCATTAAACGCTCTTAAGAAACTCTGGCTTTTAATAATTCTATTTATAAATTCTATCTCGATTTTAAAAAAACGTACTTTTTTTCTTTGAAGATAAAACATTGAAGCCATTAGCAAGAGAATTGAATTGAATAAATACATATAACCGTAACATTTCCTACTTTAAAAGACGGACATACACTTTTAACTTATTCATTTTAGTATTTTAAATGAAACTAAAACCTAATTAGTATCAATGATCGATCGTACAGAAATATCTCGAATTGCGTCTACGAAACTGGTTTTCTATATGTCATCGGTAACAGGAAACATAAAAATGCGTATGCGCATGTAATAAAAAAAATATCATTTATTATATAGCCCATTTTAATATGATTATCATCAAAACATTTTATAACTAAATTAAATTGTATGGAAATACCGTGAGTTATACATTTTTATGTTATAAAGCTGTCAATGCTAAGATTAAGATAAGGCTTTAGATTCACCGCCCTTTTTGATTTTTGATTCGTACCTATATGAACTGTAGGTAACACTTATAGGTACGAATCTACCTAGTTTAGCATTTACCTGCGGTTTTGCTCGTATTATATGTACGTCGGCGCTCCAATCAATATATTCGTACCGAATATAGGCAAATTAAATTTAGTATTTTAGTATGACAAAGAATTAAAAGGATGTGACTGTAAATAATATTGTTAATGAGAAATCGCATTTCGGGCGAGTTTTTTTTTGTTTTATGTTCTGTTGAAAAACTAAATTAAAAGTATCGTTATTATTTATTTATATTTTTAAACGTTGACGTTCAAGTTTCCTTTTATGTGGTCTACAGTCTACATTCTATTAGATTAACGATTAAAATTAAAATAACAAAACAAAAGTAAGCGAAGTCTAATTAATTATACTAACACCTCCAGGTAAATTTCTAAGAAATTAATTAAAATTCTAAGAAATCTATTATTAACTGACACGCCGGCGTGTCCGCGGTCGTGGAGACACTAAAAGAACAAAACTTTAAGATTTCTTAATCTAAGTTAAGCAATGTCTACAATAATTCTATTTCCTTACATAAAAAATGGGTGAAATATTATCGCTGAGTGAAAAATGTTCAGTGTGCGGACATTTTTACATTTCGATAATACCGGTGATTTGTCTTACAATCTTGTAGGGTTCACAAAAAATAATTCGATTCGTCAGACCAGTTGGGCAAGTTCTACCATGGTTATCTATTTAAGTTGAATTACTACGATATGGTATGGACATTTAATAATCACGTGACTTAGCGCTTAGCTACATTTTTCTATTTTCTAATAACGATAGCAATTGTAGAATAGATAAATGCTGTAGGTCTTAGTGGAAGCTAGTTCATAGTTGCTTTCTTATCTTAAAGTGTCTTATCTCAAGCGGTAGCGGATTTCACAGAATATCTGTAGGTATATGGCTATGTTATTACAGTGGAGAACCTAAAAAATCATAAAGAAAGTAAAATTATGTTTATATGTATGTATATATGTTAGTATTCAGCCCTTTTAAACGTCCCGTTGCTGGATACGGGCCTCGCTTCGAGGGGGATCAGACCACAGTCCACCACCAAGTGCGGATTGACAAACTTCACATGGTTTTCGAAAACTTGCTAGGTTCTCTCAGACATGCAGGTTTCCTCACGATGTTTTCCTTTACCATAAGACATGTAGGAATCATCTTGAGAATGATTCGCACATGAAAATATCAGAGGTACGACACCCGGGATTTGAACCCGCTTCACTCGGTTTCCCAAGCGAGAGCGTTACCACTGGGCTACCACTATCTCATATGATATATAATACCATACTAGATGCTTATATTTATGGTAAGTTTATGTTTTTGCTCTATCATAAAAATGATATAACTAAGTTATAACATAATTCAAATGATATAAAACGAACTTAAATAATAAATGAACACATGGAAAAAGTGGCAAAGTGCGAGTTGAACTTACATTAAAGAATTACCTGATAATATAATATAGGGTTAATTGTAACGAAATTTTTACATTCATAGTGTATAATAAATTACTTCATATCCCCGCCTTTTACTTAATACCACGTTGAGATGAAACACGTTGCGGCATAATATGCAATACATAAACAAGTCTTAGAACTTAAAACATATTTTAAACATAGTGTTTCTTATATTATTTATCATGTTTTTTTTTGTTCATTTTAAATGAAACAATCATTTCTTCTTGTTTTCTCAAATTTATTTTAATTTTTGGTTTCTGAGGTTTCGAATGCTTTACAACAAACTTAATCACGGGAGACAATCTTGATGAACGGTTAGAGATGTTGTTGTAAAGTATTCGAATAATCCGCGAAGAAATCCAGAAAGATACTTTCATTTAAAATGTCAAATTTTCGCGTAAAAATAAGAAAGTATAATTTTTTTATTCAGATTACCCCTTAGAAGCTTATACCACATTACTATTTAGATCAAAATATCTTGTAAAGATAATCCGTGTAACTGATAATAATCTTTGCTTATTTCTATATATTCGACTAAAGTTCCTTCTACCAAACCCTAATACTGCTTAAAATTAAAACTTTAGCCTTACATAAAAATAGTATATTTTGCCAACAGTACAATGCCAAAAACGAAAATGCAAATCGATTTGTCTTTCTGACTACGTGTACGCGTGACCTACATCAAATCTTTGGCTAACTTGGCAAATGCTACCAACCTTGACATATTATTGTGGAAAACTGCGTTGTGAAAACTAATTTTTATATCGCAGCCAGGAAAGTGTCGCATAGTAAATTTAGCTGAAAGTGACCCTTTAAATAAGTTTTTAAGTTATTTTGTTAGTTGTTGCTTTATATTGCTTCCTATATAGGGTAGAAATGGGGTAGAATTTCAGAAGTCTTTCCAACATTATGTATATGGAACCTAATACTTTCTTAGATTTACGCGAATACTTGACATTTTAAATAAAACTATCTTTTCGCATTTTTTCGCGAATTTATTTTGATTATTGGTTCCCTATTTATATGGAACCTATTTGTATATGTACTTCCAACGTTATATTCACTTAATTACATATAGTAATCTTTTAGTCCCCTTTCTTCAACTCCTTGGATCAAGCTATAGTCCACCACGCTGATCAACTGCACGTTGTCAGGCTTCACATATCTTTCGAAAATTAGGGTCTTTCAGACAAACAGATTTCTTCACGATGTTATTCTTCACCGTATGGCAAGTGGTAATCATTTTAAAAAACTCTTCAGATCATATTCACCGAAATCAAATCTCAGACTTTCTGTGCACAAAGCAATGTTTATCAAATATGCCAGACGACTAAGAAGTATATAAGCACTTATTTTAAATTAATTCAATATATATATATATATATATATATATATATATATATATATATATATATATATATTCTTTATTGCATATTAACATAGTAACACAGATAATACAGAGAACAATGTGGCCAAAGGTGGACTTATCTCTAGAAGAGATCTCTTCCAGCCAACCTAAGGAAGTGAGAAATAGTGTTATATTATGCCAAATAGGCAAAAAAATTGTACTAAACTAAGTTTACACTAGTAAGGTACTTATATCAGCTACAGCTACGAAGGACAGTATTGTAATTCAGTATTGAAATAATAAAAAATATATAATATATTTATCATACACTTTTAAGTGCAAAGTGAAATTGCTGGAATATAATAGTGATGGAAAGTTTGTTCATTTTTTGTTTAATTAACTCTTGCTTATTTTTTGTTTAACAACAAATCCAATTTATGTTGTAAATGTAGATGAATTGTTATCATCTTCGGAAATACCAGTTTAAAAAATATTTTTGTATTTCATAATACCCGTTTAGTTATGGAAAGTGTTGGCTATATGAAGTACATTACATAAATTATGCAAGTAGAGTTGCTATCAGACTTGCATTAACATAAAATGATATAACATAAGGTTTAATATCAAAATACTTAAACCAAAGTAAAACTTTACCGATTCTGTTTTAATAACGAATAAATATAAAACAAATAGCTCAAATTCTTGTATATCGCTAGAAAACGTGGGTCGGAGGTACCCTAAGTAAAGAGGTCCACCTGTCGCAACCTTCATCAAAAATTAGTAATATCGGTCCTTTAATATAAACAAGACAAAATAAACTACTGACACCCTTAATTTCGCTTTTCGTGACAGAATATTGAGCTATAGATTACAAATTCACATATTGAAACCGGCTGGACCAACTTGGCGTTTTTTTATAAAATTCGTAATAAATACATTACTAACACTATTCTTTGACTACACGCTCTGATTATAATCCATATCCATACTAATATTATAAATGTGAAAGTGTGTTTGTTGTTTGTTCTTCTTTCACGTCGAAACAGAGTGACGGATTAGCGTGATTTTTTGTGTGGAGATAGTTGGGGGTTGGAGAGTCACATAGGTTACTTTTTACTGCGTGAGATTATCTTATTCCCACGGGGAAGCACGTTATAATACAACCCAAAAAATATTTTACATAAAAATTACTTTAAAACTTTGTATTAATGCTCTTCAATACAATTAAATATATCAGTGTTTCAGCATTTTTCGAAATTCATCCCATAAGGGGATAAATTGGGGATGAAAGTTTGTATGAAACCCAACTTTTTAGAGTTTTTTGTAATTATAGTAGCGCGAGCGAAGCCGCGAGTTTTGCTAGCATGTACATATATCGAAAATATTCGGCATTCTACCACAGGGCTATATGTTAGGCCGAATAACACCGATATTGCGAGCTCGCGAAACAATGTATCACTCGGAAAATACAAAAAACGGGATTGAAGGTGGGCTCGAGTCAAAACAACTAACTGCCCGACGTGTCCCGGATTACTGTGAAATATTTATAGCGGTACTGTGTAATATGTTTTTGTGTCTTTTAAACTCAGTAACTGATGATAGCCGTAATTAGATTCTTTTGATTTTTTAAACATTAGCTAGCTTTCGCTTTATTATAATAAAATATTTCAATCTTTACTAACCGACTTCCAAAAAGGAGGAGGTTCTCAATTCCTCGAAATCTTTTTTTATGTATGTTCACCGATTACTCGAAGACGCCTGAACCCATTTGGATTTTTTTTTGTTTCAAAGGGTTACTAACTTACTAAAGGTACTTCCTCTCCGTTAAAACCTCCGTTTAGTAATCTTTTTACATTTTAGTGCCTGGAAGTCATTTTTTTTAAGTTTTATTTATCTTTTATTCTATCTTCAACAATCATCGATATATCTCAGTTAAACCAAAGCAATACTCAACTAAAATATATGCTTAATGCTATACCTACTATCACTATATCTACATAATATACCAATATGCCTCACTTTTCTACTGATTGTAATTCCAATATATATCTACGTATACTGATAATACACTAAGTTAAACAGGCCGATTAGAACTTTTATAAAAAAAAATGATCAAAACAACTATTTCCGTGCTTGCTCATAATTTGTGTTAAAACCTAAATCATTTTACCGTCAAAACATTAATGGCTCCACATACATTTGTTACGTCATTTCAGTATAAACAAAACAACACGTATCTATATATGGAACGTCTTCAAAGAAATATATATAGAGATTTCTAGTTACCAACGTTTGATGACCCACATGTGCATACACTGGTAAAAGCTTACAGTGCTTATGACTTTCTATCATTCATGAAAATTTTGTTTTATATAAATACTAGCGACTCACACTCGCTCCGCTCGGGTTCGTCCCTGGGCTGGGGTCTGGGAGGACAACCCTTATCCTTATCACTTAGGGGTATGGAAAATAGATAGTAGCCGATTCTCAGACCTACTGAATACGCATATAAAATTTGATAAAAATCGGTAAAGCCGTTTCGGAGGAGTACGGTAACTAACATTGTGACATGGAAATTTTATATATTAGAAGAAGATTTTTTGATTTACGCGAATATTTGACATTCTCTTTGACATTCTCTCCCGTGACCATGATTGCTGTAAAGTATCACCAACGTCGAGAACCAAAAATCAAAATAAATCCGCGAAATAATCCGAAAAGATAATTTTATTTAAAATATACAAATATTCATTTAAATACTTTATATTATGTACCACGTTTCTCGGTGGTGTAGTGGCTAGCATTAGCATAGCAGACCCGGGGTCCTGAGTTTGAGTCCCGGGTCGGGCTTAGTAACAGCATGTGGTTGGTAAGTTTTTCACTCCCGTGCCTCATCTCTTAGACTTAAGTAAATCTTATAATAGTTATATACTTTCTTAGAATTATACGAATATTTGACATCCCATTATTAATATTATAAATACAAAAGTTTGGATGGATGTTTGTTACTCAATAACGACAAAAACGGCTGAACAGATTTGGATGAAATTTGATAGATTATAGTCTGTAATACCATATAGGTTACTTTTTATCCCGGAAAAATGTACGGCTCCCGTGGGATATATTTGTTTCGTTTTTCACTAGGGACGAACCCGAGCTAAGCCAGGGTAAATAGCTAGTTTTAAATAAAAATTACCTTTCCAGTTTTTCTTTCCAAATTTATTTACATTTTTAGAACCCGATGCTTTGAAATTACATCTAGCATCTTGTTTCTACTATCGATTAAATGATCGATTCATCAAATTAAACAAGTGTCAAACAACACTTTCACTTGTCATGCATTTTGATATAAGAGTTAAGTGCCTGCTCATGAAAGACGATAAAAAATATGGATAAATATGTATATTTTTATCCTATTTTATAAATGTACCTCATATTTTATTTGACCAAGTATTTCATTGAATAAAACTGTCAGTATGCTCTATGTAACGCTCTTTGTATATTTAGGAAGTGACCGTAGATTGATGGCTGGCATTAATATTAGGGTAGACGTCGGCGCCAACGAGTTTAGCCGATGTCAATAAGACGAATTCCCTGCATTTTTATTAATAGCGAAGCTATCTTCTTTCATTTTGTTCCTTTTCTATGCAAATAGTACTTACAAGTTTATATCCTACTAGCGACTCACCCTTGCTTCGCTCGGATTCGTCCCTGGCTTGTTTCCCAATACAAACTTTCATCCCTATTTTCACCCCATTAAGGGATGATTTGCGGGATAAAAAATATCCCATATCCCAGATCCTAGGGTCCCAAACTATCTTTTTACCAAATTTCGTCTAAATCGGTTCAGTAGATCTAGAGAATACCCCCTACAACGTCAAAAACACATACTTTACCTCTTTATAACATTATCATATTATGTAGATAGAATCTTAAAATAAAAATAAAAACAGACTCTGCTTAGTTCAAAGAAATAATTATAATACGCTTTTAGATCCCATCTACTTTGTATGAAATCCCGCTAGGATACCTATCAGTAAAGATTTTTATACCTGTTTTTTTTCTATTTAGTCAGTAGATAAGCAAACATGTAACCTCTACTTCATATAAGAATGCATATCTCAAGAGTAATAATTATGCCTTAAAATCCACAAAATTTAATTCACATTGATGTACAAATTGTTTTTATGTCAGAATATAATTTATAATGTCAGAAAAAAATTTTTCAAATGGTCCAGCCGAAATGTCGAATAATAAAGCAGGCTTATATTACAGGTAGATATACTAGCAAAAATATTAGATTTGCTAGTTTTCAAACATTTTTTAAAATACGAAATGCCTAAAAATGTTCAATAGCCTAGAGTTTTATTGTTATATCTACTGTCATTTGTCATATTAACCAAAATTTCCGTTAGATAATGCCAATATTAATAATAATAATAATTAACCAATCTATACAGACCGATAAAATTGAAGTGTCTGTTTGTAATATCAAAATAAAAACTTTTACTAAATGTATATGAAAGTATATGCGGTACATTTAAAAAAAAACTCTTTTTTATTATCTGTCTGTCTGCCTGTCTGTTTGTTCCAGATAATCTCCAAAACGGCAGGACTTATTTTGACGGAACTTTCACTGGAAGATAGCTGATGTTATAAGGAGTAAATTAGGCTACTTTTATTTTAGAAAAAGAATTAGGACTTCGCACAAAAAATTAAAATGTACCTCGGGACGCATCCGAGCTAAGGGAGTATAGGTCGCTAATTACTAATATAATTCTCCGTTGAATTATAGCTATTCTAGCCACTTACCTTCATTTTACTCAAGTCCATGAGTGCAAAACAATGGTATTTTAAGTCATAGTCTATCTATAGGTATGCTAAATTTCATCCAAATCTGTCCAGCCATTTAAATCTAAAGAAGTAACAAACATACAGTTCCACACAAACTTTCGCATATACATATAGCAGTTCGATTGCTAAATTAAATTATAGCCTGTTTTGTCATGGGAAATACAAAAAAAATTCGAGTAAGGTCATGGGATTGCCCATATATGGACAAAGGATATATTTATTATTAGAGCGTGTCGTGGGCAGCGAACCCCGTCTGTATTGTGATGATAAAGATACACATCGACCTCTAACTATTGTCATAGTTCTGGCCATTAAATATTTGTTGTTAGATACAGCTTTAGCCCGTGACTTCGTTCACATTCCTCTTAAATATATAGAATTGGTCGACACGTTTGTCTCTGGTTTGAGTGTACTTGCTGTGCCAGAGGTCGCGTGTTCGAGTCCCGCTGGGGGTATTCATTTCAAATGTTTGTACTCCAATCATGGGTGTTTATATTTATTTATAATACGTATTTATTTAAAGTTATATAATTGTAGCGTATCAACTATCTGGAATCCATAACACAATCCTTGTAGCTTACCATGAAACTAGTTGGTGTATGTGTTAATGTCCCAACATATTTATTTATTATTATAATGGGAAATTTTTCTTATGTCTTTTGTTTACTCAATCTATTTAAATTAAACTTAAATTAATAGCAGAAGAAAAAAGTATGTTATAATATATATTAGAGGTACCTCGGCACCCTTTTATCTGGCGAACCCCAAGCCAAGTAGTATGAATTATTTATGTGCGTATCATATTCAGCTTTTTATGGAGATTTTATTTACTAGTAAAATTTAAAAATAACTTTCTACGATATTTTACGAGTATTTTCGCATCCACATGAAAGATAATCTCTATAGCTTTTTTAGTTCCATCCAGAACTAGACTTGGAGCTAAACCAACGGCATATATGTATGTATGTATGTAGATATGTATGTCATAATTATTGTAAAAACATATTGATTACTTACAATCTTCTTCTTCTTGCCCATTTCCCAATCACTTGGGGTCGGCGCAGTACATCTTCTGTACTGCTGAAAGGATTTGGCAAAGTTTTACGACCGGCCGCCTGTCTGACGTCAACCCTCCTTGGGAATACAATATACTTACAATACACTGGCTTTAAAATCACCTTTAATTTCACACTTTGAATAAATTATTTAACTTTTGAAGTCCGAACTTTGCTTGCAATTTATAAAATTTGAGATAGCCTCTTCATTATAAAATATTTTTTAACTAGCGACTCCCCCTAGCTTCGCTCGGGTTCGTCTCTACTTACGTTTTAACGCTTAGTATAGATTTTTTAGACATGACATATTTTCCCGCAGTAAAAAGTATCTTATATGTTAAACCAGATAACCAGCTACCATTATACCATATTTCATCATAATCCCTCCAGTAGTTTTTCCGTGATGCGGTCACAGATAGACAGACAGATAGACATACAGACGGACAAAAATTCTAAAAACTTTATCGATAATTAAATCACTATTTCAATAAGATTTTCCAAAAATATTTAATGTACAGATTCGACTTAGTTACAATTTTATTATATGTATAGATAGATTATAACAATCTCTTCACAGTACGCAAATATATCATATTACATAAAAAAATACACCCGAATAAAATAAGTTCTATTTTTTAAGTCACTCAAAAGTATTAAAATGAATAAATCAAGTCCAAGTAAGCTAATTAATTTAGTACTTTGCGACTCCACTGAGAAGCCAAGGATGTCTGGTTTTTGCATTAAACCGTCATTTGTCTTTCTTTCATAGAATGAGATATATACAATATATATTATACGTATATAGTAATGTATGCAACATTCAGTAATAAGGTTTATAAGGTTGTTTTTTATTGATCTGTAATTTAAGAGATAACATAATTTCTCCATCTATACTAATATTATAAAGAGGTAAAGTTTGTGAGTTTGTGAGGTAGGGGGTAATCTCTGGATCTCCTGAACCGATTTAGATGAAATTTGGTAAGAAGATAGTTTGAGACCCTGGAAAGGACATAGGATACTTTTTATCCCGGAAATCATATCTTAAGGGGGTGAAAATGGGGATGAAAGCTTGTATGGGGAATCAACCAATAATATTAATAAGGAATATTTTATGTACATGGAAAGATAATCAAGAACCATATTCTCTAGCTGCTGCATCAAGTAGTCAAAGAAGTATTAACTTTTCAACAAAAAAGGTACACTGATGAAATGAAACTTTATTCAAATAAACTTATTACAAGCACTTTTGAGATATATAAGACACTGACTTCAAAATTACTTAAGAATAATTTATTCAACCCTTAAGCTTATTTCTTTCAATATATATCAATATATATATATATATATATATATATATATATATATATATATATATATATATATATATATATATATATATGTTTATATATATGTGTATGTATAAATGTATATATTATTCAATATGTATGTATATAGGAAAACCCTTGAGGGTGAAGAAAAATATAATCAAAATATAATCCGCGATTTTTTAATTCAAAGTACAAAATAGTTCAAATATTTTTATACTTTGTGTAAAAACGAGAGTGTAGTATTCGAATTTATAACAATATATCAAGCGAAACGTATACTGTTGACCTAAATCGACAGTCAAAACTGAAAAAGTATGAGAGATCTATCCATTGTCGGAATTGCTAACTGAGAACCATAATGGAGTGATTTGATAGTTTTTACTCATATTTCTTACTGAAAAAATGGGCGATTCAAAGATGAAAAGATTTTAAGTGGCATACGTAAATCTTTTTTATTTACATAACTAGCATCTCACCCTCACTCCGCTCGGGTTCGTCCCTAGTTATGTTTTAACATTTAGTACCTATAGATTTCTCAAAGATTAGATATTTTCCCGCAGTAAAAAGTATCCTATATGTTGACCCGAAGAAGAGATTTTAGGATAGTTATTTTTCCCTACCTCCTAAATTATATAAAAAAACTAGCGACTCAGCCCCGGTCCGCTCGGTTTTATCCCTGGTTACGTTTTAACGCTTATAGATAAAATACGTAGATAGATTTCTTGCAGATGAAATATTTTTCCGCAGTAAAAAGTATCCTATATGTTGACCCGGATAACCAGCTATTATCAAACCCTTTCATTAAAATCTGCCCAGTGGTTTTCTCGTGATGTGTTCACACACAGACATACAATAATTCTAAAAACTATAGAGTCGGCCTCTGTATCGATAATAATTACTATTTCAATAAGATTTTCTAAAAAATATTTTTTCTAAATAATGTACAGATTCGAGTCAGTTTGAATTTTATTACCTATAGGTATGTATAGATAACTATTAAAAATTTCATTTTTTATCGTCCTGTTCATCTGTGTAGTCTAGTCTCAAAAATTACAGAAATTATGATAATATTTACAGTAGGTAAGTACTTGATAGACAGATTTGGAGGTCCTGGGTTCGAGTCTCAGTATGGGCCGAGTAATGAGTATAGTTATTGGATTTTACTGTTAAGAAACTTTCAGTAGCATCCCGGATTTAGGAAATTGGTGATATTACAACCCCGTGCCTATATTACAAGCGCGTAAAATCGGTCCTGCATCTGATCTATCATGACATTAATTAATTTAAAAAAATCGACTATTCAATTTTTTATTTTACTGCTATTGCCTCGCGTTGGTGTTTAAAAAGAGATATAGAAATATATTACGATCCTGTAATATTATTATGCTTTAAGCGTGAAAGTATATGAAAATGTTTATATATATATATATATATATATATATATATATATATATATATATATATATATATATATATATATATATGAATATTGGATATTAAAACTAAGAAACGGATTTAGGTGAAAGTTCACACGTATCTATATAGACCGCATTTTTTACTAACACGCAACATCCCGCTTATACATTCTTATGTAATATATTCAGCCCTTTTTAACGTCCCACTGCTGGGCAAAGGCCTCCCTTCAATACGAGGAGGAACAGGCCATTGTCCACTACGCTAGCCAAACGGGTGGCGGACTTAACAAGTATTTCGAAAACTTGCTGTTTCTTCACGATGTTTTCCTTCACCGTTAAGACAAGTAGTCATCATGTTGGGAATGATTCGCACATGAAAATATCAGAGATTTGAATTTGAAATCCGGGATTTGAACCCGCTTCGCTTGGTTTTACAAACGCGCTACCACTGGACTACCACTGTCATATAGTTTAATTTAAAAGCTTAGCAACATTGCTATATATACTATATTTTTTTTATATTTATTGCTATAGATACTAGTTTAAATTTTGACTAAATTTTATATTTTTTTTAATAAAGTAATAAAAGCTCATAACCTATTTTAATGCAGCAATTATAACGATGGCGGCTGAAGTTAAACGAGTAACTTCCTAATATGCATTCAACTACAGTAGAGCAAGTTATGACTTGTAATTATAAGTTTGTAAACATGGTTTTAGTGCATTTTACAATATGTTTTGTATATTAAAAGCAAATTGTTTAATGAATACTATAATAAATGTGAAAATTTGTTTGTGTATGTACATACATATATGTATATGTTTGTTACTTCTTTATCCTAGAACGGCTGGACCGATTTAGATGAAATTGTGGTTGAAATGATCTGGAGTAATACATAAGCTATTGCTAGGTTACTAGGGATGCACCCGAGTAATGCCAGATAAGTTACTAGTCTATACTAATATTATAAAAAGGCTGAGTTTGTTTGTTTGTTTGAACGTGCTAATTTTAGTAATTGCTAATCCGATTTGAAAAATTCTTTTTGCATTAGAAAGCCCGTTTATTGAGGAAGGCTATAGAGTATAGGATATATATTATATAAAATATATTCTATCTACTCCATACTAACCGTTAAAACATACCTTTTTTTTAACGTTGGGAAATGCATTTACGCACTAAAACCCAACAAAGCCTTCCCCCGTCTTAATGGGGCGTCGCAGGATCGCTTACGCATTCAACTACGACGCCCCGACGCGACGGCAGGTCTGCCAAAGCAGACCACAACAACCACGGGGTTGCTCCAAGGTCCACTCTGCTATCAGAGAATTACCAGGAGCAACCCGCATGGTACACCGCCCTCCGAAGAGGGCCACCTCCCACCGCCCACCGACTCCCTGTACGTTTCTTGGCTGCGCACCCGGTTGGATTGCCGGGCACTACTGAGCCCCCCCACCACGACAAGGTGAACGCACGTTGGGGGGGAACCGTTAAAACATACCTAGGGATGAACCCGAGCGAAACGAGAGTGATTCACTAGTATTAAATAAATTTATTTATTCAGCTAACAGTAACCAAATAAAAAATTAAATTCAATAAATTTAAATAAAATTATATAAACCGTACATTTACAAGAAGTCGTAAAACCCCATAGTGCTTTAGTTCTGTCAGATGCTCTCTGTGATCACAATTTTAATAAAGTATTCTAAAATAAAATAAAACTCGTATTGTCTGTTTTTGCTCTACATTTTTATTTGAAGATAAAATTCTAAAAAATAACAGTATATTATAGATGTTACTATTTGGGTCACAGTTGTGGGTTAAAAATCATTTTATCTATATATAAATAGGCAACGACTAAAAACTTCAGTACCTTTTTCTTATCTGTATGTCAACCTTTTTTTTGTTTATTAGCTATTGACGAGTTTTAGTCTTATTAATAAAGAAAACGTGTGTGTGTACTTATGTACGCACGTAAGAATTTATACTTCTTTGGCGTAACAGAACAAAAATAGCTAAAGATTTCATCCCGAATATCACAACACCCTGTTTGTAAAAGGAATGCAACTAACTTCATCATGTCGCTTTTTGGCTGTCGATGTGCGCGCGCATCGTAAACATTTTAATCTCATATTTTTTTCCAAACGTGCCAAAAGGAGTATAACTTCAAAATATGGTCGAATTTCTACCATTGGGTGAACATTAGTTTTAATAGATAGTTACCATACTTCGATCGAGCTTGGATCAAAAATGTTCCAAAAATATTTAATGTACAGATTCGACTCAGTTATTTTATTATATTTATAGATTAGGTAAAAAAGTAACTTTACTCAGGTCATGGTCTATCTGTCTCTACATACATACATACAAACATAATACAAATCAAAATATATTTTATTCAAATAGACTTTATAAGTGCTTTTGAATCGTCAATTTTTACATTTAATTTAAATACTCTGTATACTTTGTAAATTTCACATTTATAATATTCTGGTTCCCATCGAAATTAAGAAAATACTTTTTCCTCCCTAAAAATCCTATCCAATATGTATTCAATTATAGTAACCCTTATCTTTCAAACCCAAACCAATTAACCAAAAAATTATAAAATAAAGTATTTAAATCGGGTAAAATTAAAATTCACATCATGTGGTGTAAGGGTTGAAATTTTATTAATTATCGTCATGAGTGCGCGCCGTCGGCTTTCTAATAGAAGAGCTCGTTTTTCCATGTTTTTCTGGTTATAGTATAACTAGCGCCTCACCCTCGCTTCGCTCGGGTTCGTTCCTAGGTATGTTTTGACGGTTTGTTTGGAATACATAGACTATATACTATGTATACATATCCGTACATAGGTGTGATATACCTATATGTGATGAGTTGTTGTGGGTTGTATTATACCGCGCTTTCTCGTAGCAATGAGATAATCTCACGCGGTAAAATGTAGCCTATGTCACTCTCCAGCCGTCAACTTTCTACACACAAAAAATCACGCCAAACCGTCACTCTTTGTCAGCGTAAAAAATGACAAACAAACAAACACACTTTCATGTGTATAATATTAGTATGGATTTCCAACTGGTTCTACAGTAGTTGAAAAATAAAGTTTTTTATGGGTTTGATAGGGAATCCCTAGATACCTAAGTTGTGATACTCCACGTTATGGTCTATTTATGTATTAAATTCTATACAAATCTGTTCACCCGTTACAACGTTAAGGAGCAACAAACATACACACAGTTGTTACTCAGACAAATGTATTTACAGAGAGGGCTTTCTCTGTCTATATATTTGTTCACTTGCCATTATTTTTGAACGAAACTTAAGTAATAAATTTCGATTTTAGACCGTTATTTTAAGGTTCAAATTAGAAAATTCAAAGGGATTTAGTATAAAAATTGAGCTTTACCACACGACACGTGTATTATATTGTTAGAGGTCATATAAATTTAAATTAGACAATTTTGTGGTTTTATTTTTGTGGCGTCATATTCTAACCAGGTTTTGACCACGACAGATGCTTTATTATGAAGCACAATAACATGATAATGAGCTAAAGCTATCATTATTTCTGAAAACTTTAACTATTAAAATATTTTATAAATATTATATATTAGCGACTCACGGTGCGTATTAAATAGTACGCACGCGTACTTCTATAGCTAGTTGGTTTTCCATACAAACTTTCAATCCCTATCTCACCCCTTTCAAGTTATATTTTCGCGCAGTGAAACAAACAGACGTAAACAGATATTATATTCATTAATGGAATTACAAAAAGCAGATATTGAAGAGAAAGCCAGAAGAAAGGAGAATTCATCTCTAATACACCTTCGCTCCACCTATGAGTACACACACATATATATATATATCCTATCCTAGCCATCTTATAATAAAAGTTAGGAAGAGTTGTATATGTGTGCGCGTGTATGTGTTTGTATGTTTGTTTAACATTATATAAATGGACTATGACCTGGAGTGGACCCAAGCGAAGTGAGGGTAAGGCGCTAGTGCCACGATATATTTATAAATCTATCCAAATTTGATTTCTTTGAACATATACTATGTAGCGTACTTGATAGCAGACTATTTAGGAGACGTATACTCCAGCTAATACAATATTGCTAAAACTCATTTATATCTAAATAATAAAAATCTAGGGCAAGAATAAACGCGAAACAGTAGAAAGTATTGCATTTAATTTCAGCCAAACGAATTCTGTAGTCATTAGAGAGAAGGATCCTCATAAAATCCTTGTAATGCATAAAGCTAGTTGTGTACTGCATAGCGCGATACTGAGCGATAAAAGATTTTAAATGTGTTGTTTTTATTATTTTTTGTCATTTTTTTGTACATGAAGATTTTTATACAGAAATACTATATATCTTCGTAATCAAAACTAGGCAGTCGATTTATGCGTACTTTTAAGTAACATATCTGTTTGGTTAAATATGTTAAATTCAGATGACAATTTGCATAATATTAAGACGATAATTATTTCAATAAAATATTCGGTGTACGTCTTGAGATTCAAGCTGTTAATTACGGACTGTTAATTAGAGTACATTAAAATTGTAGGCGTGCATAAAAGGAGGAAAGCGGGTAGGAAATAAAAATTATAAAAACATACTATAGGTGGAAACAACAATCATTATTGAAAATTTGAGAAAAAATAAGTATATGATTTTAGATTTTTTTACTGATATCGCTAAAGCTTGTCAGTAGCTACTAAACAAAATACATTAGAAGAAAAAAGATAATCAGAGGAGAAAAAGGTACTGAAGTATTCGTCTTTGCTGTATAAATAAAATACCTATTAATGACTGATGAATGATTGACACTTCAAATTTTATTACGAAATTACTCCAAGCTCGGTTGTTCGCTATAAATTAGTGAAGTGCTAACCTAATATTTATAGTACCTAAGTATTCCGTCAGATTGATTGTATAGAGATAATCCATTGTAGGTACTAAGTAGTTGTTTCGATTAATTTTAGAAAAATATATTTTTGGATATGGCGTACAAATGAAAACCTGCAGTTTTTAAAAACTACAAGTTTAATGAAGATTTTTTTTTGAAGTGGAAACTTCTATAGGCAGGTTTGCCTGGGGGTAAATTCATGTAAGTCGTCATCGACATGGTAACACGACGTCTTAACGTTAACACTCAGAGTGTCGATAGGTATTAAAACAAGATAAATATAAACAGTTTTAATTTACAAATATTAATTTAAGATCAAACAAATTTTAAATTGATAATCCAAAAATAACAACTTTTTGTTCATAGTTTTAAGTTTTCACTTCTGTCGGCAGTCCTCATGCAATATTTTTTTTATTATATAGTTATGTTCTACGTGTTTATTTTATTATGTAATATTTAGTTTTTCTGGGGTTTTAGCAAAATGAGAGTAGCTTGATAATAGCGGAACATGAGGGAACACTGTTAGACTCAAAATTACCAATTGTTCACAAAATTCAATTTAAATCTATTTGTATAGCCACTAGTGCCTCACTCTCACTTCACTCAGAATCAAAAAATATTTACGAGTAATACTCGAATTCTTTATTATAATAAGTAGAAAGTACGCAGCGGAAGTGAAGTAGCATAATAAGTGATTCATTAACAGTAAGAATCTTCAAAATCGGTTTAGTAACTTTGATGCTTATCTCTTACATCTTAACCCATAAACTTTATTTATCCTATAGGTATTAGTACGTATTAGGTAACTTTAAAGCGTATTATTTAATTCAATTTTTTCTTGTTAATAGCTTCAAAACATGCCATTTTAACACAGTTTCCTTCGCAAAGTCACGTAAAATGGAAAAGACAAAGCGTATTATTATTTTGTATTGAGTTCATACCAAAAGCTATACAAAAAAGCACTTCTCAATTTCCCAAGTATCTCTCATTTTTTTCCCTCTAAACACCTTATTCAGTTTATAACGAATATGTATATAAAAATAACCAAATCAATCCAGCCATTCTCAAGTGATACATTAACCAATAAACAGCATTACATTTTTTCTATATACATAAAGCTGTAGCGGCAATAATAATACGTTTTGCGTATTTCAAAACTCTTAAATATTCGTATAATATATTTAAATATATAAGGTTTCAATGAATATATCACTTAAATCATTAAAGAGGTATAACATACATAGCTTTTACCAAAAATATACTATCTTTTTAATTCATGGCAGTAATATTGCAGATGTCAATATTAAAAAACAAAAAATATTACAAAAAAGGTTCCCACTGTACCCCTGGAATTATAAACTGTAACATGCCACCTTACATCCCGTCGTAGACACGCAGACTATGAATAAAAAAAAACTTAAAATAAAATGTTTGTAGCGAACTTTTCACTAAGTTTCAGAAGACTTACAGAGCGTGAAGGCCTACGTGACCCACATACTGATACCAAGAACATTAGCCTCAAAAGAGCTCTCGCATGTTATGAAAAGATAAAAATACGGCTACTCTCCAAAGATTACCGTGCTGTGTAAATGCTATATAAATGAGGAGTGTTCTGAGATTCTCAAAGCGTAGGTACCTATTGTGATACTCTGATTTATGCAGTCTAATACGTCAGAGGTAGCACGTTCAATTCCCTCATCATGCAATTATTTGTATTGATCATACAGATATTTGTATGTGTCTAATTGATTGTCCTAAATGAAACTCAATGATAGTAAAAAGACAAGAACGAGTACTGGATTTTTTAACAACGAAGGTATGCATGCCATGGAGAAAAAAGTTGAAAAAATCTACAATGTTCGGATGTCATAATTTAGCTTATTATATATATATATATATATATATATATATATATATATAATTATATATATATAATATATATATATATATATATGTATATATATATATATTTTAAGTTCGAAGTGTATTTTATATATATTTGGCGGTTCGACAAAATATGACACATTAAACAGGCCATACATCATGGAGTAATCGATGTGCATACATACATTCTCAAAAAATCTTTCCGACTCAACGTATAACCTCCTTTTCAAAATTCGGTGTAATTTATATTAACAGCTCCTAACTTCTAAAGTATGCCGTCGTACTAAATTAAAACATACTTCGATGCCATTTAAAGTAATGCAATTAACGACACGACGACGACAGTTACATACGTAACATTGTAATTTTACAGATATGAGCTTTAAACTTCTAAAGCTCTAAACTACCTTTGCCCGCAGTTTTACCTGAAACTTAGTTTATAATACTACATATAGTTTTACATAGAAAACACGAAAATATTTCCCATAAACAAAATCATCAGTATACCAATTCTTGACAATCGATGGGACAATATAATCAAGCGCCATCTAGTGACAAAGTAAGAGAAATTTTTTTGCAATAAATTCTTCAACGTTTAAAAACACTTGTATTAAGTAATATTTTCTTATGAAAGTGAACATATATATATATATATATATATATATATATATATATATACTTATTAATACTTGTATTGTGGTTGAAACTGGGCCATGGATTATTGAAAATTTGAAGCAAGCATATTATGTACTAGCGACTCACCCTCGCTTTGTTCGAGTTCGTCCCTAGGTATGTTTTAATTTTTTTGAGCGGAACCCTAATTCTTTTTCTAAAATAAAACTAGCCTATATTTTCTAACTCCCTTTTACATCATCTATCTTCCAGTGAAAGTCCCGTCAATATCAGTCCGGTCATTTCAGAGATTATCCGGAACAAACTGGCAGACAAAAAAATAAAAAAAATGTGTTTTTCTTATAAGTACCATATAAAATTTTATATGCATTTAGTAAAACGCTGTTATTTTGACATTACAAACAGACACTTCAATTTTATTTATCTGAATAGATGTTTTCCTTAATTATTCAATAATTATTATATACATATATAAATAGAATTAATCTGTCTACATAAAAGAACTACATGTTTCCAACCTTTTATATTGATAACACTATAGCTCGTTAATAGCTACTAAACAAAAAAGAAAAAAAAAGAAAATCCGATAACAAATAGAGGTGAAAAAGTTACTGAATTCTTTTGCATATACATACATACATACATATAACAAATTCCTCACCTCGCTTCGCCGGTGTGCATTCCTAGGAGCTTCCTGTGCTGTTACTGTATCCCTAAGAATAGCAGTGTTACCAGTTCCAAGTTTTCACAGTCTCCTGCTCGTTGACGGCCGTCATGGACCAAAGAGGGGCATGACGGGGCTTTCCGGTAAAAAAAAACCTATTCTACAAAATTTCAAATCCATTCGACCATTTCAGTGACAAACATAAGCACAAACAAATTTTCATATTTATAATAGTAGTTCGAAAAGATAAAAATGTGCAGACTTCTAAAAGGATTCAATTTATCATATTAACTTTTTACTATTGAAATTCTTCCACTCTATAACTTCAGAAATATCCAACAAATATCAATATCAAATGTCTAACAAACATGAGAGACGAGTATCAAAAATGTATTAAAGCTATAAAATTGAGACTTGTCTCGCAAATATAGAAAAATCTAGTTTATTTTTGAATATACCTACTCAAAATAGAACTAACAATTTTGTTCGTTACGACATTTGTATGAAGTTATTCGGTCCTTTGAGAATCCAGACGGATTTTACAGTTGTTTGTATACAAATTACATTGTAAAATTTTGTCCTTTATAATCAAGTGCAGCAAATTTATTCAATCTCTTCGAAGTTGTTATGCGAATTATATTACACTAGTGTAACCAGATAGCTTTACGCGAATGTCGCTATTTATTTTAATGGGATGAATAAGCTGAATTATATTATACGCTATCCCGCGGCCCCGCCCGCGTTCAGATGACCAAAAACCAAATTCTTAGGTTTAACATATTAGTATACTCCTACATTACAGATTTTGTATTTTTTCTCAGAAATGAGACATTTTACCGCGGTAAAAAGTATCGTATATGTTGACCCGGATAACCAACTATCACTATACCAAATTTCATCAAAATCCCTCTAGTGGTTTTTCTGTGATGCTGTAACAGATAGACAAAAATTCTAAAAACTATAGATTCGGCCTTTGTATCGATAATAATGTATATTTCAAAAAGATTTTCCAAAAAATATTTAACGTACAGATTAGGCTTAGTTACAATTTTATTATATGTATAGATAAAACTAGCAGGACCCGCAGCTACGCCCGCGTTCAATCTACAAAAAAACTTTTTATGTTATACAGTCCACTTACTTTATGTTATACATAGCGATGGACCCTCGCTTCGCTTTCGTCCCTATCCCCATACAAAATTTCATCTCTATTTTCACTTCCTTAAAGGATGATTTCCGGAATAAAAATATCATTTGTCCTTCCCAGGGTCTCAAACTATCTTCTTACCAAATTTCATCTAAATAGGTTCAGTAGTTTTTGAGTTTATTCATTACAGACATACAAAAATACAAATCGTTCCTCTTTATAATAGTAGTGTAGATAATCCCATTATGCAAATTAATATTATAAATGCGAAAGTATGGATGGATAGATATTTGTTACTCAATCACGCCAGAGCGCCAGAACGGATCTGAATAAAATTTGGCACATAAATAGATTATAGTCTGGAATAATATATAGGTTATCTTTTTATCCCGGAAGAATGTACTGTTTCCGTGGGATATATTTGTTTTTGTTTTTCACAGATTTTTCTATTCCATAGTATTAGTTAAAACGTACCGTTACAAATAAAATTTTAACTTCACATTCAAATAATAACAATATTTTATGCACTGGCTATACTTCTCAATGCTAGCACACTACGTTTACCTTAACTTTATAACGAGATTATCCAATATCGTATTAAAATGAAACATACCTCGCTCTCGCTTAAACTAAGTAACACAATTATAAAACTTCCCTGGCGTACACTCCGTAATAGTCACTAAAAAACTTCCTATAATTCACGCTGTTTCCTCAGGGGATGGACAATGTTTTAAGCTAGCTTTTAAAGCAACAACAACGTTCTAAGTAAAGTTTACGGATTGATATCTATAAATTAATTTAATTATTTAAATTTAAAGAGAATTTTTAATAATATATTTTATTGCTTTTATAGATAAAAAAATATACACATAATAATAATATTAATACTCAGGATAACTTGTGTAAGCTTTTAAGTAGCAATACTATGTGTAGACCTCCAGGGAAAAACAACATCTAAATCTTATGGAGTGAAATCCAGAGAAACCCATATAAAAATAATAATAATACTCGAAACGGTAACAGTGTTCAATCTGTTATCTGCGTAATAACGGAAAGACCACTTACGAGCACTTTCGCGATAGGGAAACCAGTGCACACCTCTCAATACCCCAAGGAAGAGGCAATCAAAAGGCACATCGATAAGCTTTTATCTATCAAAATGCATGTTTGTAGGTTATTTTTCCATCAAAACAAAAATAAGGACGGACTCTTAGCCCAGAAACTAAAAACTAGGTATCTTTTGTTTCACAAAATACAAAAAATGTTCACGTTCGATATTGAGCGATGCAAAATACTAGATCGTTAGTCATTGTTCCAAAAAGTTTTTGTCATGGGAGATCTATCAGATAGAGGGCACGATGGCAACGAATATACCACGCGCAAGATTTATTTTAGCCAGACATTGCTCGATATTTTAAACCGTTTCGCCATACATATTTTTTTAAATAACAACTTTTTGGTGCATTTTTAAATGTCTAAGGGAATACTTGTTTTGCTACAATTACGGGTTCAATTTCCGCGTGAGTTGAAATTAATAATTCTCTCAGCGCGCTGAATTACATATGTGTGCTTATTCGGACTAACTTCAGAAACTACTGTGCTGATTTTTTATACTGTTTTCTCCAATAGAATAAGGATTATCTAGGATATTATAGGTTATTATTGATAAACATTTTGCAGAAACAATCTACCAGTATTATGATATTAGTGGGTTAAGTCAGAATAAATCATATTATGAAGACGCATGCAAGCCGAGCTAGCGGCTCCGTATATTTATTCAAATGCCATAAAACTTTGATGAGTAGCTATATGCATACTTTGGAAGGTTTTCACATGATCTATAGAAGACGAAATCTCTGTGGCGCTTCAGTTTTGAATGATAATTTCAGATTTAGTCATCTCAATATGAGGTACTTAAGCCTGGACAAAGCCAGAACGAGTCGCTAGCTATAATTAACTATGAACTATCTATAGTGTAGCATATTACATGGTATCTCGGTTTAGCATTAGCATTTAACCGTTTCAAACTTGCGAAATGCCAATTCTGTGTATCAGTTATATATAAAAGTCATTGCCCCCAATCGTTTTCGCTGTTAAATCCCAAACATTAAGCGGACACGTCCGTTTCAAATCCCTTCCTGATGGAAGTTAGATTTTATTGCTCTTATTCGATTGGCGTATTATTTTGTGTCGTTGAAACAGATTCGTTCCGAACTGCTTATTATCGAGTTTTGGTGTAAATTGACAAGATGTTGGATGAAATTACTACCAGAAATAAGGTATTTGAAATATTGGAAATCTAGTCTAAATAAAACTAGGGAAAAGGTCGTTTATTCTCGGTCCGGTATCCATAAGTTTATAAAGAGATAATAGTCTTTCTTGAAAATATATCTAGATCACTTCAATCGCCCAAAAAATTGTAATAATATAGTGAAGTCAAAAGCATTCAGTAACGTAGTCGGAATGTCATTTCCAAATTCTTTCTAGCATTATATTCTGGTCGGTACGGTTTGCAAAAAGGTACCCTGAAAAAAGAGTTGAATTTTAAAAGTTTCACGCTCGTAGGTACTATTCTTTTTTTCCAACTCAAAAAAGAGGAGACACTCAATTCTGCTGAGTTTTGTGTGTTCGATACTATAATTCTTATTTAATCTATACTAATATTATAAAGAGGTAAAGTTTGTGAGTTTATGACGTCGTAGGGGGTAATCTCTGGATCTACTGAACCGATTTAGATGAAATTTGGTAAGAAAATAGTTTGAGACCTTGGGCAGGACATAGGATAGTTTTTATCTCGGAAATTATCCCTTAAGGGGCTGAAAATGGGGATGAAAGTTTGTATTGGGAAGCAAGCTAGGGACGAACCCGAGCAAAGCGAGGGACGAACCCGAGCAAAGCGAGGGTGATTCGCTAGTAAATAATAGAAATTAGGTTAGAGAGATAGAATATTATACCTTTGAGAGTAGTATTACCATCAATAATTATTACTTTTAAGTGCTTTTAAAGTTTATGATTTTTTTCTTAAGAAATAATAATTTTCTTATTATATTTTCACTTTTTATTTACTATCTCTATTATATATATATATATATATATATATATATATATATATATATATATATATATATATATATACTCATCTACTATATATAATCATAAACTTGGTTGTAACGTTACACCGTCCCTATATGGATCGAACTCTCGCGTTCAACGTTTGTTATTAATACTTTAATAACTAACGTAAAAGCTAACGACTCTAATTTAGGAAAAAAGAGAGCTTTAATATAACAGTTTCCAGATTCACATGAATTTAATAAGTGCTTTATTTATAAACAAAATATTTGAATTCTAATAAGCTGGCTTACTTCCTAGCATGTTCAAATGCGGATCAGATACTGCTGAGATATTGAGTTCAAATCCTGGGTCAGCCCAACAATATTTATTGCTTTTGTGAAGAAATTATCAAAATTAACCCTATACCCAAAGAGTCGGCACTGTCATTCAGCGGGGGAATGCGACTAGAATTTTGCCACTTTTCCACGCGCACATGACTTATAGACAAATAATTAAGTGTACATTTGTTTTGTATATATATGTACATAATTAAGTATATTTGTAATTTCCTGTATTAACGCGGATGACAATATTTAATACTATAACTAAATTTGCTATAATATTGCCGCACTGGGAAAGGAAGACAAGAGATACTACTCTAGTGCCATTTTTGAATTTTTGAAATCATTTTTGTAAAATTGTATGAAGGCACTGTCTGTAACAAGTACTTATATCACGCCTTTGAGATGTCTAAAACCTTAGTCGGGAACCAAAAATCAAAATAAAACCGCGTAATAATCCGTAAAGATAGTTTTGTTTAAAAAGACAAGATATATAAAATTAATGTACTCGCATTTACATTTATTCTGCCTCAAACGTGCAAGTATGGATCAATTTTCTTCCTGAGGTTTTCCCAGAGCGTTATAATATGGATCTCTTTAAAAGGCGAGTCTTCAACTATCTTTATGTTACAAATGTCTATGAGTAACGATAGCCACTTACCATCAGATAGCTCATCCACTCGTTTGCTCCTTTTTCTATAAAATAATTGTAAAATCGATAGATTTTCTTTCCTTAGCCCGATGTATGGTTGAAAATAAAAAATATCAACAAATGGCTAACCTTCGTATCTAACTAATATGATCCTTGGAATTTAGATCCGTTTCTTAAAACGACCTTATTATATTACTAGCATTGCCTTCGCATCCACCCGCGTTCAAAAACTAAAACTAAAATCCAAAAATCATATTCTTAGGTTTTACATATTAGTATAGTCTTACAATGCAGTTTTTGTATTTTTTTCTCTAGAATAAAGATATTTTCCCGCGGTAAAAAGTATCCTATATGTTGACCCGGATAACCAGCTATCATCATACCACCAAAATCTGTCCAGTGGTTTTCTCGTGATGCGGGAACAGACAGACAAAAATTCAAAAATATTATAGATTCGGACTCTATATCGATAATAATGCCTATTTCAATTAGATTTTCCAAAAAAATATTTAATGTACAGATTCGACTTAGTTACAATTTTATTATATGTATAGATAATTTATCATTTGTCATACTTGACTAGTTTTACTTATATACTTCAAATACTCTGTTACTTTTACTTTTGTACTTTATTTACTTCCAGCGAAAGCAAAAAAGGCTCAAATTAAAATGCCTATAAAATATGTAGACATACATATAATATAATTAATTCTACCCTTTTTGCCAATTGTTATGAAGCCCTAAATATATACGTAAAATAATTTCCAGCTTTTATAACACGTGGAACATTGTTTTGTTTAAAAATATATCTGCATTCCAATATTTTTAAAATATTACACGCAGGTGGAGATCCAATTAAAATTCAATCTGTACCAGTTTATTAAGGATATCGTTTTATTTCATTTATATTTTCTGTAACAAATTGTAGGTAGAAACAGTTTATTTTAACGATTTTTATGAATCTGTAAACAAAACTCTTTCGCTAATATCGATTCCCGAGGGAAAATTAAGCGATTTTCGGTATACATTGCAAATTGGACCTTAGTCCAAGTATTTAAAGTTCAATTTACATAAAGATTGTAAACACCAAGTGTGAATACGCACGCATTCGAGTTTTTGTAGAATACAAAGCAGACTGGATCATAAAATAGATAATATATGGCTCGAGGAGGTTCCCTGCTCAGTATTAGAAGATGGAGTATGGCCAACTAGTACACTGTTGTTTCATAGTTTGATTTTCACGTACAAGCCACATATGGTGTTACTTTAAATTTTTACTTATATTGTATACATATATGATTGTATATTCGTTAGTTTGAAGGAAGAAAACCTAGAATATATCATTTTAAATCCATTTATTTTAAATGTATCTATTCAATAAAATTAAAAAAAAAGAATTTATTCTTTAAAAAAAATAATCATAAAAGTCGATCCCGCAGTTTTTTTAATGTATGTACATATGTTATGCACAGATATCTCATAACATAATATGTTTTATGTACATACATACAAAAATTTAATATCCTATAATATGGTATCCTCTATGTTTTTATGGTCGGTCAAAAAGTTACATCAACTTTAAAATCACCGTAAAAGTATTTTTATTAGACTCTACTATACGACTACAATAGAAAAAAAAGTCGCATAATGTACGTAAAAAGACATAAAATTTTAGTATTTTCTGCTTATTAGTAATTCCCGTAATTATGTATAATAATTTATTAGTGTATGTACTAGGAGTAGTGGTGAATTGAGCGAGCTGGATCAAAGAAGATCCATCTCTCTCAATTCACGTTTTCAAAAACTTAGAAAAGTCCAGTTTTCATAGTTTTTAAAAACTTATAAAAGTCTACTTTTCATATTTTACTTCTCAAAACTTGTAAAATCAGTTTTCAACATATTATTTCAAAAAGTTATAAAAGTTTTTTTCTATTTTTACTTTTTCTTTTGTGTCTGTTTATCAACATACAAAGAATTTCATTTATATTATTATATTAACTACTTATATAGACTGGTAAAGGAATGTCATTTACAGTTTAACACGTTCGGCCCAGCGCCGCCGTAAGAAGATTCTCGCATTGTGACACACCGTTTCCCCATACAAATTGGACTTACGTTAATAAACGTTGTGCTCTTCATGTGTGCAAGATTAATTTTTGATGCGACACAAACGTTGAGAGTCGTCGACGTTTTATAACGCTGCGTCACATATAGTTCGAGTATTTACCATAAGCTAGAAAACAACGTCACATCACGTTGACATTAATAAACGCTGCGTCGCATACAGTCAATATAAGGTATAGAAACCTAAGAGCAACGTTTAGTTACCCCTGTCAGGGTCATATTTATACCTAAAACTGGTAAAAAAGACTATAGCCAGCCAAAGTCTTTTAGACCAATAAGCATCTCTTCATTCTTATTCAAAGCAATGGAGAAGGTACTGGATAGGTATATAAGAGATGAAGTCTTGACTAAAAGTCCAATCCACTTTAACCAACATGCATATCGTAAAGGCAAATCAACCGAGACTGCCCTTACAAGTCTTATAGACCAAGTGGAAAAGGCGTTAGAAGACAAGGAAATAGCACTATGTGCATTTCTAGATATCGAAGGTGCTTTTGATAACTCTTCTACTTCGCTGTTGGTAAATGGGTTGATAACTAAAAATGTTGACCCAACAACGGTAAAGTGGGTGAAATCTATGCTCACTAGCAGAAAAGCAAAACTAGCCATCCACGATACAGCTATCTATTTATCCACAGCAAGAGGATGTCCGCAAGGGGGAGTTCTATCCCCATTACTGTGGACCCTTGCTGTGGATGAATTACGTCGCTGTCGGTATTTATGGGTTCTGGATCATAATCCTTGTTAGTATCGTTCTCTCCATCATCACTGAAAGGATCAGGAGTAACTTCCCAAGACGAAGAATCTTCAAATACCTTCAGAAACCCCTTACTGTAGACACGCTTTTTATCCATCTAAAACAATATCAAAATTAAAATATATCAACTAATTATTATAATTATACAAAAATAAATGTAATATACATTTAAATATACACACTTATTTATAATTATTATTAAAAATAAACATATTATAAAAATCTTACGGTTTATCGTTCACTTCAATACGGTTGAGCGACGTTCGCGCAGCACGCGCTCCTCTTGATGCGGCGCAGAACGACAGAAGCTAGCCGCGTCGCTACTCCCCGCGACGTGTACGGACGTTGTGGGTATGCGTATGTGAGCATGTGCGCGCGTGACGGATGTTAGCAAAATGCCCTTAAAAGTGGATTCGTTGCGGCAGTAGACTTTTGAAACTTTCAAACGATGCGGCGCAAATATCTCTTTAGTAGAATATCGTATTGACTCCTGACGTTATGAAACGTAGGGCGAATAAATGCACGTTTAAAGTAGACGTGACTAAACGTTGTGTCAATTATTAATTTCTAATTTTGCCGTCATGAGACGTTGCTGGCCCGAACGTGTTAAAAAAAAAAATGGTTTTACCCAAATGTAAACACAGCGTCACTCTCTATGCAGTTATGTAATAGGTATTTTAACAATACTGCGTGGATAAAACTGCTCGATTCGAAAATTGATTTCTGGTTTACATAAATAAAACTTTGTATGTAACACATAAATCAATTTCGGTTGGTTCCTATAATATTATCAAGTTATTAGTGTATTTAAAATAAAAACGACATGTGACTTAATAAAGATTTTTATTTTATTAAAATACTGCCAAACCGAATACAAATAATACTTACTTACTGAAATGTTATAAAAATAGTTATTTAATAAAGTAAAGAATACAACTTATAGTTTTACGTTAATCACTTAGTTGTTCTTTCATTTGAGTGATAATTTTAGTAACATCTCTATAAATATCATCCCGGAACAAGTTTTGTACTACGTGCTGTATACATAGATTTGCATTACACTTGCATACTTTATCCTCATTATTTTGCAATTGTTCCACATCATATATTTGAATACGAATAATTTTGGTACCTTTTGATGGTATTTTCATATATGAATATAGTGTATTAGCATCCGCTGATCTTTTACTGCTCTTTTCTTCTGGGTTATTTGGTATAAATCTGAATAAGTCTCCAGAGTCCTGAAATAAAAATTATTATTGAAAGTTATTTACTTATTATTAGTGTATTTTAAAGTATTTGGTATAGAACATTTTATTCATAATATTAAATGACTTAAAATTCCGCTTTCACAGTTTTTAAATGTTCTATTAATGAGACTTTAATATACCTATATACTAGTAAATATATATAAGACTTATAATATTAACTTACTTCCATTTCCCCAAAAAAATCTAAAATGCTGTAGACCGAAGAAAGGTTTTTTGTGAATTAAGTAGGTTTAGTGCACGCACAGTCAAAGATACTTTTATTACACAAATTCACATAGGACCGCTCTTAATGAGGATCTGATTGAGAATAACTTGAATTTTCTTTGTAAATCATCAGTAAGTAAATATAAAACAAAGTTCTTAGACCAAGTTTGTCTGTGTATGAGCTATAATCTCATAATCGAGAAACTAAATGATTTTCATTTGAAGACGTATCTATGGTTCCATTATGCTATTCGTGTGACGCCAGGGCTCAATATTAGTATGGATAAAATGCTTAGTCCTCCAAGTTCAGTTTCCAACATGTTTTAACCTGTAAGATGTAACGTGATGAAATTGAACATTCCTTACCATAAAAGGACACCCGACAGAGCGGCGTCGTCGGGTGCAAATTGATCCTATCGATGTTTACTGAAACTATCATAATAACTCTCTAGCCATGTTTTGTCAAGTTGTACGCACATAGATTATCAAGTCATATTTTAGAATAAATATGGTAGACAGAACTAGGGGAATATGTAAAGTTCATTTTTAAAATAATTTGTGCTATCTCCGCATTTTTAGATTAATCTGCACACATATTGACAGTCAGCTTACATACGAACAATTTGTGTTTAACTGTCTACACACACATTTTAAGTTTTTGAAACTATTTATAGGCTGGTGCCCATCAAGCCGTCATTTTCAAGTCCTACTTTCAAAGGTGACAGAATTCCTCAGCTCCAATTGTTTTTTTTTTTTTACAAGTAGGTACCTAACCAAGTTGAAGTGTTCATCAGTGTTTTTCGTGAATTAAGTAAAATTTTCGTGAATTTCATCCAACATGTAAGTACTTCTTTTATATCTTAGATTTTATTTTCCATTTCACTGTATCAATTTAACATAGTCATATAAAATTCTTCGGATACAAGAAAATAGAATAGTAATTTTTATTTAATTACTAACTGATGCTTGCGACTTAGTCCTCGGGGGGATTTAGTTTTTAAAATCCCTCGTGAACTCTTTGATTTTCCGGGATAAAAGTAGCCTCTGTCACTCTCCAGATCCTCAACTATACCCATTCAAAAAATCACGTCGATCTGTAGCTCTGTTGCGGCGTGATTGAAGGACAAACCAACAAATCAACAAACACACTTTCGCATTTATAATATTAGAATGATTTAAACAGTTTCGATAAATTCATCCAACCAGACGTTCTTTTTCAACTTTGATGAAATTGTCTGATTTTTCTCTGAGGATTGAATGATACTAGAATTACAATAATTTTTAATTTACATTATTGAATTATAATAACTTAGAGGTACCTTATTTAAAAATATTAAGAACAGCAGTTGGCAGCTTCTGTGTTTTTTTTTGTATCTTTTGTGAATGTTAGATCAAAATCAGTTCAGCCTTCCTACATTGCATAAATAATATTCACCATTTCTATCGAAAATATTCACATTAGTTCTTAACAGATGTCTAGTTTAATGATTAGAGCGTGTAAACAAATCGTCTATTCGCAAAACGAACTCAGAAAGAAGAAGTTATTTAAAGGTTTCAGATTCGAATCCCGAGACATCGTAGAAGATATATTATTTTTTTTTTAGATATTTAAAACTTAGTATTCGATGCAAACTTAAAGTTAATACAGCTTTTTTTATGATACATACAGTTTTTGTTAAAGTTATAATTATTTCTAATTTCAGGTCAAGCAACCATGAAAACATTTTTCTATCAGAAGAGTCTTCCTCTGAAGAGAGGACCGAGCCGAAGGGGAAAGAGAAGAAAGCTGTGAGGAAAAACAAGCGAGGGCATAACTCTCATGGAAACGAGCCTTCAACTAGCGGGGACGCTATAGTACGTGTTCGGTCCAGCGGAAAGAAATCAAGATCAGCCAAAGTCACCGCTCAAGATCTTTTCGGCGTAGACTCCGATGATGGTGAAATCAACGATGTAACATGTAAAAATACATCTCCTTTAGTATCTTATTTAACAAAACGGGTAACAAACGGCTTTTCACGACAAATAAAGTTTGATAAGCCTGGCAGTCATTTTGTCGAAATAAAAATATATAAATGCGAAGAAATCGAGCGCGTATCTCCGATGAATAGATGGCGTTATGCAATAGTTGCTCTTAAAAATAGAACAAATGTTGATACCGAGTCCTGGCGACATTTATCAGCATATTTAAGCGAAGTCCGAAAGGAGTTCAAGGAATGTTCGCCAAATTTCATAAATTCACATTTATTGTAAATAATATATATTTAACGTTTTACTTTATTAATATAATGTATTAATATTAATAAAGTACATTTACCTATCCTACTAATCTTGTCATATTATACTCATTTACGTTTTAAAACTTACTATTTTATAATAAATGAATATTTCAAGTTTCGTATTTTCTATATATTCGTATTTTATTTCTTGTTCACAGTTGTCGACACCAGTAATAAAGAAAAAGACAAAGACATTAAGTTTTGTAAATACTGTAATTTATATACATTAAGAAATAAATATAATTACCATTTGAGAAGTAATATACATAAGGCAAATTGCTTGTTGAATACAAAATTTGATAATATAAAAGTCATTGCTTCTGCATTTAAAAATCGAATTATAACATATAGATTACAGCCTGAGAATATAGAAAAGTACTTTACTCCCGAGTCATTTCTTAAAGATAATGAAAAAGATATATTAAAGATCATTGAGCTCTCAATTACTGAACATACATGTGTGAAAGTTAATTTTGAACTCTTTGCTCTATTTTATTTACCAAGTTCTGATCAACAACAACTCAAGTCATTTAATTCAAAATTTCAAATTCTATGTCGAAATACTGATCTGAAAGAAATGTTTTCTTTAGTAATAGACTCTATG
Source organism: Brenthis daphne (assembly GCA_947093115.1). Classification (NCBI taxonomy): domain Eukaryota; kingdom Metazoa; phylum Arthropoda; class Insecta; order Lepidoptera; family Nymphalidae; genus Brenthis; species Brenthis daphne. Next base: position 3,443,522 of record OX352482.1, read on the forward strand.
AAAATGAAAATGTCTGAATTCGAACATTGCAAGTCTGGTTGGACTTTTGGAACAATTAGTCATTTAGAAATAAACGTGAATAAATACTCGCCTATGAAGGGAAGTAGTTATATAGAACTCCCTGCGACTATTAAAAATACTAAGAGTTGTATTAATATTAAAAATGAAGACGATCACTGTTTTTTATGGAGTATAGTTGCAGCATTATATCCAGCAAAAAATAACGTATGTAGAACTAGATCTTATCCTCATTATAGTAATGTGTTCAAAATAGATGGTATGTCTTTTCCACCTACTACACATGATCTCAAAACTTTTGAAAAGCAAAATTCTAATATAAGTTTCAACATTTATGGTCTCGATAATTGTAACCAAGTAACTGGCCCGCTTTATATATGTAATTCAAGAAAAGTACACCATGTCAATATATTATACATTGAGAAATATAATAAGGGTCACTATTGCTTAATAACAGATTTGTCACGTCTTGTGCGACCACAGATTTCAAAACATAATGGCAAATTACATTTCTGTGATTCATGTCTTCAACATTTCTCGTCGAAAAAGAAATTTATGTCACACCAATGTTCTAAAGTATTAACCATATTGCCGAAAGAAAATAGCATATTACAGTTTAAAAGATATGAGCGAAAAATAAAAATAAATTTTATAATATATGCAGATTTTGAAAGTTTATTGTTGAAATGTAATAAAAATGAACAAACATGTAATACGGTTAATTTACAGTTACACGAGCCATCTTGTTTTGGTTACTATATTTGTTGCTCTCATGATTCTAAGTTAAATAAATATGTATCATATAGAGGTCCGGATTGTGTTAAAATCTTTATAGAACGTTTAATTGAAGATGTTAAAGATATTGATAAGCTATTATCTGTTAATAAACCAATGAATCCACTAACCGATAAACAAAGAAATGCTTATTTAAATGCTACAACTTGTCACATCTGTAATGAACCTTTGCTGGGAGATAAAGTTGCTGACCACGATCATATTACTTCTGAATATCGGGGTCCAGCACATTCTCACTGCAATCTCATGTTAAGAGAATATTCTTTTATACCAGTCGTATTTCATAATTTATGTGGTTATGACAGCCATCTTTTTATCAAAGAATTAGCACACCATGTGGGAGACATAAAAGTTATACCTAAAACAAAAGAAAAGTATTTAACAATAAGTAAAATAATTTATAACGAGCACACTTCTCGCAACGTTCAAATTAAATTTATAGATTCCTTTCAGTTTTTAAGTTCTAGTTTGAATGAATTAAGTAAAAATTTATCTGAAAATGAACACATTCATCTCTCAGAAGAATTCAGAAATCATATTGACTTTAACTTGTTAAAAGAGAAAGGTATATTTCCTTATGATTACGTAGATTCTTGGTGTAAATATGAAGAAAAATCTTTGCCACCAAAAGAATGTTTTTATAATAATTTAACCATGAAACATATAACTTATGACGAATATGCACGAGCACAAAAAGTATGGGATAATTTTAATATAAACACAATTGGTGAATACACAGATTTATATTTAAAAACAGATGTCCTATTATTATGTGACATTTTTGAAAACTTTAGAAATACATGCTTGGAATATTACAAATTAGATCCCGCGCATTATGTATCATCTCCTAGCTTAAGTTGGGATGCTATGTTACTGCATACAGGCGTTCGATTGGATTTAATAAGTGATTTAGAAATATATCAGTTAATAGAAAGAGGTATTCGTGGAGGGTTATCGCAATGTTCTCATCGATATGCTAAAGCTAATAACAAGTATCTACCGAATTGTGATAACTCAGAAATTTCTAAATACCTAATTTATCTTGATGCCAATAATTTATATGGATTTGCTATGATGAAAAAGCTGCCTATTTCTGAGTTCCGTTTACTATCTGAAGATGAGAAAACGAATTTTAATGTATTAAATATAACAGATGAGTCGGAATATGGCTATATTTTAGAGGTTGACTTAGATTATCCAGACCACCTCCATAATGCTCATAGTGATTTTGCCATTTGCACCAGAAAAAATAATACCTCCAGGTGGTAAAACATATAAATTAATTGCTAATCTTTATAATAAAAATAAATACGTTATTCACTACGTTCATTTGAAATTATGTTTAAAACATGGTTTGATCTTAAAAAAAATATATCGGGTACTAAGTTTTCGTCAAGAACCTTTTTTAAAGAATTACATTGATTTAAATACTCGCCTACGTCAAGAATCTAAATCAAATTTTCAGAAAGATTTGTTTAAATTACTAAATAATTCAATTTTTGGGAAAACAATTGAAAACAGAAGAAAACAAGTCGATGTAAGATTAGTATCACGTTGGGAAGATAATAATAACGTATCTAACAAACGCATTGGTGCCGCAAAATTATTGACAAAACCTAATTTTAAAAGCATATCAATCTTCGATGAAAACTTTGTTGCGATTCAATTGGAATATGAAAAAGTTCTGTTAGATAGACCCATTTACATTGGATTTACTGTTTTGGAATACGCCAAGCAACATTTATACCAATTTCATTATGACTATATTAAAGAGAAGTATCACGACTGTGCGAAACTTTGCTATACAGATACTGATAGCTTACTTTATTTGATAGAAACAGACGATATATATGCGGACATAAAAGAAAATTCTTTAAATTTTGATACAAGTAACTTTCCAAATAATAATATATATGGCATTTCTAAAATGAATAACAAAATTCCTGGATTATTTAAAGACGAATTAGGTGGTGACGTGCTAACTGAATTCATTGGTTTGAGAGCAAAATTGTATTGTATAAACAGTATTAATACTCAAATAAAAAAAGCAAAAGGTATTTCTAGACCTATTACAAAGAAAATTACTACGACTAAATTCAAGAAAGCTTTGATGACTGATAAACGCTACAAGCAAAAAATGAATGTTATTCGGTCACTTAAACATGTTTTGTATACTCAAGAAGTTTATAAAACTGTACTTGATCGAAGTGATGACAAAAGACAGATTTTAACAGACAATATACAAACTTTACCTTGGGGGCATTGGGATAACATATTATACTGATTATGTCACTTATTTACAATAATAAGTAAAATAGTTAAATTATAATTGGTACATATTATTTGAACTATATGTAAACAGGAGTTTGAGAAGTTAATGTAGAAAATTAATAAAGATTATAAAATTCTATATGAATATTGTTTTATTTTTATTATACCCAGCTGATGCGTAAAAGCTTTGATGAATTTAAATTTAAAATTATTATTAGTGAAATTTAAAGATGAATTACTTTTTATTACATCATAAAATATAAAAGACTATTTTTATTTAAAAGTAATCAGTCAATACCATGAAGCTAATAAAGCAACCACTTTCAATAGAAATATACAATGTACAGATTTTAGAAAACAAGGATTTCGTTAAACATAGCATACTACTACCTAATTCAATACGCTGCTTAATATGCGGACCGTCTAACTGTGGTAAAACTAATGTGATGTTAAGCTTACTGCTTCATGAAAATGGTTTGAAATTTAAAAATTTATACTTATATTCTAAAACGGCATTTCAACCGAAGTATCAATTTTTAAATGAAGTTATGAAAATGATTCCTGAAATAAAGTTTTTTATTTTTAATAATGAAAAGGAAGTTATAGATCCTAATGATGTTTTGAATAATTCTATTATGATTTTTGATGATGTAGTTTGTGATAACCAAAGTAATATTCGTAATTTTTTTGCAATGGGGAGACATAAACAAGTAGACTGCTTTTATTTGTCTCAAACATATTCAAAGATTCCAAAACAGCTAGTGCGAGATAACACTAACTTTTTGATAATATTCAAGCAAGACGATATAAATCTAAAACACATATATGACGAACACGTAAATACTGATTTAACTTGGATTGAATTCAAAAATCTTTGTTCAAAAGTATGGAAAGAACCGTTTAGTTTTGTAATCATTAATAAGGATTGTGCTGTAGACAAAGGAAGATACAGAAAAGGATTTGATGTCTTTTTCAATTTTAAATAGCTATAAATATGTTTCTTGAATTTAACATGATTAGTATCATTTTTTTATTTGTAAACAGTAGTCGTTTAATTTTAAATATAGTGAAATGGAAAAAGACATAAAATCACGTTTGATTGAATCAGTCTGTTCGATAAAAAAGAAAATTAAAAATATGAAAAAAGATGAAGAACTGACTAATTTATCAGTAAACAAAATTTTAAGACCTGTTGTTGAGCCGTTGCATTCACTCCTTAAAATTGATAAACATATTCAAAATACAATATCGCAAAAAGAGGATGCTTCTAAATATGTAGGAAATGCAAGTTCAGATCATGAAAATTTATATAAAACTTCAGCTAGTTTAGATGAAATGGATCCACCAAATGTGTCTGAAACTTCTAAAAATGATGATATTATTAAAAGTCCAACTATGATAAATAAAGTTTTAGAGAGGTCGTTAAAAAAGAATGAAATTGCAGATATTTATGACAGCTTAAATGTACCATTTGGCGTACGCAGCGTAGGTAGAGATTTATTCATGGGGAATTCAAAAGTCAAATTATCCACCCTAGTTAATCCCAGCAATAATGAAAAAACTAATTTGATAAATATTGAAAATAAGCAATATGAACTGTCATCCGGTTTAAGAGAATTATTATTTTGTAAAAACCTAATTTAACATTAGTCACAGACAAAGATCAGCTAATATATAAGGATATGTTGTATAATACATGTGCTCATAGACGAGATTACAATCCGCAGGGACAAATAAGAGGTGACAAAAGTATAAAATATCGTGACATTATAAAACCTTTATTTAATGAAACTGAGCTAGAAAATAATCAAAAGTTTGGTTCTGGTATACCAAATTTAAAAAAATACGCTCGTAACACTGATTTTATTTATTGGGATGATCCAAATGAGTTAATTGAAAGACTAAAATTGCTAGTCGCTTCTAAAGACGCAGGCAACACCAGCCATGATAATGAAATAATTTCTATTATTGAAGAATTGAAGGAAGCAGGTATAATCAAGGAATAAAAAGAAAAATATCTTATATATGTAAATCAGTATAAAGTAACAGCTTCAACATGAATGTAGATAAATTTGGGCATCATATTTTTAAGAAAAAAAGATTTTCCACTAATTTACTTCCTTTGCAGTGTATTTTAACATACACTGATGATGATAATTTCAATGCACAAAACAAAATAATCAAACATCTAAAAAATCCAGTAGATGCCACCGATAGCGCTACGAAAGAATACGTTGATAAGTCTATATCAGAATTTTTAAAAAATTTTAAGAACAGAAATGAAGAATTCATTACTGAAATAAACAATAAAATAAGAAATTTGGAAACGAAAATTGAGTTGAAATATTCTCAAAATGAGCAAAAGAGACATAGTAAACGAAATACATAGAAACGCAAGAAAAAATTTTCCACGGAGATGTGTTGTTACTAAAGATATCGATGACCTATGGCAAGCTGATTTGATCGATATGCAAAAAATGTGCAATGAAAATCAAGGTTTCAAATATATTATGGTTGTAATTGATACATTTTCAAAATTTGCTTGGGCGTGTCCACTTAAATCTAAAAGAAAAAATGAGGTTTGTGATGCTTTTAAAAAAATTTTGCAAAATGGTCGTATTCCTAAAAACCTACAAACTGATTTTGGAACAGAATTTTATAATAAAAGTTTTCAAAAATTAATGAATACCTATGCAATAAATCATTATTCTACCTACTCTTCAAAAAAGGCTTCAATCGCAGAAAGGTTTATCAGAACTTTGAAAACAAAAATGTATAAAGAATTTAGTTTTAAAGGAAATTATAAATGGGTAGATGGTACTCTTAATAAGTTAATCCAAATATATAATCGTACCAAACATAGAACAATTGAATTAAAGCCTATAGAAGTCAATAAAAATAATGTAAATTATGTAAAACAAAGATACTTTAACAAATTTAAAGAAAAACTAAATAATAATACCCAAAAAATGGATGTTGGAGACTTTGTACGTGTAAGCAAATACAAAGGAATATTTGAAAAAGGATATACTCCAAATTGGTCAACAGAAGTATTCAAGATCATAAAAATACAACCCACAAATCCAGTAACATACTTGATTGAAGATGCAAAAGGTCAGCCGATTTTGGGCGCATTTTATAGTTACGAACTACAGAAAACTAAACATCCAAATATATATTTAGTTGAGAAGGTTTTGAAAAGAAATCGAAATAAAGTTTTTGTAAAATGGTTAGGACTACCATCAAGTGAAAACAGCTGGATACATAATTCTAATATTTTATGATAGCTTTCAAATGAGTTTTAATGAGTAATGAGTGATAATTTTGTAATGTTAAAAATGAATAAAGTACTTAAAGTAAATCCATCTTTATTTTATTTAGTATCCTTCATAGTATGAGTGAATGCAGTCTTCTAAATTGGTTAATTAATCACTTACCGTTTGAACTTCATTTACCTGGATATAATTATTGGGGGTCCTGGAACCAAATTAATTCAAAGACTTAGCAGAGGAGATAAGGGTATTAACCAATTGGATGAACATTGCAGAGAACACGATATTGCTTATCATACTTTTCATCTTTTAAGCGATCGGCGAAAGCAGATATTAAATTGATGAAAATGGCGAAAAAGCGTGCTACTGCCTCGGATGCATCTCTATGTGAAAAAGTTGCAGCTAACTTAGTAAAAAATACTATGTTAGCTAAGGCTAGCATTGGAGCTGGTTTAAAGGCAAAAAACATATCGATAAAAAAGAGACAAAGCTCAGGTTTGAAAAAAAAAATGTTTCAACATGTGGTTTCCCATACTAAAAAATACTTACAAAAAATCAAACCTCAATGTGAAAAAACCGCAATTAATTTAGCAATGGCAGCTGCGAAGAACTTTGTTACAAATTCTGTTATAAAACATCCGCGCATAATACCTGTACCAAAAACTGGTGGTATACTTCCGTTAATACCTATTTTTGCGGGGTTGTCAGCAACAGGAAGCTTAGCAGGTGGAGCTGCTGCAATAGCTAAAGCTATAAATGACTACAAACTTGCTAAGAAACGTTTATCAGAATTGAAAAGACATAATGAAAAAATGGAATCTCTTTCAATTGGAAAAGGGTTACATGTTAAACCCCATAACGGTGGTCTTGGAATTTTTACAACTTGTAAAAAAAACTAAATCGGCTACCCAATAGAGCTCTTACTAACATCGATATTTTAAAATATGCGATTAAAATACCACATTTTCGAGGTGTTTTTATGAGAAATGAATTACCAAAATGTCCTCTTAAAAGAGAATGTGGTGTTATTAATTTAGATCACTCAGAAAATTCTGGAACTCATTGGGTAGCTTATGTTAAATGTCAAGATTATATAGAATACTTTGATAGCTATGGAAATTTAAAACCACCAAAAGAGCTGATCCAATACTTAGGAAAAAAAGTATATTATAATTACGAAAATATTCAACAAGATCATCCTTATAACTGCGGTCATTTATGTATAAAGTTTCTTGAGAATTTTTGGCGTAATAAACTAAAAAAATGAATAAATAATACCCAAATACATTATTACCTTTAGTATTCAACCATGTCTATTACTTTAACCATCACTGGTAATCAATCATTCCTTGAATCATATTTTCAGCCATCTTTAAGTATAGATGGCAAATATGAGTGTGGTTTACTATATTTTTCTGTATTTAATACAGTAAGAAATATAGATGAAAATAATAACATATTTTCTTACGGTAATGACGGTAAAATATTGCATATACCATATGGTAATTACGATTTGTATGATATACTTGCATATTTAGAAAAAAATTTAAAAGATTGTGAGATTAAAATTCAACCCAATAATAATACCTTAAAATGTTCCATATATTGCTCTGAAACACTTAACTTTAATGTTAAAAACAGTTTAGGACCTGTCCTTGGTTTTCGTAATATAAAATTAGATGCAAACAAATGGCATGAATCCGAAAATCCAGTCAGAATTCTACCGTTGTCTCTTATAAGAATCGAGTGTGATCTTGTTAAAGAATCATTTGTTAACGGCTTACCATCGCATGTACTATACGAATTTGTGCCTGATATACCGCCTGGTTATCGATACATAGAGGTACCCAAAAATATAATTTATTTACCAATAAACAAAAAAAACATAACATCTATAGCTATAAAAGTTGTTGATGAAGACGGTAATAATATTGACTTCAGAGGAGAAAATATTCAACTGCGCCTCCATTTAAGAAAAATAAAATGATTGTATTTTATAAACCTCTTAATAATAATGCTAAAAGCATTGATACTTGTATTGCTAAAAAGCGCAGACGTGTTAAAGGTGTTAAGAAAATAACAAAACAGAACAAAGAATTTCTTCGATCACTTGGTTTTAAAATATGAATATACTTCAAGTTACAAGTTTACCTCAGTTCGATAACTCAATTGAAAATTACGAAATACACACCTATAATCCATATAATAATAGTTTCGCGGAAAATGACGAAATACGAATCCCCATTCATCAGCAAGATTTGTATCTATTGCCTTCAGCCAGTACCATCTACATCGAAGGATATGCAACCATCATCGGAAAGGACAACAAGTCGGTCAAAAGACATGTGGAATTTACTAATAACCCTTTTATGTTTCTGTTCCAAGACATCAGGTATGAAATAAATGGGATTGAAATCGATCGCATAAAAAACGCTGGAGTAACGATCACAATGAAATCATTGGTATCAATGAGCGGAGGGGAAAGTAAGGTTGCAGCTCTGTGGGGTTGGAAACATAAATGGATTTACAAACGATGGTCATTTCAGCGTTGTTATACCCTTAAACAAAATACTTGGATTTGCAGAAGATTATAACAAAATAATTATGAACTGTAAACATGAACTAATACTGAACAGGAGCAACACAAACCTAAACAGTATCAAACTTTCAGATGATTTTTCTCATGTAAAAATAGACTTACAAAGAGTGCAGTGGCGAATGCCTCACGTAAAAGTATCAGATCGCGAGAAACTTACATTACTCAAATATTTAGAAAAAGATAAACCAATTCAAATTGCTTTTAGAAATTGGGATCTGTATGAGTATCCGTTGTTACCTAAAACAACAAAACATTCTTGGTCTGTTAAAACGGCTTCACAGACAGAGAAACCACGATATGTTATCTTTGGTCTGCAAACTGATAGAAAGTTTAATAAAGCAAAAGATTGTTCTGTATTCGATCATTGCAAAATATCAAGAGTAACATTATTTTTGAACTCCAATTACTATCCATACGAATCACTGAACTTAAACTTTGATGAAGATAAATATGGTATATTATACGAAATGTACACTCAATTTCGTCAGTCTTATTACAACATTCATATGGACCCCCTGTTAGATCTGCATACTTTTAAAGAAAAGGCGCCATTGTTTATCATTGATTGCTCGAGACAGAACGAGACTTTGAAAACTGGACCAGTCGATGTGCGATTAGAAATTGAAAGTACTGAAGATATTCCAGCAAGTACGTCTGCATATTGTCTCATTATAAATGACCGTCTTATAGAGTATAAACCTTTAAGTAATATCGTACGCAAGATATCATGATTGCCATAGTAGACGTTCAAGGTTTTAAGATTGATAATAATAATTTTATCTTAAAAGAATTTGCGGTTGCATATGATAATAGAATTCAAGTTCTGCTTTATAAGCAACCGTACCCATTCTATGATTTGACACCAACGGAACGAAGACAAGTAAGCTGGATTGAAAGAAATAGAGGAATATTTTGGAAAGAAGGTCATATACCCTATTCAAATCATAAGGATCATATTATACCAATTTTAGCTAATAAAAAAATTTACACTAAAGGTCTTGAAAAAATGTCTTGGATTAAAGAAATATCCAAAAATAATAATGTTTTTAATTTAGAAGATCAAACTTGTCCTAATTTAGTTAGTTTATATGATAAGTATAGTATGTCAGATGATGTAAACAGTTGTATTTATCATTCTAAAATATGTGCTTTAAAAAATGTAATATGTTTAAGTAAATGGTGTAAAGAAAATAAAATTCTAAAATAATAATTTGTTTTTAATACTATATTAAATTACCCTGAAATCTGAAATGATAATAATAATTTAATATGTATAGAACCTATTTGTCAAATTCTAAGAAGTACAAAAATTGATTTCAAATAGTCGTTTTGAGCATATTTTAAATGTTTTAGAATGAAGCAGTTTGAACAGGTCAATAATATTTTGAAATGAAACAGTTTGAACAGATCAATAATATTTTGGAATAAAGCAGTTAGAACAGGTCTATAATATTTTGGAATGAAACAGTTTGAACAGATCAATAATATTTTGGAATAAAGCAGTTAGAACAGGTCAATAATATTTTGGAATGAAACAGTTTGAACAGATCAATAATATTTTGGAATGAAGCAGTTTGAACGTATCAATAATATTAACAATATACAGATAAAATACAGATTTCAACCGTCCTAGGACTTCAAATTTTAAAAGTAATAATTAAAATTAACAATTAGTCAAATTTGAAAATATGTTGAAAACCGATTTCACAACTTTGAGAAGTGAAATACGAAAAATAGACTTTTATAAGTTTTTGAAATAATATGTTAAAAAACTGATTTTACAAGTTTTGAGAAGTAAAATATGAAAAACAGACTTTTCTAAGTTTTTGAAAACGTGAATTGAGAGAGATGGATCTTCTTTGATCCAGCTCGCTCAATTCACCACTACTTTTATTTGTAGTTTTAGGACGAGCGAATCCGCGGGTTCTGCTAGTTTAATTATAAATTTGTATGATATTAAAATTGAGGAAGGGGGAAAGGGGGAGAGAAAGAGAGAGAGAATATGCTACTTTTTATCCTGGTAAAGAACACATACGCCTGGCAACATTTGAAGCAGAGTGAGCTTGGATATAGTTAGAATAAAGTTAAGTCTCATTTCTCTAAAGCTTCTTATTTTATAGCCATATCTAATACTAGTGTATGATAATTAGTTTATACCATCTAATTCCCATAAACACCAACCAACATGTACATTGTACATATATTGCCGACGTTTTCG